>JANRMT010062852.1:35837858-35876604 GCA_026402145.1 Polypterus bichir lapradei | reverse complement strand
TATTTTATGTTTTATTGTTATTTTTGTTGTTTGTGTAATTATTTTTAATGTCTTTGTTATTTTTGTTGGTTGCAATAATTATGCTTGTCTCTTTAAATGCTCTGCTGTTCCTTGTACTTTGTGAGTGGAGCCCCAGGAGGCAGGGCCACCCTGACATCACTGCTCCTGAGCCCTCACTCTGGCTTTTAAGTGACCTGAGAAGGCCCAGGATCAGGAGATCATTCCTTTACTGTGGAGATTGCAAATATTGTTTTCTTTGTTGTATTTTTCAGGTTTTCTGATTGCTCTCGTTCTGATTAAGGATTTTTCAATTTTGTTTTGAGACTTGTTTGCATAAAATTAGTTTTTGGGGCAACTCTTTATGCATTTTTTTACTCCATTGTGCTTTTATTTTTTCTTTTTTGTTAAATAAAGTCTTGATTTATAAAGATTTCTGTTTGCTCTTTGTAGCACAAACTGGGGGTTTACAGTTACCCTCCTCTTTGTGGGGCTATTAATATATTTTGATACGTTTTGTGTTATTTTGCCAGCTCCCCCTTTTTTGGGCTTACTTTGACTGGAGCCAGCAGGGAGTTTTTGGAGCCTAGATGGGTTAAGGTGAGGTTCTTTTTGGTAGGATAGTGAAGCTCCTAGTATGCTTAAGTAGCTTCATTTGAAGGATTCACAACATTCTGCCTTTGAGGAAGACTCAAGATCATAACATCTACATGCAAAATTCCATGAAAATCAGTTTAGCCATTTTTGTGTGATTGGCAAACAACCAGAAACAAACAGATAAGATGCGACCTGAGGTTTGAAATGATGTCCTTAGAGTGCAAAACAGTTGAATAACATTAAACAAACCACACATTTCAAAAGACAGATGTTTATATACAGAGTTTATATAGAGTTTAGTTTTATTGTTAATATTACAAAGTTATTAATCTTAATCAAGAGATGGAAAATCCCAATAATAATTTCATTAAGATTCCATATTGTAGTACAATGTAATGTAAACAGGGAGGTGAGTACTTCATCTAGACACCATATTACAGAGTAGAGAATTTATCATAATGAAGCAAGAGTGCCATCCCATGAGACTTTACACCTGCAGGCCCTGAGGCATAGCTTTTCCCCCCATTATAACCATTATAAATGTCTAGAAGATTCATTTTCAGATTACAGAGTGTGCTGTAATCTTTGACATCTTGAAAAAGCAGCACCAGATAATAATTATCATTTATTAGAAACTAGATAAAAGGTTATAGCTATCCATTATGAGGATCACACAACAGGACAGTGTCCTCAAGAAAATGATGGACGGCATTTTAAAGAAATGCAGAGACTTCTTTATCAATCATTGTCCTGGTAGGAGTCTCCTGTCATGTTGCTCCATAAAGATCATTTTGAAAGCAGCTCACTTCTTTGTCTGTCCATCTGACAGTCTCTCTGATGGCTGCTTGTATTAAGCTAATTAATTATAATGAGTCTCTGCTGGCATTGCGCTGACTAACAGCCTACTGCAGCTGTAAGGTGTGAACACATGTTTAATAAGTTCATGTATGCCTCAGCAACTATTAAAATTAGAAGAGGTCCTACGGCTGCCCACTGAACACTGGACTGACTGGGGCACAGACAATCTGTGCCAGAAGGATGTCAAATAGTGAGTGCAAAGTTTCTCTCCAGGTAAATTTCCTTCTTCAAATGATACAATACGATACAATACAATTTATTTTTTATATAGCCCAACATCACACAAGAAGTGCCGCAATGGGCTTTAACAGGCCCTGCCTCTTGACAGCCCCCCAGCTTTGACTCTCTAAGAAGACAAGTAAAAACTACCAGGAAAAAACCCTAGTAGGGGAAAACAAAATGGAAGAAACCTTGGGAAAGGCAGTTGAAAGAGAGACCCCTTTCCAGGTAGGTTGGGCGTGCAGTGGGTGTCAAAAAGAAGGGGATCAATACAATACAATACAATACAATACACAGAACAGAACAAATTCTCAATGCAGTATAAAAATAAAAATATTACAAGTATGGAGCAGAATTCAACAGTAGATGATCTCACATAATATGATTTGGATTTGTTTAGAGTCCTGGAGACCTCGGCCATCAAGCTGCCTCCCCCATTTGGCCATTGCACAGCTGAGTCAGTGCTGGGCCAGTCAATCCTATGAGAGGACCCCTCTACCCCATGATTCCTGCGATCCTCCATCAGGGATGACTTTACCCTAGGCAGGAAAACCAACTTGGCAGGTGGGCCGTGGCACCAAGTGCATTTATTCCAAGAAAACAAATGGGATACAGTAAAAACTTTGAAATGGGAGGTACACACATTGATAACATTTGCATTTAATTCCTGTTCCACCTAAATATTTTCCATTTTTGATTGGTCTGTCATAGGCATCAGTTGTCAGAACTCTTTTTGTTTTGCTGCTTACACCAATTTGCCAAGAGTACCCTACTGATCATAAAGCACTAAGAACCTCTGATGATCATAATTATCACCACTATGTTAAATTCATAATCCTATAAAATGGATAGTAGGAATAAACAAACAAAACTAAAAACAAGCAAAAGACAAAGTTATACGTGAAGAGTCTCTCTTGCCTTCCATTACAGTGTTATTGTTCCCTACTTTCAGCCTGCCGTCACTTAACTCTTTCAGGGCTGATGTCAACTTTTGTCAAAATTCAGGATTAGAGGATGGTAATCAGCTGTAAACTTCAACAAAACTCACTCTCACATTTTAGTTTGACTCTCTTTGCTAGAAATAAAGTTACATAGTTTTGTTGACTTAACATTGATTCCCTACGCATGCATTAATAGAGAAGAGCAAACAACCTCTAAAATGGTATTGACATCTGATGAGAGACCAAAGCGAATGTGTAAAGCAAAATACTCCGTGGATGTTTTACGTAATTTCGTTGAAAAGGACTCTGACTTGTTGGACTCCGAGTTTGATGCAAGTGATCTGGAGATGGATATCAGAAACGAAAGTGAGGTACCAGCATCATCTGATCGGTCCCCAGCTGATCATGGTGGTGAACACTTTCATGTAGATGATACCCCTACAGCAGCGTTTGCCTTGGGGGACCATCATTTATGATGACAAGAGGTACAAACCATATTGCGTCACACTCCAACCGCCACCCACCTGCTGTGTGAAGACAGCTAGGCAGTTGGTCCATTTCTGCTGACCATCGAGGTGCCCCCGCACTTACATGTGAAACCATTGCTTTGTATGCTTTTCAGAAAACTGAGTTTTTTAGAAAAAATATTCAACCCTCAAAGAGTTAATATACTATATGCTAGAGTCTTGTGGGGGTCTCTCTTCAAAGTTGCAGACCTGATCCAGACCCTCAACAATAAAACAGCACATGAACCATGACTCAGAAACATACATTGACGTATTCTGCAACTAGAAGCGATCCACTGCTTTAAAAAACTACAACTCGACCCTAATTTCTATTATTAAGAACAAGTACAGGCTATTTGGAAATTGGCTTTTAATTTAATTTATTACAGGGTGGTCCACATCTAATTATGCAGATCCAGATCGTCTGGATGACTTTGATTCTTCATGTCGTCAGTTCGCACACTTCTTGATGGTCCAGGATTTTCAGGTGATTTTCTATATAATAAATTTAATAAGTTATAGAGTAATGAAAATTGCATAAATAGATCTGGACCACCCCATAGTATAAAATTACGATAAATAACATATTTAAATGTGCTCAGTACCATATGATGTGAAGTTAGTGATCATTTCACATCATCCTTCCCGTAGGATGACATATACAATATTAATTTTGCACCCATGTGCATCTGTATCAGAGTGAGAAAATGGAGATGGCTTACAGATTTCTTTAAATATGAGTCTCCAAAGCTTACATTGCATTTTTGTCTGTTTTTTTTTTATTATTGTCATCTTCTGGAGACACAAGGGTAAGATTGCCATTCTAAAACATATACAAGAAAATAAACTTCAGCATTCATTCAGATGTGTTTGTCATGATCAGGGCTTAATTTTACAATCCTATTGCTTTTTGTGCATTAGATGCCATTTTGCTTAACATTCATTAGGATTGCGTCCTGTGTTTCTAGTTGTGTGGTTTCTGGAGTCGTGACCTTGAGGAAGGAGGAAACACAATTCTTTCTTGAGAAATTTCATTACCATTTATACTCTCGTATAAATTGGGTCTCGAAACCCAATAAATCGATCATAAAATCAGACCCCGACTTATACGCCCGTTCAAAAATACGACACTTAAATTCTTCTTGCCTCCTCCAATCTCACACCAGTTTCTCAGACGCATCAAATTTTGTTGCAGCAGCGCAGTTACCAATTTCTTTTGCCACTTCAATGACTTTTAATTTGAAACCAGCTTCATATTTTCTTCTTATTGAAAGCTCCGTTGTAGATAAGGGATGCTCTTACGATAAAGGTGTATGAGGGTGTGAGATACAAAAAGCACAAAACAGTGCAAATGTCGCTTCAAAATAGTTCAGGTATTACCGTGTGGTCACGTAGGCACAATAGAGAGAGAGAGAGCGAGGTTAGGAGCACGAGATGATACAGCGCATTGCTGCACCCACATAGAAATAAAAAGGCCGTGTGCTCCATGGTTACTCTCTCAGGTGGGCGTCAGCATATCATAATCTCTTGGACCATTAGCGTGAGTTTTCCACATTCGACTTATATTACTGACATTATAAAATACCAGAAATTATACGGTAAAATCAAGCCAGGACTTAAACACGAGTATATACGGTATTTGTTGTTTTGATAATTGTGACTCCTTTCAAAGTCTGCCATAAGTGCTCAGTAGGGACTATCATGGTATATGGGTCACATCATTGTTACGATCCTGAGGAAACTTATCAGTCTCTCATATGGCGTTGAAATATGCCCTGCCATCAGGTTAGAAATGCTTCACCACAAGATGAATGTGATCACTCCGAGTTACGTTGCAATTATTAACCCTTACCTTGGCTCAATCAGAGAACCAGTG
The DNA here is from genome assembly GCA_026402145.1 of Polypterus bichir lapradei. NCBI lineage: Eukaryota > Metazoa > Chordata > Cladistia > Polypteriformes > Polypteridae > Polypterus > Polypterus bichir. The sequence goes on along the minus strand of JANRMT010062852.1, from coordinate 35,871,610 downwards.
GACCTAAATAATGCCAGGATTATGCACACCATAACAGAGCCCCCAAAACACTTCACTGTGGGAATTAAACATTCTGGAATATGGACTTCAATGGCATACCCCACAAGCACTAATCTGCATGACCAGAACCACATGAGAGACCACGTCACCGACAAGATATTTTTTGTTTTTCATCAATAGACCATTGGTTGCATTTTATTCACCTTTTTACCTATAAAAGTGCACTTTGGGTGCATGTAACCATAAATGAATCAATCCTTTTTAGCTCTCATCTCAAATTAACATTTACAGAGCTGCTCAACATCAAATGAACATCTCTACATCTTGGTTGAGGTGGTTGCAATTTTGCCCCTAGATGCCCCTACCTGATGATGTCTTTCCCTTTGACTTCCCTGCAGATAATGATGAGTGGAATAATTTGTGCAAATCTGAATTTACAGGGAAACTTCAAGTTTATCTTTGCAAAAAAAATGTGCTAAACGAATCGTGATTGGCCACAATGGAAATCTGCAGCATTAGCTCATATATTTTCATTTCATCTGAAGCCTCACATATAAAACTTTGCTTAGATTCCATAGTAAAATTTTGTTTATACCAGAAAGGCAAAAACAGCATAAAAAAATTGGATTTATAAAATTGTACATATGCTAGGTCCCATGCCAAGTTCTTTTATAGTTCTAAAATCAACTTAAACCTATGCGCTCATGCATGCTCTTTTAACTGCATCATCACCTCCTACCCAGTAGCCATGTATGACCTAATTAAACACCCTTTCTGAATATTCATGACCTAATCACCATATAAATTTAGCCACGTTCCTGAGTCACGTCTTTACTTTCAAACCACGGGAGAACATATGAAAGGAAACTTCAGTGAATGTAAACTTGAGGTGTTACTAACACTTCGCCGATTTTAATGCGTGGTGGGGGGCCTGCCCCCCTCATTCAATGGATGAACTATGTTATTAAGATAAGTCTCAGATAGCGGTTCTGTTTTCCTCAATGTTTAACACCACAGTAAATGTAAGTTATGTTAATCAAGTACTTAGATGCCCAGCGAGGCAGTGGTAGTGCTGTTACCTCATTGTGAGGAATCTGAGGGTCTGTCAGTGTAGAGTTTTTTTAATGTGGTCTGCGTGGTTTCCTCCAATTAACTCCCACAGTCCAAAGACATGCAGGGGCGGTGACTTGGCGATGCTAAATTGTCTCCTTACATGTGTGTAGGTTCGTCCTGTGATAGGTCGGCTCTCTGTCCAGTGGCCACTAGGATAGGTTCTAGCTGGTCCCCGCCCTCAATAAGTGGGTTTAGGGGATGGATGAATCCACGATACTATAATCTGTCCTGTTCAAAGCAACTTCCACTTGAGAGCCGCCAATCCTTAAATAGATATGGCAGTGCTATTTAATTACAGGTTAGTTCCCTGCTTCAGATTTGGCTTGAGAGGGGTCATTTCAGCTTGTATTTTTTTGTCTGTAGCATTTTCCTCTTTCACACACCTGAGAGACGCTCATGTCGGCAAACAGATCCTCGGTAGTCAGAACAAGCGATGCATGTGTCTGCGGCTTATGCCTGACTGTACCAGCAGCAGGTTGGTGGTTTGAGCAAATCTGCATCACATGTCATACATACTCCTGTTGCAAAGTGGTCAGGAAACAAAAAAAGTGATATCTGTCTCTTTGACGAAGCAAATAAATAACAGAAAATGTCCAACTATCTATGTTAACTAAGTCCCATGTGTGCATTTTCTAACTTCTTAAAATAAAAAAGTGCTTATAGTGCCACAATCAAAAGTTCTTTTTCACGATGACCTATAAACCAGTTTAGATGTCCTACAACCGTCCTCTTGTAGTTTTGTGCTGAATTGAAGCCTATATTACAGAGACAATCCCACAGAAATCATGCGATCCCTGTTTGGTTAAAGGTTTAGAGCAACAATATATGGAGCAAGGGCTGATTACAGCGCATTGCTGTGCCCACCACATGATGAACCACCCAAATTGAGATCCGAGTGCAGCCGTGCAACAGGTGAGCAACCGGTTTAGAAAATGGATCAATGGACGGACATCACAGTGTCACTGATGTGCTACAGTATTGAAATGTGCACTGAGATGAGATCCTCTGTTCACTTCACTGTCCTGCAGCCTGGAATTACTGAAATGCCAACATCAAAAAAGCCTGTGTAGGATTTATGGATGGCTGAAACTTCATGTAATTTAAAGCCAATTTCCATGACAAATTAGGGTTTTATAAACCCTGACATTTACGTAAGCAATGTCTTACGATTGTTTCTAAAGCATAAGCAGGTCTTATTTCTGAGGCCCCTGATGATGTTGTAATTCTGCAGCCTTTTTCTCCGTGTGCAAAACACTAATGCAGTTTATGATTGGCAGAAAGTGATAAGGGTTGGGTCGTAGAAGGCAAATTCCTCTCAGCACTTTCTTCTTCTTCATTCGGCTGCTCCCATTAGGGGTTGACACAGCAGATCATCTCCTTCCATATCTTTCTGTCCTCAGCATCTTGTTCTGTTACACCCATCACCTGCATGTCTTTTCTCACCACATCCATAAACCTTCTCTTAGGCCTTCATCATTTCCTCTTCCCTGGCAGCTCTGTTCTTAACATCCTTCTCCCAATATACTCAGCATCTCTCCTCTGCACATGTCCAAACCAATCTATCGCCTCTCTGATTTGGTCTCCCAACTGTCCAACTTGAGCTGACCCTCTAATGTCCTCATTTCTAATCCTATCCATTCTCGTCACACCCAGTGCAAATTTTAGCATCTTTAACTTTCCCAACTCCAGCTCTGTCTCCTGCAGAATCTTATTGCAGATGTTGAAGGACGCCAGCCTTCTAAGGAAGTATAGTCGGCTCTGACCTTTCTTACACAGAGCATCAGTATTGGCAGCCCAGTCCAATTTGTCATCGAGCTGCACTCCCAGGTATTTATAGGTCTGTACCCTCTGCACACAGTCTACTCTGATGATCACGGGGTCCATGTGGGGCCTGGGTCTCCTAAAATCCACCACCAGTTCCTTTGTCTTGCTGGTGTTTAGGTGTAGGTGGTTTGAGTCACACCATTTAACAAAGTCTTTGATTAAGTTCCTGTACTCCTCCTGCTGCCCACTCCTGATGCCGCCCACCATAGCAGTGTCATCAGCGAACTTTTGCACGTGGCGGGACTCCGAGCCGTATTGGAAGTCTGATATATATAGGCTGAACAGGACCGGAGAAAGTACAGTCCCCTGCGGCGCTCCTGTGTTGCTGACCACAATGTCAGACCAGCAGTTCCCAAGACACACATATTAAAGTCTGTCTGTAAGATAGTCCACGATCCATGCCACCAGGTGTGAGTCTATTCCCATCTCAGTCAGCTTGCCCCTAAGGAGCAGAGGTTGGATGGTGTTGAAGGCGCTAGAGAAGTCCAAAAACATAATTCTTACAGCACCATTGCCTCTGTCCAGGTGGGAGAGGGATCGGTGTAGCATATAGATGATGGCATCCCCCGCTCCCACCTTCTCCTGCGAACTGCAGAAGGTCGAGGTTGAGAAGTCTGTTACCTGCCAAACAAACCTCAAAAATAGGCCCTGTCTCAAAGCCAGTCTTCTTTGAGTAATAGTGGCTAACATAATGAGCAACTTTATCTGTCGAGAAATGTCATACTTTACTTTTAACTATAATGCAGTCTGATTTGCCCCCTTATTCCCCTGACCACCCTTGTGTAGAAGCAGCTGCTTTCAATACAGTTTGAATCCATCTTTAACACAGGGATAATCAAAGATTGTTACTTATATCTACTTAGTAAACTGACTCATAAGAGACAGTGAAAGGAAAATAAAAATGACGTGGAGAAAAAAAAGTCAAACAACCAGCTAAAGTCCCAAACTTTGACCAAGACAAAGAGATCTTACTTCCAAGCCAGAGTGCAACTGAAAAATTAATTGCCAAAAAAATAGACTTTGAGAAACCAGTAACAACTAAATAATAATCTTTTAATGCAGTGCGATAAGATTTATCCATCAAGCTCGGATACCCCAGCAAAATGCTCATTGTGACTTTTCTATCGTTGCAAAATTGATGTTACAAACAAACACACCCCTGTGGAATTCTGGGAAAGATCTCTGTGGAGACGGCAGAAACAGAAACATAACAGTGATGCCCAAACAAAATGATGTCATGATTAAATAATTTGTTGTTTTTTCCAGAGAGGATCCAGACTAAATTAAACCCCAAACTTAAATTCCTTGCATCTAGAACCTTTATAATCGATGCGTGGATTGTTAGGTGCTGCACAGGAATTAACATAAAAAAATGCATAAAAGTTGGAGATCTTAATACCAGGCCCTGGCAGTTCAGCCAAACAGAGGGCACATGTAGACAGTGAGTGGACCTTGCCCCCCCTCCTCATTCATCTGCCCATCAGTTATCTGAAGCCCAGTCTTTGAATGAGGAATGCTTTTGATAAATCCCTAACGGAGACCCGGTGAGTGATGGTACCAGGAGTTTTCTCGTGTCCCTGAATCATGCAGGGCTAATTTATCAAAAGAGTGAAACCAGAAGTTTCTCTCTTTGGAGGCTCATAGTGTTGCAGCTCCCTGACTACAAAGAGATGATAAGAATCTGACCTCAGACTAGTGCTGTATTGCTGAAATCAGTAATAAGGTCAACCTCATCTTTTCGGGCATTCATACAACTTGTATGCATCAACAATCAGTGGTGTTGGTGGACCATGCAGTGACTTTTGGGGAGAGGCTGTGAGGAACAAGCTACGGCTTTATGCTTCACAGACCTCGGAAACCTTTGTTATCTGATGACCTGTGTACCACACGCTGGCAAATCCAGCTCCTTACCCTAAAAAGCCAGTCTTTCATTTATTTATCAACAGGCTAGAGAGTTAGATCTGACCTACATTTCAAGTGCTTAAAGAATAAGATTTTAAAAAATACAATAAACACTATTGTGAAGGGCTCAATTTGTCATTTCCCAAAAGCTAGCAGAGAGCTTCCTTGGGGAGCTTAGTAAATGGTTGTGCTTCATCCTTATTAGCACGGTTTTCTGACATCGACCTTGGGACAGAAATAACCCCCCCCACCCCTCATGCACCCTGGTGAGCAGCTGCCATTCATCACTGGGACAGCATGCCTGCATAGACGCTGGCTGGGATCATTTACTATGCAGAGACAAACCATCTGACGTCTGTCCGTCTGAGCATCCAGGCCTTATGTGGGGCATTGCTATTGCTGTCACTTTCAGCCTGCATGAGTCGCTTGTCTGTCTAGAAGCAAAATAAATGTAATCAAATTGTCAAGCTGAGGGCACCACGGATCCAGCAATGCATGTGCATGATAAAAACACAGCTTTCTCTTTCACTGGAACAGTTCAAAAAAGGAAACACGTTCAAACAAGACTCCCACGTCATTTTCTGTCCAATTTATCAAGTGTGACTACTTTTCAGATCTACTCATAGTCGGTATCGACTCCCTTTTTTCCTCCACACGGTGCTCCATATAGATTGCTAGAGATGAAGAATTAGGCCCAGACGCACATGCAGGTGGATCACCAGGGTCTCGTCGTCTAGGGCTGCTGCTTTTAATTCAGACAGACAAACGGCTGTTCAGGTTGAAACAAATCGCAATAGGGTGTCTGAAAAAGTCACGTTTCCAGATTTTTCAAAGTTCTTACTCATTTGGAAACAGCAGTAGACTTGGAGCCTGTAATTAGTAATGATAAATCCTGTTCAGTTAAACCTTTCTTCAGTGTTTCTAAGCCCTGAAAAGTCATTTTGTTTAAAAACCATCATGCATCTGTAATGCATTTCAGTCCAACCCAAGATCCTAAGCTGAGATTGCAAGTTCATCAACTATGAATTACATATCAGTAAGAGGACCTTCAGTGTTTTAACACTTTGAGGTACAAAAAGGGACAAACACCAATCCATAGCGTCAAGCATGCATGCTTAGTGGGCATCTTCAGGGCTTCGGCCAGGCAAGTAATAGAAACCCGAGTCGAGAGGGTTGTTGTTGCTAATGCAATTTCTTTTTTGCATCCACAGTTCAGAGGGATGCCATCCAGAAAAGACTCACCTTCCTCTTGTAGAAATATGCAAGGGCAAACAAAAGAGTCGGAGCTCCTTCTGGAGACCCTGCTTAATGTCCTGCTTTGAAAATGAAAAGAAAAAGGTTAGATGTAATGACAACCTCATCCAATTAATCCAAAATGCTGCTGCAAGAATTATTACAAGAAAAAGAAAATACAAAAACACTCCAGTACTAGAGTCGTTACACTGGCTCCTGGTTAAGTTTAGGACAGATTTCAAAATCCTCCTTTTAACATATAAAGTTTAAAATGGCCAAGGTCCGACTTACTTATCTAAACTTATGATGACTTACAAACCAGAGCACACATTAAGATCTCAGGATGCCAATCTGTTTATGATTTTAAGGATTAATAAGATAACAGTGGGAGGTTGAGCTTTTAGTTACTGGGCCCCTAAACTGTGGAATGGTCTGCCTGCTACTATAAGAGATGCCCCTTCGGTCTCAGCTTTTAAATCCCGGATGAAGACTCACTACTTCAGTTTAGCACACCCTGACTAGAGCTGCTGATTAACTGTACAGACTGCATCTCTGTTGTTAGTCATTAGCACTGTGATATATGGCCAGCCAGTCATCCCGGCCAATACTCCCAGGCCGCCAGATGGAGCCCTCCCTGCAGCATGGAGGTGCCCCGAATGCCAGCAGGGAATCATGGTCAATGGAGTTTTTATCCACAGCCTTGCTGGATACCATGGGGGCCGCTAGAAGGCGCTGCAGGGAGGAACAAGGATTATTTTCCCTACAACCCGGAGGTACATCCTAGTCACATGGACAGAGGAAATGACGTGCTTCCGGGTTGAAGAAAAGGAGTTTTATCTGACCCGGAAGTGTTACCAGTCACATGGACAGAGAGAGAGAAACACTTCTGGGTCAAGGACTATAAAAGACTGTGGGAGATCCAAGATGGGCGAGCTGAGTCGGGTGGCAGAGGGACAACACGTCTGGGAGTGGAGGATTGATTATTGTTTATTGGTTTGATTAATGAGTATTGTGGAGTGTAGGGTGCTTTGTGCACTGTATTATAATAAAAGTCAAATTATTGGACTTTTACCTGGTGTCTGGCATCTGGTCTGAGGGTTCAAGGGGATGACAGCGCCCCCTATCTGTCACAACACTAAAACATAAGTAATATGATAATAAACTATTTTAATAAACTAACCCTCACCTATTCTGTTTCTCCTCTCGGTGCTCAACACTGCCCACCTGCCAGGTTGTTCTGAATGCTTAAGGTAAAGTCATCTCTGATGGAGGATCGCAGAAATTGTCAGGTAGAAGGATCCTTTCATCGGATTGGCTGGCCCAGTGCTGACTCAGCTATGGAATGTCCGGTGGGAGGGGGGCAGCTTGATGGCCAAGGTATCCAGGACTCTGAACAAATCCAAATCGTATTATGTGATATCATCTACTGTTGAATTATTCTCTTTACTTGTAATATTTCTATTCCACTATTATATTGAGGATTACTTGTGTTCTGTTCTGTTCTGTGTATTGTATTGACCCCTTTTTTTTTGAGACCCACTGCATGCCCAACCTACCTGAAACGGGGTCTCTCTTTGAACTGCTTTTCCCAAGGTTTCTTCCATTTGTTTCCCTACTAGGGTTTTTTTTTGGGAGTTTTTCCTTGTGTTCTTAGAGGGTCAAGGCTAGGGGGCTGTCAAAAGGCAGGGCCTGTGCAGCACACCTTGTGTGATTTTGGGCTATACAAAAAAAAATTGTGTTGTATTGTATTGTATTGTATCATGTTGAAGGCTGATTGTTTTTTTTAGACACTGAGCTTCATCTTCTTCTAAAACGGGTTCCATATTGAACACTTACTTTGGGGAAGGGCAAGGTTTATACCTACTAGACAGTGACATCAGTCGTCCTCCAGCACTCTCTCTGCCATTCTGGAAAAAACAGAAAACTGCATCAATTCGGTTGCATCAGTTTTCTCCAATACAAATAAACCCATTACCCATAATTTTGCATGATTGACAGTCCCACCCTTTCCACAAGAGCACTATAAAGATCCCTCAGCCTCCTGAAGTGATTGTTCATTATAAGACTCGTGTCTGTAGAGGAGAGACCTCCCTAAGACGATTTTTAAATTTGCTTAAGACTTGGGCCTTATTTTGCACACACATGTGCTATTTAATTTTGAACACAACTTTTCCTCCATTAAATGTGGCTACCAACATGGTACCCCATCTATTTAAGCTGACTCTTTCTTGTATATTTTACAAAAGTTGTGTGGTTGTTAAGATCCCACAGTTGTGACCTGCTCTAGAAAATCACTTGGGTTTTTTTTAGCATTTTTTTGAATTTGGATTTTTTTTCCATTGTGCTTATGATCCCCGAGGATCAACACAGAGTGGCAAATGCCAGAGATAAACTACTAGGCTGAATAGTGAAGAGGGACAAGAAAGAAATCCAAGTTCTGAAGATTTCTGGGAAGTGCCTTTCAACTTCCTCTTTTTGGGTATTTTGCCCAAATTAAAATTCTTTCAGCATGATTTTGGACTCAATTTTGGGGTCTTTTTCCCTAAAGATTTTTGTGGTGGGATTTGTTTTTCACCTTGTGGCTTAATTTTGTTTTTGTGAACTCTTTTGGGCGGTTTCTGCCACCATTTTTGAGCTCCCATTGTTATATGATTAGGGGTGTATCCTCTGAGGTCATGAACCATCAATGACGATGCAACAGGATGAAAGTTCATCTGAAATTAAGGTTTGTATTCAAAAAACAAGTCTTTCTTTGATATTAAGTTTCATAATGATCTACTGGTTAACTACTTTTGCTCTCGGTTTATCAACTCTGATTCTTGTCTCATTTTTTTGGCTTTTGTTGCTGTAATTCTAAATCTCCTGATATTCAACTTGTTTCTGTCTTTTGGCCATATCTTTTCTGCTGGTTACCTTTTAAAATCCTTTGCAATATCCCACAAACCATGACACCTCTATGTTTTAGAAAAGAAAAATTGCAATATATGGCATAAGAGAGTAGACTAGAAACTTGGTCTGAGAGAGATGTGGGCCAGGAACATTCAACAGAGGAGCAAAAAACGAGCAAAATCACAGTCAAGAGTTGTGAATCCTTCCACTTGAAAACCTCAAAAAGGGGATACAGACTTCTTTGAAGGTCTGAACCCCAAGTAGTAGACCATACCCCTGGCAATCTAGTCATAAAACTCAAAAGGCAGGCTTCTGGCCTGCCAAGACCTAAATATTGGGCTGAGGCTTTTAAATTTCAAAATATTCAAAAATGCTGGAAGAGAAATTATTAGAAACCCCTGGTACAGGAGAAACAACAACAAATGCTTTAAATTTTAAGTCTTTATTTAACTTCCTTAGCTTTAGACCTGAGCATCACTCGGGCAACTGTATAGACGCGTCTCGCGTAAGGGTTAGACATGAGGATTACTCGGGCTGTAAAAATGGCAACGGCATTAGTGTTGAGCGTTGCTTTGGAAATGATATAGGCATGCCTTGCATAAACTCAGGCAGCGGTGCAGACACGTCTTCTCCTAGCCTCATAATGGCATCTCATAAGAAACATTTTTCAGCAGCCCAGGTGTTGCACGCTCTTGACAGTGATACGAGCAGTGATGGTGAAGTGGATCTGTCTTCAGGCAGTGAAACTGAAACGGATATTTTGATGAATCTGAAAGTGACGCTCGTGTCAATCGCACATATGCAGTGTGCTGTTCAAAAGCTGATCAGTCTGTAAAGAAAATCCATAAGGAATCACACTGCTATTGTCCCGACTGTGACGCTGCATCGAGCATTTCACTGTGATTCAAGGTATACAACACAAATGGCACATTTTGACAATATATATGGTATTAGTATTATTTTTATCATTATTATTTGTATCATTGTTATAGTTTTCACAAATCTGACTTTGTACTTTAAGTGTTTTGCACATTTTACAGTAAAAAGATGAGATTATGTAAATATGTAATTTTTCAAGCTAAAAAATGCAATGTTTTATACATGTTTTTTCAAGAAAAATGTAACACTAAGGAGGCTACGGAGGGGTAAAATAATGGCAAAAAAGAAAAACAAATACAAAATAGGCAAAATAAAATGCAAATTATAAAACAAATACAGTACCTTGCCCAGTGCTTTATGCAGGAGAAACCTTATGTGCAATTCAACATTGTACTGCAGAACCTAAAAGTAAAATTAGGACCCTTTGGATAAAACATTCTATAACATTTTATCACAACAGAAGATTCATCCTCAGAAATTAATTTCATTGTTCTTGATATTGTAAAACCCCACCCTAAAAAAAGGTAACTTTATTAATTTGCTCTTGCGCAGATAAGTACACTGGATTTTCAAATTAAATTCTCTTCGACAGTTTGTTTGAATGAATCATTCTTGATGGGGCTTGTTTTCTTTGATATACTACTCATCTTTGCCACACTTTCATTTCTGCTGAGACAGTTATATGACTGTTCTGTGTCATACATAGATGCTGCGTAGTAAATGTCAATGTCATTGATTATTTATATGTAATGGCTCCTTGTCATAAACTTGGGATCCCTAAGCACTAAAGTTTCTCAAAAATGCCCATTAGAGGGTAGAAAACTGCCAAACCCTGGCTAGTAATGAAAAGGGAAATCATTGTATCTTTATCAATAAAAGGTATATGATCACAAAAATGGTCAGTGGCACAAAAATAAGCTCTGAAGTGGCATAAGATGCAAAAGGAGCTGCCTGAAACAACAAAGGCAATCCAAGGCAAACAAGTCCCACTGCACAAAATTCAAGAATGGTCAAAAAAAAAACAGAGAACAAAGATGAAAATTCAGAAAATTTTTAAAAAGCACAGAAATTACCAAAAAAAAGAAAGAAAAAAAAAACTTACCAATGAATGCAATCAACCGCAAGGGACTGAGGGTTTTCCTCAGCATTTATTGTGCTGAGGACAGGCTCTTGGTGTGATAGGCAGGTGGTCCCACCACTTAGGGGAGCACACACAAAACATAAGATACATGAAAAAAGATATGTGGACATAATGAAACTACAGTAAATGATCAACAAATTGAACATAAACAAAAGAATAAAAAGAAAGAACTGAAAACAGCATCTGAACCCCAGCCAGAGGAGGAATCCCAGTTGAAATATAACACTCCTGTGTTTCCTAAGTGCTATTTTCTTGACTGTTTACCCTCTTGTGTTTTTTCTTTACTCCATTTCAGGTTTTTCTATTTTGTATCTTTTACAGCCCTTGTCATCATTGTATTCAATACATGTGAGGTCTGTACTTTTTGCAACTTGTCTTTATGTTAATTCTTTTGTTGTCTACTATACCTAATCTACTTCAATTTTCTAAATTTTGATTACACGAACCACCTCTTCACCAGATGTTATAATGATGGTGCTGATTGTAATGCGGATTTGACTCCATAAAAAGGGCAGCATATTCTCTCTTTCTTCACATAGTTATCCTAATTGAAGAATTGTTACTAACATATTCAGCTCTTTTCTTAAAAAGCTTGTTTTGCTCTAAAGAAGCAGTTAAAACCTTGAAATGTGTCAGCGAATATAAAAAATATATATATATATATATATTGAAATTCTAAGATCCCAGTAATAATAAACACCTACAAAATGTGATAATTGATTTACAAGGTTTTTAAGATGCCAGTTATGGTCGAGTAAGAACACAGCAGGTCCACAAGAAGAAATATTGGGGCCACAAACTTGTCCTCGGCATTTAACACTAGAATTACCAGAGCCTACGAAAAAACTTGTAGATCCAGCCCACCTTAAATCCCATCGCACCTCTCCATCAGCGTCTTTTGTCCTGTAAATGTACCGATAAAGACAAGCAGCAAGCAGCCTGGTATCCCATCCCCCCACCTCCTCAGAACATGCACAATGTTTTCCCAGCTCATGCCTTGATTGATTATCTCGGAGTGAAGTGGTCTATGATGTCAACAAAAAACCAGAGACATAGGTATATATGATATTTGGAATTATTCATTTTATGACCTGTATAGTACATTTCGGAAAACATTGTGGCACGGAGGGAACATTATTCATATTCATTCGCATAACATCTTGCGGTTGTAATCAGTGACTGTGTATTTTTTTTTCCCCCGATCTTGCCAGTCTCCATGTTGCTGTATGTTGCTGTTTCTTTTGCACTCCAGAACATGCAGAGGAAAGAAAAGTACAGAGAGGTCAGTTCATCGCTATATGCAATCATCAGATTCAAATGTTAACAGTTCACACACATGCAAGGACCGTCCTTCCTACATTTACGATATGTGTACCTGTTGCAATGCACACACTTCTCCCTATGCTGTGGTTTCTATTACACACCTGAAAGAAAGAGACAATATCAGTGACATTTTGAAGAAATAATTTTTTGACCTGAATAGTACCAATCAGAAAACATCATCGCACAAATACAATATTATTTGAAAACGAACAGCGTCATATCGGGTGTGAATTTATACTGGTGCTTTTAGTTACAGTCAGATCAGGAGGGTCAGAGCATGATTGTGATTGAGAGAATAAAACTGAAAAAAGCTAACTTTTACAAATACAATAAATTTATACCCAATATCCCATATATTTGTCTCTTTCTTTTTTTCTTCATGCTGTGTTGACATCATGTACCAGAAGGCGTGAGCTTATTCAGTGCGCGCAGGAACACGCAGGTGGCCAGTTGCTGTGTGCTATAACATGTTTGACCTGGCAGTGATCAACGCACATGTACTGTGCAAGGCCACTGAGAAAAGAAGAGTGTTCATGGCTCATATTGCAGAGGAACTTCGTCGTCACATCTTACTAGAAAAGGCGATGGAAAAAGAAAAGGAGGATACGACATCGACAAGCTTCTGTTCCAAGACAGGCAGTAAAATAAACTGAGTCAGTGTCAAGTGCCCTTTCAATGTAATAGGAACCACAGCATAGAGAAAAGTGTGTACACTGCAACAGGTACACATGTCATAAATGTAGGAAGGACAGTCCTTGCGTGTGTGTGAACTGTTAACATTTGAATTTGATGATTGCATATAGCACTGAACTGATCTCTCTGTACTATTCTTTCCTCTGCATGTCCTGGAGTACAAAAGAAACAGCAACATACAGCAACATGGAGACTGGCAAGATCGGGAAAAAAAAAACACATGGTCACTGATTGCAACCACAAGATGTTAAGCAAATGAATATGAATAATATGAATAATATTGCGCCCGTGCCACAATGTTTTCTGAAGTGTACTATACAGGTCATAAAATGAATAATTCCAAATATCATATATATCTACGTCTCTGTTTTTTTTGTTTTTTTTTTACATCATAAACCATAAGGTGCATACTAATTCAGCGTGAGCAGGAGCACTCAATAAAACTGAATACAAAAAAAATCAAGTGACGGTGAGATGCCAACAAGGCAGATTCGCCAGCGTCTGTGTGTCAGCTTTATCCCTCCAGATAGGAGAATGTCCAGTTCCATTGCCTCAAAACACCATTCACATCTACAGTTACTCCCAGTTTCAATTAAAAACTAACAGCGTCAGATCCCTAGGACAGTAGTATGTATCGTGATCGTGACTGAGAGAATAAAAGTGAAAAAGAAAACGGTAACTTTTACAAGTCCTATAAATGTACACTGTCTGTTACAGACGCAAACCAAATGTATGTGTATATTGTATAATTTTAACAATAAGAGCAGCTCACTACTGAAAACGACAAATATAGGAGTGAGTCCGGATCGAACCGGGGACTCTTGATCACAAGTCAGTAAATCTTACCGCTACACCACAGAAGCTGTTTTATTGTCCTTGAACCTTTTGTGAAAGTGTTTATTTGATCTTTGGACTTCAGGCTTCACACATTATATAGTTTATGCCAACAATTTGTCATTTACTACTAAAATATGAAAAACGTTTCTGTTTTAACAATGTGTTTACACAGATTATTGTAGAAACGGAGCACACATGAAATGCATGTGTTCCAAATAACGATCTATTATCTATTATTTATTATCACTCCCAGATAATCAATCAAGGCATGAGCTGGGAGAACTTTGTGCACGTTCTGCGGTGGTGGGGGGATGAGATACCAGGCTGCTTGCTGCTTGTCTTTATTGGCACATTTACAGGACAAAAGACACTGACGGAAAGGTGCGATGGGTTTTAAGGTGGGCCAGATCTACAAGTTTTTTCGTAGGCTCTGGTACTTCTAGTGTTAATCAGTGAAAACGATTAACAAAACACACGCTCGATGGCAATAGAAACAAGCTAAACAAAGGGATTCCCCAAGTTTGAGAATCTGTCTCTCATCTTACAATGCTTGGTTTACTCACTGGGTTAGGAGCTCCATCCTCCGGTGTGCTCCTGAATCGAGTGATGTCTCCTTCTGGTGACCATGGGATATATAACTGGGGAATGGGAAGGGACAGAGTCAGATGCCCTTATTGGGTTTCTTCTCAGCAATGTGCAGTAAATAGAAGAGGATGTGGTTAGCGCCAACACCCCCTCTCAACCTTGGCTGGTAGTTCATACCGCATGGTGATCCAATATATCAACGGGGCTATCACACTTTATTACCATTACATTCATTATTTTCAATATTCTTATTTTTTTATGCTTTTCTTCTTTTTATTTATTATTTTTATGTGTATATATTTTTCTACATATTATTTTGTAGTGACATGTTAAAGGTCACTTTAACTGCTGCCTCACAGTAAGGAGACCTGGGTTCACTTCCCGGGTTCTCCCTGTGTCTGCGTGGGTTTCCTCCCACGGTCCAAAGACATGCAGGTTAGGTGCATTGACGATCCTAAATTGTTCCTAGTGTGTATGTGCCATGTGGTGGGCTGGCACCTTGCCTGGGATTTGTTCCTGCCTTGTGCCCTGTGTTGGCTGGGATTGGCTCCAGTAGACCCCTGTATTAGGATATTGTGGGTTGGATGGATGGATGTTAAGGTGTTGTCTTAATTAATTAATAATTAAAATGATTAAATTGTTTTGTTTTTTTTTTTAAATTCTCAATTGTTTCTTTTTTATTTAAAATGAATTAACACTTTAAAGCAGATCATTACACTCACCTTGAGTCTGACTAGGGCTTAACCGTAAAAACAATTCACCTGAGTCAAGTTTGGGGTTAATATCAAAGAGGTTAATTACTGTCATTGTCTTGTTTCACTACATTTCTCCATCCTGTTTATTTGAATTACTTATTGTTATGTAACCATACCGTACCTTATAATTATTATTTTTTCAATATTTTCAAATTGTGCCCTTTTCTCCTTTTGTTTTTCTTTATGGAATAAATCCTACTACTGTCAAGGGTGACCGTCTAATTTCTTCTTCATTATGTGCTCTATTACTCCTTTTCCATGATGAAGTATGTTGGCCATTTTTGTTCTTTTAGTACTTTCTTTTTCTTAGTATATTTATCTTCTAAATGGGTTAAATATCCAGCTTGAGTATGTTGTAGAGAAAGATTCATTCCCTCTTGGAATTAAACATGCAGAGCTTCTGGATGAGCAATCAGAATTTATACTTTATTGCACAGAGCACAAAGCCAACTCAGTTCAATGAAGTGAGTCTCAATAGTTCGACAGTACCTCACTTTAATACAGTTTATTATCATGAGATTACCTCACTCTGTATATTTTTCTCATCATTATCTGACTCCTACATTCCTGTGTTTCTGCTTAGTCACCAATATTTTCTAATGTCTAATAAACACTGGTAAGTTCCTAAGATCCTGGCCACAGGAGGGTCTATCTCTTATTTATGTGGCTCGTTCCTAAACCTTGCTTTTGTAAATATTGTTAACCTCCCAGGTTACTTTAGAGAAAAGCTATGGATGTTAGCTTTTAATGTTTAACTCGTACACTGCCTGAGGTTATCAATTACACTCTTTACATGTTGAAGCTACCTATTGCAATATATGATTCAATTTGTTTAAGGCTTTCATTACTCGTAGTTTTAATTTCTAGAATTACTGGTTGGGTAGTAATATCGTACGTGTGTATATTATGTAAATTGTTCATGCATTCGCAAAGCAGACTGGGTAGCGCCATAAAGTGTGAAGTGGCCTATGATTACAGTATGCATGAATGGAAGTTCAAAATGCAAACAGAGCTTGTAGCTGAGATTGTGCAGTGACTTTCCCATCCAACATGACTGTAACAGCTCTGTGATATCATGCTGGCCTCATAAATCATCATGGGGCACTGGGAAAAAATTTCTAAGTTAGCCCTGAGCAAATTTTCAGAAAAAACTTGACAAACAAGGTCACTGGGAAACACAGCAAAGCCACTGCTAGAAAAGCTTTGTCAAATTTTGCCAATCAGCATTACTCCTCAATAAATGGGAACCCAGAGGGTATCGTAACACTTTATCTGCTTGTTGTCCACAGCTTGTTTTCTGTTGTTAATGAAAATGATTCTTTTAATGTCAGCTTTAAACTTTCATGACTAGATAATAACAAAATGTTAACTATGCAAAATATTTAAAATTATTTAAAATATTAAAATGTATTTAATTATGATTTAATACACAATTTCCTTATAAGTATTAATTTAAAATCTATACTACACACTATGTGAAGCATAAAGAAATCAACAAGAATTAAAAAAAAATTATCTGTCAGATCTTTAAAATCATTGCAATAGGTTGCACTGTGAAAAATGTTTTAATCAGCCAGAGCATCATTATCCACTTTTTCTTTTTGCATTTCTTCCCCCCATCCCAATAACAAGCTTGTTGTGTTCATTGGTAAGGCTGACTTGGCTTCATATAGCAGAGTGAGGGTCTGCGTAAGAATGTGCCCTGTGATGGACTGGCACTCACAGTTCACGGTTAGTTCTTGTCTTGTGCCCAGTGCTGGCAGGATAGGCTCTGATGTGTGACACCATTAACTGGATTAAGTATCTTAGAGAAAAGATGGATGGATCCTTGTTTTGATTCTTCACTAGAAACCTGGAGAATTACCGCCAATAAATCCAGCTTTTGAGCAAAATTATTTTCAACAGCACAGAAAGGAACTGCAGCCCCTCATGTCGATGTAAGGTCAGTCTTTATTAGTTTCACCTTGAAATAATCTACACGCCAGACTGTCTAACATCAAGAAGGCTCAGTGTCTCAATGTCTCATAACAGCAATGTGTGACCCTTTAATACGAATCTGACTGGTTGAGCTGTTCATTTTACAAAACAGCAGTAATTTAGAATGCAAGGTGCTTGTCAGGAATTCCTAATGTATGACAAATGGAACTTGTTGACATCTCCAAAAGTCTACACCTTAGCAGACTACCCGGCCTAGTCCTGGCTCCAGACCAAAATTTTAAGGGGAGGTCTGAAACACTAAGGGGGCATGATATGATAAAGTCACAAAAATCCAACAAGTAACGTTATAACTGACAGCATGGGTGGTGGAGCTTGGCATGATATTTGAGGGGGCTTAGTCAGGCTAAAAGACACCCTGAAAGAGGACCTGCCTGACCCTAAGAGTTGTGCCACTGGCATCATTGTCCATCCAAAAAAGAAGAAAAGGAAATGTGCAAATTAATAAAGATCTAATATCACATTTAAATCAAAGATTTTACCCTAGTAGGGGTCATTGCAGCACCCCAAACACCTGACATAAACACCACAACACAAGTCCCAGTATAATAAAAGGATTATTTACACAAAACATCTTACAAAAGCTTTGCAAATCACCACAATATTTGTTTCTTTCTTTTAGTTCCACTACTCCAGGAAAGCTTTGTCTTCTACCACCCGAGATCCAGGGGCTTCTTTTATCTATGACCCGGGAGTGCTTCCAGTACTAGAACATAGCCCGTTGGAAGTACTTCAGGGTCGAACAGAACTCACTGAAAGGAGGGACTGTGATCACCGGCAACTCCCCCCTGGTGGCCCCGACTGCATCCAACAGGGCTTCTCCACAGGACTACAGGTCCCAGCATACTCTGCAAGTGTCCATGTGGGAATCCCAACCCAGGATTAAGTATTCAGAAGTGCTTATTTCCCCTGGACCTTCAATTGCACTGGCCTGCCAGCTGGGCGAGAATCTTTATTGAATCCTGGCAGGTATGCCAGTCCATGTGTGCCATCCATTACAGCTATTATACCAAGTATACCGTGACCCTGTGTTAGGATATGGTGGGTTGGATGATGACTGACTGACTAATATAAAGGTGCTCATATTTGAATGTCCTTAAAGAAAGAAACTTACATAGTAATAGAGCACATTTGACAAAAAAAAATGTGAGATATTTGAAATCATTTAGCCCATCGCTTGATTAAGAAAATCTAACAAACAGGTGGCAAAGATTAACACCCTCATTTTTAGGAAAAACCGAAGTGATGAACAGAAATAGAAACTGCTGTGTAGGGGTAATAAAACTGGGCAAGGGACAACCACACTAAAAGGTTGTGGAAGAACAAATCTTACACCACAACAAAAGAGAGCATAGTGATGTGGTGTAGCAGGTCCACGGCTAAGAAAGAATTGTGGCTTTTTAAATAATCTATTTGGCCATATCAGTCTCTGTGGTCGTGATCGTGCAGCTGCAGGGAGTTGATGGAGTAATTGGGGTGCGATCATTTTCAATTGCTTAATCGGCTACCTGCGGTGCATGATGGAGGCACTGCAACCACAGAGCTGTATAAGAAATGGCTGGCACAAGGAGGAAGGGTAACAGAGTAACGGGACAGAAACAGAAAGGAAAGTGAGACTTGAAAGAAAGGCTTGGAGAG
This sequence comes from Polypterus bichir lapradei, assembly GCA_026402145.1. Classification (NCBI taxonomy): domain Eukaryota; kingdom Metazoa; phylum Chordata; class Cladistia; order Polypteriformes; family Polypteridae; genus Polypterus; species Polypterus bichir. Next base: position 35,852,803 of record JANRMT010062852.1, on the reverse strand, counting down.
TGACAGTGAAGCATTAGGGGCAGTGAAAGAGTGGACGGAGCCAGCTGATGAGAGAGGTCAGCACGGTCAGGGGTCCCATGTCGGGTGAAGGATCTGCACTCGAGGGACGGATTGCACCCACTGACTGTTGGAAGAGTGGGTTCAATCGTGGAGGAGTCTGCCCTAGCGATCCGAGGGATGACTATGAGTGCGAGGACAACCTACCCCAAGCGGTCTGGAAGATGCCAGCGGAGGCAGCCAAGATGGGGGTCAGTAGTGTGAGGTATTTGAGCAAATATTGGGTGAGCTGGAGAGACTGAAGGAGTTGTGCTTGGCTGGTGTGACCTTAATGTCGGCTGCAGGTTTCAATCTTGTTTCAGCCTTGTTCTAAATGTCTGGATTTTACCTGTTTTTTTATGGATTATTTATTTAATGAGTTGGAAAACTGCACTATGGACACTGGTTTTGATTTTGATTGTTAATTAAAGGACTTTTGCACTTTATACCTTTCTTTGCTTCATTTGGTGTCCTCATTGTCCAGCTCATCCGGTTACATTATCAACAGTGTTGGGTTCGAGAGGCTCCCTGAAGAGAAGCGGGAGCATGGAGCAGAACCCGCCTCGTCACAAGTGACACGACACAATGTGGTCATCCAGCATCATTGGGATCTTTCCTTAGCAGAAACTTTGAAGCAGACAAGTGTTTCCTGATGTGCTGTCCAAGCTTTTCTACAGAAACACAAACAAACGAGAAAGTCTGAAAACTGGAAATGCAGCAGTCAGTGCCAATTGAGCGCAGCAAGCAAGAAATACATCAAGGTTACTTGCGTTAGAAATCCGAAGATGTCCAGCATTGCTATGAGTGAAGAACTGGCTGAAACTACTAGGACCCTACTAAACAAATCTACAGTCTGGAGAGGTCTTATCACAAGTGGTCTTCATGGAGGAAACCCAAAAAGCCATTCCTTTTGTGGTGGAAATAAAGCCAAGTGAGTCACCTACGCATAAAAGCACAAAGACTGGGGTGTAGAAAAATGGCAGCAGGTACCCTGGGCCAATGAGGCTTTGAACGACATTTTAAAATTTTTGTCACCAAAATCATGGATGAGCAGCACAAGAATGAATATCTACAGGCAACGGTGAAGCACAGGTGAGGTTCCCTGCAGGTCTGGAGTTACATTTCTGGAGAACTACAGCCAAATTTTTACCCACCATGCAATAACATTAGAGTGGCCTCTGATTGGTCTCCAGCTCCAAGAGGCTTGGAACGATCGACCATGCGAGTGTACTGACTCAGAAAGAGACGCTGAGAATATCAAGAAATGAGATTTAGTTGAGATCTCGAGCCAAAGTTGTTGCTAAAAGTCTTACCAATCTGTCAACTGTTAGCAATCTGTATTTCAGAAAATTCCTGTGTCTTTACAGAGCACATGTTACATCTTCTTACATTTCTTTTGAGTTATTTTTCTAGCTCAGGAATCTGACTCTGCAGATTTCTTTTTTCAACTTAAGCTTACTTTAAATGTTGGAATATATTTTGGGCCTTTTTCACGGCCATTTTGGGTGCCGGTATTTTATGCCTCTTATTGTTACAACAGCGGCCCACGTTGTTAGGGGTGTGTCCTCAGTGGTCATGAGGTAATGAAACAAATGGTTGTAAAGATCACCTTTCAAAGCACTTCCTCGTCCTAATTTATGGATAGCAAACCTCTCCCATAGGAGTGAAAAATCAAAAAAGAGGTTTCCTTAATATCATTTTGGTTTCTCCTAGAAAACAATGAGATCAAAACGAAATGAAATGGAGACATGTTCTTTTGTCTCTTGTTTCTCAGATATTCCCCCTGAGATAAAATACCTCGGTATTCTCACAAGTGTCTTCTCGTGAGTTCTCACACAATGGGGTCAGATCGTCCAAGTAGTGTCTTGTCATTGTTTTTGGCAGCTTGAAAGTATTTGCATTGTGCGCTCAGTAATATCTGGTGAAACCTATAAAGGGTTGTTTGTGGTAATACAGCACTTTACTAGGATTAAACTGTAGTCCTTGCTTCTGAACAATACTATTATCTAATTTATACTGATATGCGCCAATTAAATGATACTTATTCTAGATGAAAAGGTTGGCAGTAGAGCACAGCGGTTAAGACTTTGGGCTTCAATCTCAGAGATTGTGGGTTCAAATCCCACTACTGACAGCTGTGTGACCTGACGCAAGTCACTTCATTCGCCCCAACTGGAGAAACATCAAACCAATTGTATCTCAAATGTTGTAAGTCATCTTGGAAATAGGCATCAGTCCAATAATAAGTAAAAATGTGAAGTCCTGGAACAAATTAAACAACAACATTTATTTATACAGCACATTTTCATGCAAATGATGTAGCTGAAAGTGCTTTACATAATGAAGAAAGAGAAAAAAGACAAAATAAATAAGAAAATAGGGAAAGAAATTAGGGAACACTAATTTACATAGAAAAATAGTAAGGTTCGATGGCCAGGGAGGAAATGAAAAAACAAAAAAAACTCCAGACGGCTGGAGAAAAAAATAAAATCTGCAGGGGTTCCAGGCCATGGGACCGCCCAGTCCCCTCTAGGCATTCTACCAAACATAAATAACCTCAGAGTCAGTCCTCATGGCATCCAGGGTTCTCATGGAATGAAAGAACTTGATGATAACGGTCACGTGGTCTTCTGGTCTTTAATCCATCAATGTAGGGACATCACTGTGCTTTGATCAGGTGGTGGCGGTGCAGATCGCCACCATAGAAAACTGGAAATGCAATGTGCATTTTAAACTAAAGTCTAAATTTTGACTAATTTTACTTTAGCTATTTCTAATGTCTCCTTTTTGTCTAAAGCTATTTCTCCTAAGGAATTTTAGGAGAAACATCTGTGACAAAATTGATTCTGAAATGAAGTTTTTTAAGTCTCATGAGCCATCAATGAGAAACCTTTGAGTGGTAAAATATTCCAATGGGCTTTTTCAAATGTTCTTTTGACTTTTTCAAAATGTATTTATGAGTATTTATTTTTGACTATGGATCGGCTTTGGTTGTGGTGTTGCTTGACCTCCTGGTTTCACCTTCAGTTTTGGCTTCTGATGACGATGTCTTTCTTCCCAGTCACCTTCACAAAATACCACTTGCTAGTGTGCCTAGCATAACATCAGCGAGTTTAAAATTTTAATCAAAAATAAATCAACTTAACACCAAAAACTCATTTTGTTTAACAGGAAAGGATTTTGTCCCAAGAATCACGTTTATCAAGTTTACTGATTCAAAAAAACTATTCGTGGCATTATTTTTGAAGACATTCCTGCTGTACAGCATCTTTTCACAAATGCTTAAGATGTTTGCGCAGTATGTGTATATTTATATGTATTTATATAAATATGAAAAAATCCAAGGTAAAGGTTATTTCCACAATGAAAAATATAAGAAAGAAGGTTAGCCTTTATCAGCCGAAACATTGCATCTCTTGTTGCTATTTTTATCAGCATGGGAATAACCTTTACCTTGGATTTTTTATTTTTTTGCAGATGCATGCTGACACAGCCCTTTGCAACATATATATATATATATATATAAGGAAAAATGCAATTTTTTCTAGAGAAAAACCTCCTAGCAAGTAGACGCACAGTGAAAGTGTAAACTCCAGACAGCTAATGACCTGATTTGATGTAGGATTAAGTCCCTGGGCAGGGAATAAGAACACGAGTTTAAGTTTGTTTTCTTTACAACCCAGGAACCTATGCAAGGATTTAGCTTGTGAACTTCAGCTCAGCATTTAACACAATCATCCCTGAACTCCTCCATTCTAAAATCACCCAGCTTCCACCTGTCAGCAGATTACCAATTTCCTGACAAATAGGAACCAGCAGGTGAAACTGGAGAAACTCACCTATAGCTCCTGTTCAGTCTGCACTGGTGCCCCTCAGGGATGAGTGCTCTCCCCACTGTTCTTCTCCTGCTATAGTAATGACTACACCTCAAAGGATCCTTCTGTCAAGCTCCTCAAAAAATGTGGATGACACAACCATTATTGGACTCATCAGGAATGGTGACGAATCTTCATACAGAAGGGAAAGTTGAGCAACTGGTGCTTTGGCGTGCTAAGAACAATCTGAAGCTAAACACACTCAAAACTGTTTAGATGAGATTGGACTTCAGGAGCTTCAGCAAACCCCCAATATTACCTCCCCTCTACATACTTAACAATAAAATGTCTCAGTTCATGTTTCTGAACTCTATAATCACCCGAGACTAAATATTGAAGACCAAGATAAACTCCATAATAAGAAAGGCACTGTAGTGGATGTACTTCCTGCATCAGCTGAAGGAGTTCAGTCTACCACAGGAGTTGCTGATTCAGTTCTACACAGCAGTCATTAAGTCTGTTCTCAGCTCATCCATCACAGTGTGGTTTAGATCAGCAACTGAACAAGACAAGAACAAGCTACAATATCTGCTGAAAAGATCACTGACAATGGTCTTCCCACCTTTTAGGACTTGCAATATTCCTTAGTCATGCAACAGGCAGATAAAATCATCACCGTCCCCTCACAACAAGGCCACAACCTCTTTGGACTTCTCCCATCTTCCAGGCTATGCTATTGTCAGACCCATTATCAGACTCCTTAAGACCACCCCTGTGCTGAAACACGGATTACGCATCTGTCGAGGGTTGCTTGTCTGCTGCGAGGCATCAGCAGGTTCACCATGTCACCGAGGTAACTACGGATTTGCAGCCCCGATGCGCATTACTTTCTTTAATCCAGTCACTGATCCAGCCCACTTTTTCTGTTCTGTCTTTTCCCCTCCAAGATGACCCAAACCTACAGTAGCTGCTGATCCGCAGCCGCTGAACCAACCTAACGGGGAGGGCTGTCTGTTCCTGTACTGAAGAAGGGAGCCAAGGCAGGACAAGTGATAACAACAACAACAACATTTATTTATATAGCACGTTTTCATACAAAAAATGTAGCTCAAAATGCTTTACATAATGAAGAATAGAAAAATAAAAGACACAATAAGAAAGCAAAATAAATCAACATTAATTAACATCGAATAAGAGTAAGGTCCAAGGAGGATAGAAAAAACAAAAAAAAACTCCAGACGGCTGGAGAAAAAAATAAAATCTGCAGGGGTTCCAGACCACGAGACCGCCCAGTCCCCTCTGCCTAACGTCACTGCTTTTTTGCTTTTTCTGGGTGTAGTGAAGGGGTAGCTCCTGTTTCAATAAATATGTTTGCTGTCCCTGTTTTGAATTAAATAAAGCTGGTTTTCCTGAAGCCTTTGGACTCAGTTTCATTTTTCAGGTGCAAGACAGTGACTCACTCGTCACATAATGCTAAACTACCTTCTTCTGATTGAACGCTCCATCATAGATAAGGGATGCTCTTACGATAAAGGTGTATGAGGATGTAAGGTACAAAAAACAAAAAACGGTGCAGGGTATTACCGTGTGGTCACATAGACACAATACATAAAAAAAGGCAGTGTGTTCTGTGGTTACTTGCTCAGGTGGGCGTTAGCATATCATAATCATTTGGACAAATAGAGTCAGTTTTCCACATTCAACTTCTACGACCGACATTATAAAATACCAGAAATTATACGGTAAAATCAAGTCCCGACTTATCCGTGGGGGAACTTAAACGCAAGTATATACAGCATGTTAAAACAAGCAGATATAAGAGCAGTTTCTTTCCACGGGTCATCAAGTTCATGAATTGTTAATTAGGCTGTACTTCCTCAATATGGGCACTAACCCCTCTCCTACCAAACATCTTACAATATTCTTAATTTAGCTGCAGTATTTCCTGCACTGCACTTTGTATTCATATGTTTACATTGTTCGTCTTGTGTTTATCTCAGGTGTGTACTTATCAGTTGTGTGTGTGTGTCTGTCATGTAGCTATACCTGAAGAGCCATCAAAAAGAATGGAGTCTAATTCCTTGTGTGCCTCCACAATTGCCATTGCAATTTGAGATACACATCCCAGCTCATCTTGTGCACTTTACCCAATGAGGTCCACTTAGAACAATGCCTGATTAGGTCGCCTTTAAAAAGGGCTTAATACAAAAACTCTAGTACATTAGCAATATTTTTGATGTGAGAGTAGGCCATTCAGTCCTCATTGTTCATGAATTTTATCCACTTAATTCCTCCAAAACAACATCAAGTTCCCTAAAGTCCTACTGTCTACCACACTACATGGTAACCTATTCCATGTGTCTGTAGTTCTCTATGTCACAGTAAGACAAAGGCCACATTTACTCAGTTTTCAATGTATTTAATAATGATTTGAATGTCATCGGAAGCAAGGGAGCGGGCTAATGGCATGTTTCAAGCAGGCTCGCTATGCAGCAATATTGCCAGACACAGCCAATTCATTTTATTCCAACTGAAAGCACAGTGCCAACAAATGGACAGGACAGTTGTCTGTCTAAAATCTGGTCTCCCTCGAGTGTCTACATCAGATCAAGGCAGACACATCAGACTGGTCCATCTTAGCGATCATTCTGCTCTGCTTCACATAGGGCTACTGAAACTGCCATTTAAAATCATTGACAGGTTTCATGTTGTTGAAGGAGGTACTCTGTTCACACCTCCTACATGTCCGACGATACAGCAAAACAGTATCAGGACACACACAGCTGCTGTGCTCACAACTGCCCTGTGGAATGAACGCTGGCATGTGGGTTATGTTTTGGCCTGTCTTCTTGTCTGACCTTGATGCCACAGAGTACTGGAGACATGGCCCTTTGCCTATCAATGGCCAGCAACCTTTTCAGGCCCTTCTCCAGGAGCATCATAACATTCCTCAACTGCAGGCCCAGAGACTCATTTGCTGTCTGCACCAAAGGTGTCAAAGAAGTGCTGACCATAAGAGGTGGTCACACAACACACTGAAGGACTGCAAAAACACCATTGAAAATGCTCAAATTTGTTTTTGTTGTCATCTGTTATCCTGTCATTCTAAAAGTCTGTGATGGCCAGTGTGATTGGTGTTTGCCAATTAAAAAGAGATAGATAGATAGATAGATAGATAGATAGATAGATAGATAGATAGATAGATAGATAGATAGATAGATAGATAGATATTATTTGTCCCCAGAGGAAAATTTAGCTTTTTATAAAAACTCTTTGAATAAATATATGCTGTAACACTAGGGGTCGCTGTTGCCCTGTGAAACCCTGCAGATAAAAGTCCAGGTAAAAGTATGAGAAATAATTTTAATTTCTTCTTTCTGATATTGTGCCGCAAAAGACACCACAATCACCACCATAAGCCAATAAATGAATAATAATACAATAATAATAACAATAAAGATCCTTCTCTCCTCCCAGCAGCTCCGTCACTCTACCTCCCAACTCTGGCTCAGCTTGCTGGGTTTCCCATAGTCCTTTAAATAGTCCATGACCCGGAAGTGCTCCTGTCCTTCAGTCCATGTGATTCACTAACACTTCCGGGTCATTTGAAGATTCAAATTTTTCTTCAGCCCAGAAGTACTTCTGTTCTTCCATCCCCGTGACTTGGGAGTACTATAGGAAAAATAGAAATCCCTGTGTCTCCCTGCATCGTCACCCGCTGGCACTCACAGCATCCAGCAGGGCTGTGAAGTCGAACTCCATCTCCCACGATGCCCTGCGGGAATCTGGGGCACCTCCATGCTGCAAGGAGGACTCCATCTAGCGGCCTGGATGTGCTGGCCGGGATAAGCTGCCAGCCATCTCTCACAATGCATATACATATTGTCACACACGTGTGCATAGGAGGCAGCTAAAGGTCCCAAATGAGAGTAATTCCATGCGAGACCAGGAAGTGGCGGAGAGTGCACTGATTCTTTGTCTCACTTCTCTGCAGACCAGTTACGGGAAATTCCGCCTTGCCCCGATGATGTCACTTCCTGTTCTGGCTCCATTGATGACGTCACGTCTGGTCCTGTCCCAGCCCTGATGACATCGTTTCCTCTGTTTTCCTTTAAAATCGCCATTCTGACCATCTCTAATCAGTTCTGTTCTGGACTCCAATCTGTACACATAAATACAATAATTCATCTAATTTTGCAGCCAGGAAATATTATGTACGGGTGACTGCCCCAAACCTTTCTGTGGCTTTTGCTGAATTTGAGACAACATGCATACTCAATATGGTCTGAACACCAGGCTGACTAAAAATTAAGAAAATTTTAAAAGAAAGGTACAATTTGTGACTTGGCAGTCCCAGTCCCAGTGAGGCATTATGCAGAAGTATTGCTGCTGTTATAAAGGAGTGTTTCTTGATACACTTCATCTGAATGATTCATTGGCTGAAAGTCCTCAGTGTTAGTGTGCCACAGAGAGGATGTACAGCATTGTTCATAATGGTACTGAGTTTGATTTTCATTCTCTCCTTTGCTATGACCTCCATGGGGTCCGAAGTGCCCTTTCAACTACTTGTTGATTCGGTGGGCCTCTCCTGAAGTGATGTTATCAACTCAGCACACACAAGAACAGAAAATTGCACTGACCATCCCAGAGTTACAGAAGATGTGAAGGATGTCACTTCTCCCACATTAAAGGAACACAGTCTTCTAAGGAAAAAGAGTCTGTTCTGCCCTTTTGTATATAACTCTACTGTGTTCTGAGACCAGTCCAACCTGTCATTGATGTGGATCCCCCAAATATTTGTAGGAGTGGTCCACCTAAACATCCATTTCCTGAATACTGACCAGACGCAGAGGATCTTTGGTGCAGTGAAAGTCAATAAGCAGTTCCTTGAGCTTGGTGATATTTAGTTGCAGACAATTCTCTTTGCACCTAAAAACAAACTTCTCCACCTGACTCCTCTACTCTGTGTCAACCCCTTTATTAACTCACCCCATAAGTGCAGAATCATCTGAGAATTTCTGCAAGTGACATGACCTGCTGTTATATTTGTGATTGTAGGTGTACAGAGTGAAGAAAATAGGAGACAGGACTGGCCCTAAAGATGCTCCAGTGTTGATCACATCCATATAAGAGACACAGTCCTTGAGTCTCACAAACCGTGGTCTGCCTGTCAGAAAGTCCATTATCCAGAACACCATAGGCTCACACACCTGCATATCTCTGAGTTTACCCCTTAACAGGGTTGGCTGAATGACACTGAAGGCAACTGGAGAAGTCAAAAAATACAATCCTCACAGTGCTGCCAGCTTTATCCAGGTGAGAATAAGCCTTGTGGAGCAGATTGATAATTGCATCCTCCACTCCAGTCTTTGTCTGATAGGCAAACTGCAGTGGATCCAGGTGGTCAGCCATAAGAGAACTCTTATTGTCTTCATGATCTGATCATGCAAAAATTGTTGAAACAGTTTTTACAAAATTTTGCATGTGTGTTGTCATTGGTTAAACTTAAAATATAGGCTATATGGTATATTGAGAAGGGGGCTGTAAAGCATGGGGGAGCAAGCCAAGAACCAGAGCTAACACAGGGAATGCAATTCCTGTCAGACACCAGGAGTTTGCTGGGACTGATTAGAAGACATGATTTTCAGTGCACGCAAATTTTTGTACCAACCACAGCAAGCATTGTGTTTCTTTCTGCCATTTTTAAAATTTAACTAGCTGAAATACCCAGTGTTGCCCAGGAGTAAAATATAGTGTTTTTTTTTAATTTAATTGTTTGAGAAAAAAGTATAAAAAAAACCCCACAACTTTAAAAATAAAAATAAATTAACAAACAATGACGACTCACTAATGTTCTTGTGTTGCAGTCTTGTGTGTATGTTATCATCCAGTTGACGCTCAGAACCAGCCAACTCTATTTAATTTCAAGAGCAACAGGGGTGTGGTGCTGCTCAAACATGAAGAATGCTGGCAGTCACCTCCAGCACGCCCTCCGGTGGTCATTCTGAGTGTCAACTGGATTATAACATAGATAGATAGATCTTTATTGTCATTGTCACTTTTACAAAGGAACAAAGAAATTGAAGGTGCAGTCGACTCAGTGTGAGGCATAAGAGTAAAAAAGACAAGAAGAGAGAAAATAATAACAAACCGAATAGTAATAAAAGTATTTTACAAAATATCCAAATTGCACTTGTTGACTTCAGGTCTATATTGCACATTGAGAGAATGATATGGAGCAGTTTTATTCTGACTTCAGGGCCATGATTGCATTTGGATAAAAACTGTTTTCAAGGCGGTTTGTCCTGGTTTTCATTTCTCTGTATCTGTTGCCTAACGGCAAAAGCTGGAAGAGGCAATGACCGGGATGTGATGAATCCTGTGAAATGTCTATTGCTTTTTTACAGCATCAGGAGGTGTAGATTTGTTCCAGAGTGGGGATGGTACAACAAATTGTTCTCCGCTGTCCTGACGACCCTGTGGAGCACTTTCCTTTCTGAGTAAATGCAGCTGCCGTACCACACACACAGTCCGTACGTGAGCACACTCTCGATGGAACAGTGATAAAAGGCAAGGAGCAGATTTTTGGGGAGATGGTTCTTTCTGAGGATTCTCATTAAACACAGTCTCTGCTGCGTCTTCTTCAGCAGCTCCTTGGTGTTGGCGCTCCAGGTCAGGTCATCCTCCAGCTCAATGCTCAGAAACCTGAATACCGGGACCCTCTCCACACAGGCCCTGCATGCATAGAAGACCGCAAGATTACCCCCCGCCCTACCCAGAAGGTGGTGGGTTAGTGTTGATTTCACCCTACAGTATTTTTAGTAGACCAATGTGAAACACGTGTACCAAGTTTCATGAAAATCACTCCAACCGTTCAGAAGTGATGCTGTATATACATACATACAGTTAGGTCCATAAATATTTGGACAGAGACAACTTTTTTCTAATTTTGGTTCTGTACATTACCACAATTAATTTTAAACGAAACAACTCAGATGCAGTTGAAGTGCAGACTTTCAGCTTTAATTCAGTGGGTTGAACAAAACGATTGCATAAAAATGTGAGGCAACTAAAGCATTTTTTTTAACACAATCCCATCATTTCTGGGGCTCAAAAGTAATTGAACAAATTAAATAACTGGAAATAAAATGTTCATTTCTAATACTTGGTTGAAAACCCTTTGCTGGCAATGACAGCCTGAAGTCTTGAACTCATGGACATCACCAGATGCTGGGTTTCCTCCTTTTTAATGCTCTGCCAGGCCTTTACTGAAGCGGCTTTCAGTTGCTGTTTGTTTGTGGGCCTTTCTGTCTGAAGTTTAGTCTTCAACAAGTGAAATGCATGCTCAATTGGGTTAAGATCAGGTCACTGACTTGGCCATTCAAGAATTTTCCACTTCTTTGCTTTAATCAACTCCTGGTTTGCTTTGGCTGTATGTTTTGGGTCATTGTCCATCTGTATCATGAAACGCTACCCAATCAATTTGACTGCATTTAGCTGGATTTGAGCAGACAGTATGTCTCTGAACACCTCAGAATTTATTTGGCTGCTTCTGTCCTGTGTCACATCATCAATAAACACTAGTGTCCCAGTACCACTGGCAGCCATGTACGCCCAAGCCATCACACTGCCTCCACCGTGTTGTATAGATGATGTGCTATGCTTTGGATAATGAGCTGTTCCACGCCTTCTCCATACTTTTTTCTTGCCATCATTCTGGTAGAGGTTGATCTTGGTTTCATCTGTCCAAAGAATGTTTTTCCAGAACTGTGCTGTCTTTTTTAGATGTTCTTTAGCAAAGTCCAATTTAGCCTTTCTATTCTTGAGGCTTATGAGTGGCTTGCACCTTGCAGTGCACCCTCTGTATTTACTTTCATGCAGTCTTCTCTTTATGGTAGACTTGGATATCGATACACCTACCAAGCCCTGGAGAGTGTTGTTCACTTGGTTGGCTGTTGTGAAGGGGTTTCTCTTCTGCGATCATCCACCACTGTTGTCTTCCGTGGACGTCCAGGTCTTTTTGCGTTGCTGAGTTCACCAGTGCTTTCTTTCTTTCTCAGGATGTACCAAACTGTAGATTTTGCCACTCGTAATATTGTAGCAATTTCTCGGATGGGTTTTTTCTGTTTTCGCAGCTTAAGAATGGCTTCTTTCACCTGCATGGAGAGCTCCTTTGACCGCATGTTGTCTTTTCACAGCAAAATCTTCCACATGCGAGCACCACACCTCAAATCATCTCCAGGCCTTTTATCTGCTTTATTGATAATGACATAACAACGGACTTGCCCACACCTGCCCATGGAATAGCCTTTGAGTCAATTGTCCAATTACTTTTGAGCCCCTGAAATGAAGGGATTGTGTTCAAAAAATGCTTTAGTTGACTCACATTTTTATGCAATCGTTTTGTTCAACCGACTGAATTAAAGCTGAAAGTCTGCACTTCATCTGCATCTGAGTTGTTTCATTTAAAATTCATTGTGGTAATGTACAGAACCAAAATTAGAAAAAAAGTGGTCTCTGTCCAAATATTTATGGACCTAACTGTACATTGACTTTTATATACTGTATATACTGTAGCTTGAAGTGACCATTCAACGGTGACATGAACTTGGCCCAATGAGCATGACAGAGTTTTGCCACCCTGTAATGGACTGGCGCTCCATCCATGTTTTTTTTTTTTGTTTTTTTTACCTGGTGTCTCAAGAATAGAAAACATACCCCCACAACTCTGAACTTGACTGAGAGGGTTGTGAATTGAAATGGATTGGTGGTTTGTTGCATTTTTAATGGTGTGCAACACTGTTTGTGTTTTACAATGTGAAAACAGCATTTTAGGGGTGTGCAACCTTTTTAAATCTTGAATCTTTTCATCATATGACTGCCCCATAATTGAAGCTGACAGACAACCAAATGAGATGAGGTGCTTAAGAGTCCAAAAGCACAAAATATGAGATTTGGCAGACTGGCATGTTGCCTTGGATTATTTAATGCTTTGTACCTGATGCTACTAGTACTAGGGTGTTAGACTGTGTTAGCCATTATGGATGTAGTGAAAAGTCAAGCAAAATGACACCTTTTATTTGCCAACTGAACAGATTACAGTATGCAAACTTTTTCAGGCCCCTTTTTCAGGCAACATGTAATACAGAAACTGGAGTTCCCTGTGTTTATATACACACTAGGACAGTGAGAGCATTGGAAAACCTTTAAGTGAGACATCTTAAATGTAAAAAATGAATTGACCTCTGGTAAGTTAAACTCATACTAAAGTGTAACTCACTACAACATGGTTTAAATAGAGACAAGAGTTTTATGGCCATATATGAGGATTGTTTGCATCTCTTGGACTGACACAGATAACCTGACCACAGCTCCACATTGTATGGAAAAACTCTTTCCAAAGAGTATCTTATCCAAAGATCTCAACTATACATTGTTCTCCTCTCTTGCTAAACAAATCTGAAGAGGTCCTGGAAGAAATAATCCATCTCAATATTTCTAAAATTGCTAAATTTAGGCTGGTGAGCTGAATGTACAGTGCTAAACTTAGCAACACATTCTTGAGAGCAGTAGGGTAACACGTTAAGAAACATACAATTTATTTTCTGATTACTTTTTAAAGTAGTGAGTAACCTAATGAAAATCTATTTGAAGTAATAATACCTGCATTATTATTATTCTAGCAGCACTGGGTGCAAAACAAGAAGACAGGAACTGTGTCCTTTACGGGGTGCAGTTGCACAGCCAGGCAGAAAAGAGTGAGCCGTACTCAATCCAGTAACAGAAACCTATAAATAAAGCATCTGTTTGACTAAACATATTTATAAGACACAAGAAAATAATCACGTGTGTTGTGCATATTTCCATATTCATGGTACCTGATGATGATATTTTCTAGTGAGAAGTTTTTCCATCCATCCATTATCCAACCCACTATATCCTAACTACAGGGTCATGGGAGTCTGCTGGAGCCAATCCAAGCCAACACAGGGCGCAAGGCAGGAACAAACCCCAGGCACAGCGCCAGCCCACCGCAGGGCTAGCACACACACGCACACACTCAGGACAATTTAGGATCGCCAATGCACCTAACCTGCATGTCTTTGGACTGTGGGAAGAAACCGGAGTACCCGGAGGAAACTCACGCAGACACGAGGAGAACATGCAAACTCCACGCAGGGAGGACCCAGGAAGTGAACCCAGTTCTCCTTACTGCGAGGAAGCAGCACTACGCACTGCACCACCGTGCTGCTGTGAGAAGTTTTTCTTTCTTTTTAATTTTTCCTTCTTTTTAGTCATTCTAATTTGTGTTCATACCATAAAGTGTGTGTTTATATATTTATTTAGGTATTGTGGACCCCAGGGGTTGCTCCAGCTCCCCAAATACCTGACACAAAGGCTCGAATACAAGTATAAAATGAACAAGAGGATTTTATTTTGGCAAAATCTTCCCCAGAAAGCGTTTCCCACAGCACAGTTACAGTACAAAGCACCAGCAATAAAATACAATACTGCAGCTCTATATCATCTTCCTCTCTCTCTTCCACTGGTCACTGCCTCCTCCTCCTCCACTCCTCCTCTCAAGCTTCGTCCACCTTCCTCCTGACTCTAGCTCACTAGAACTGAGACAGGCAGCACCTTTTATCTACCACCCGGAAGTACTTCTGGTGTTCCGTTTATGTGGTCTGAAAGCACTTCCAGAGTGAGGAGGAAGCCCCATCAATGTGGGCTCCCCAGTCACTGCAGCTCCTCCAGAACTCAATGGGGCTGAGTTGAAGAACTCCATGTCCCATGATGCCCTGTGGCAAACCGAGGCACTGCTACAACCCAGGGGGGGCGATCCAGGTGAGATAATGCCCTGTTCATACTCTTTCCCCCGGTCTTTCCATCTTGATGGAGTCCCAGCCGAATAAGGATGTGGATTCTCCCTCACAGCATTTATTTATTTAAAGAGCTTCTGTTTAACTCTTTTCTTTTTTGCAGTTTAATGATGTCACATTTCAGTGCAGCAACTCAAAATCATACTCAGTAGTTTGTATGGCCCCCACGTGCTTGTATGCATGCCTGACAACATGGGGGGGGGGGGGGGGGGGG
>JANRMT010062852.1:35808959-35837458 GCA_026402145.1 Polypterus bichir lapradei | reverse complement strand
GTACGTCCCAGTCAAGTGGACAGAAGAAATAACGTACTTCTGGGTTGAAGAAAAGAAAAGTTTTTATCTGACCTGGAAGTGTTGTCAGCCACATGGACAGAGAGAGAGAAACACTTCCGGGTCATGGTCTATAAAGGATTGTGGGAAACCCAGAGTGTCGAGCTGAGTTGGGAGGAAGGAACCAATGCGTCTGGGAAAGGAGGATTATTGCATTGATTGTGATTATTGATTCATTATTGTGTTTATTGGATTTATGAGTATAGTGGAGTGGAGGGTGCTTTGTGCACTGTATAGTACAAATAAATTAATTATTTGGACTTTTATCTGGTGCCTGGCATCTGATCCAAGGGTTCAAGGGGATAATAGTGCCCCCAATCTGTCACACTACTTGACTGACCAGATCAATAGCCCAGAAGTTTCATTGACTTGATGGTATACTCTGATTAGAAAGTGTTCCTTTAATTTTTTTTGAGCAGTATATAATAGGCTACCTAGCAGGACAGAACAGATCAAGAAAATCTGAACTCAGCCTGTGTCACTGTACAGCAAGAGTCCTTTTAAAATCAGTAGCCCATTGGTATTTTACAAACCTGTTACTACCTATTCATTGTTATGTATGGCGCATATTACGGATCTAAGTAAAAGGTTCTTCCATAAAGTTTCATATGCATAGTTCTTTTGGGAACCAAAAATGGATGTCCTATATCATTGTTCTGAAGATCCACTTTGGGACCTTTATTATGATGAATGTGGTCCAGTTCAGTCCGATGTAGAATTCTTCTTAAACTAACATGCACAACACTGGGATGAGGGAAGAAAACCTTGTAAAAAAAAGAACACAGGGAGAGTATGCAAACTCCACATAGACAGTAACCTGGCATGAGATTTAAACCCATGGCACTGAAACTGTGAGGTAGCAGCCCTAACCTCTATGCTCCGTGACTTGCTCTGTCGATTGCATGAGCTCTATTATTATGTATTGTACGTGCTATTATTTTATATTTGTCCACTGGATTGCTTCTCGTCAAACTGTAACTTCTAATATCTTTTCCTTGAAAGAAACTCTAAATTGATTCATTGATTGGCATATTTAAAGAGAGCCAACCCAGCAATGCCAGAAACAGCCATCTGCTAGCTGCATAAGAAGGATGTAAGCAGGATGACAACGACTCTGCTCACATTTAGGTGCGCCGATCACCGACGTGTAATGTTTTATGGAGATACAAGAGCAGATGAAGTGAAGGTAAACGTCATCATGCTGAGAGAATTGCTTTTGTGCTGCTGGGAGACTTAAAGCCGTCTTTGGGAGACGTCGGTTGGCAGCCTTGTACTGTGTTACCGCGTAACTAATGCATTGGTTTAAACAATGAAAAATGACAGGTGTCTGGGCTAATCTCCGCCAGCAGGCCAGACACACTCTGCATTTATTTGGCGCCGTGAGTTGAACTACTGGGCTGATTTAATTTCTCCTAAGTGTCCTGCATAGAATAAGGTTTGAATGAGTTGATTATGAGGTATCAAGTATATTTAAAATACAAATGACATGTGAAGAGGGACATTAGAAAATAAGCCTCTCTCATCATTTTTGAAAGCGCAAGATGCAAGAGGTGACAGAGAACACTATTATTTAGGGAGGCATAGAAACATAAATTATCCAGTGGGTGATGGTTACATCATCCTGTGGTCAGTGTCCTTGAAGGAACCCATCCACCTAATCTTTGCAGACATGCAGTGTCATCAGTGGCTGGAGAGATTGGTTGTACTGTCCTTACTTACTGAGGAATCACCATTCAAACATCCATCTATAGGTTCTTCTGGTTTCTGAAACCATCTGCCGTACAACCCAAAAGCACTGAAGGCAAGGCAGGGAACTGTCCTGGATGGGATGTGTAGCATGCGGCCTGGGCTCTTGCCCGGCTGGGATGTCTCCACGCTGGAAGGAAGCGTGGCCAGAGCATTACCTCCCCCAGGACGCTAGATGGCAACCTCCCCCATGGTTGCAGAAGTGCCTCCTACTCCCGCAGGGCTTCATGGGAGTTGGAGTGTGGTGCAGCCCTGCTGGGATCTGCAGGCACCACCAGGGGGTGCTGCAGCAGGAGCTGCTGAGCCCTTATGGGCAGTTCGTTCGCCACACCTGGTAGTGCTGCCGGAAACGAGTAATCAAGCACCTGGAGCACGTTATAAAAGGAGCCAGCAGCCACTACTCAGGGAGACAGAGTTGGGAGGAGTAGTGACAAAGTTTGACCTGAGGAATGAAGGAGGAGAAGGAAAAGAGTAAAAGAAGGGATTAACTGTTTGTGCTGTGCTTGTGCTTGGACTGTGTCATACTTGTGGGGAGCAGGGAAGGAGTTTCCCACAAGGGGAAAAGAAAAAATAAACCGAGTGTGCATTGAACTTGTGTCCCACACGTGTCTGTGTAGGGTTCAGTTGGCAGTGCCAGCCTGGTGGGCCACAGATGCTAAACCACTCAGTTGCGCTGTTTTATGTAGTGCCTTCCCCTGTCGACTTTGTCTGTCCAGCCACCCATTTTCTGAAGCTATTTTTAACATCACATAATGTCAACATCAGACACAAGACCAGAACATTTTCCAGATGGCATATCACACAATTCTAGGTTGCTGCTTTACGTAGTGCCTTTCATTTTACACATTGTCTGCGTAGCCGCCATTTACTAATCCCACTATTTACACAGGGAGTCTCAGTTAACCACTACAGCCTCAGGTGCCAGCAGGAAGCCATCCCAGATGGTATGGTGAGCAGGTGGGTGAGGCACCCGGGTGACATCATGTGGCACCTTGGTCAGGGCAGCATTTTCATACAAGTGTATTTTATTTAACATTACATATTTATAGGTCTGCACCCTCTAAATACCTGGGAGTGCAGCTGGATGACAAATTGGACTGGACTACCAATACTGATGCTCTATGTAAGAAAGGTCAGAGCTGACTATACTTTCTTAGAAGGTTGGCGTCCTTCAACATCTGCAGTAAGATGCTGCAGATGTTCTACCAGACATTTGTGGCGAGTGCCGTCTTCTACGCGGTGGTGTGCTGGGGAGGCAGCATAAAGATGAAGGATGCCTCACGCCTGGACGAACTTGTTAAGAAGGCAGGCTCTATTGTAGGAGTAAAATTAGACAGTTTAACATCTGTAGCAGAGCAACGGGCATTAAGCAAACTCCTGTCAATCATGAAGAATCCACTGCATCCACTGAACAGTGTCATCTCCAGGCAGAAGAGTAGCTTCAGTGACAGACTTTTGTCACTGTCCTGCTTCACTGACAAACTGAGGAGATCGTTCCTCCCCCACACTATGCGACTCTTCAATTCCACCCGGGGGAGTAAACGCTAACATTACTCAAAGTTATTGTCTGCTTTTACATGCATTTTTATTACTCTTTAATTTAATATTGTTTTTTGTATCAGTATACTGCTGCTGGATTATGTGAATTTCCCCTTGGGATTAATAAAGTATCTATCTATCTATCTATCTATCTATCTATCTATCTATCTATCTATCTATCTATCTATCTATCTATCTATCTAAACCATAAGAGTTACATACGTACGAATTGCCTTTAAAAATTATAATTAACTAGCCATGTGCGCCCAACTACGTTGCGCGTGTTAAAGTTGTCTGTGAAGGGCTCCCTGTTTAAACACAGCTGCTAGTCCTGAACTTGGCCCTTCGTCGCACAGCATTATGATTTTTTATAAAAGAAAAGCCTTGGACATTGATTCGATAGGAACGGCCTACTCAGAATCACTGTCCGAATCTTAATTATGTGGTGGTGTAGGAGCATTTCTGCTTCTGTCCGTTCACAGTCCGTCTCGTTTTCAAGACGGTGTCGTTTCTTCTCATGATCTTTTCTCAACCTTTCTCCAATCTCGCAGGTTGCTTTGTGGCAATCCAAAGAGTAAGGCAATATACACGGAGAAATGGTTATAAAAGGGGGACACATAGGTATCCAGGCTGTTTAAAGCATAAATAGGGATCACTTCACTGACATGTGAGCAAGCCACGGTACAACTGTGAGACGCGCAGCACTCACCAGCTACAACGTAACAATAATAATTTCCGGAACGTGCTGTTACGTTGTCATTCATTTTACCCACTGAGAAATTTGGGTCTGTCAAAAGCAAAAGCCGAGCTGCTGGGTTCAAGACTGAAGAAATGGTGTTTGCTGTTCACCAGGTACGAAAATTTCTGTGTTTCGAGGCCGACATCATGATATAACCAACTTTTTTGCACAAGTTGACAGTCTCTGTTTCTGTTGTGACGTTAAAGGATTGTTCTTGGCCTTGGGTTGTGATCACAACCCGGAAGAGTGGTGTCTCTTCATTGATTCGTCAATGTTAAGCCTGAAAGGTGTTCTGCTACACAATTGGCAACGTTTATCCTTCAGTACCTGTTGGCTATGCAGCACACATGAAAGAAACATATGAGAATATGGAACTGTTGCTGAAGCACGTCCAGTATAGCATGTACAACTGGAATATCTGTGGAGATCTTAAAGTCGTTGCTCTGTTACTAGGACTACAGCTTGGCCATAAAAAGTGCTGCTGTTTCATCACACTATTCTCGACAGAACTGGCCACTCCGTAAAAAGCTAGTTCCAGGACGGAAAAATGTTGCACATGAATCGCTTGTCGACCCAGCAAAGATATTTTTTCCTCATCTTCACCTAAAACTGGCACTCATGAAGAATTTTGTGAAAGCACTGAACAAGGAAGGTGAAGGTTTTTGTTATTTAAGACAGATGTTCCCAAGAATAACTGACACCAAGATCAAAGAGGGCATTTTTGTTGGCCCCCAGATCAGACATGTTATGAGTGACAAGCGGTTTGAAGATCTGTTAGTTGGGCTGGAAAAAATTGCCTGGAAAGCCTTCAAAGACGTTGTTGACAAATTTCTGGGCAATTACAGAGCCCCAAACTACATTCAGCTGGTAGACAGACTTCTCAACACATACAAGACAATGAAGTGCAACATGTCACTCAAGAATCATTCCCTCCACTCACACTTGGACTTCTTACCCGCAAATCTCAGTGCTGTCATTGGCGCACACGGCGAAAGGTTTCACCAGGAAATTGCTACGATGGAGAAATGATACCAGGGCAACTGGAATCCGCCAATGCTTGCTAACTACTGATGGACATTGCAACGTGATGCACCGGACATTGAATACAAAAGAAAATCAGGTGCAAAACACTTTTAGTTCTGTTGAATTTAATAGCTTCAGCGAAACATAAACGTGACTAAATACGTTATTATCAGTAAACATTTAAATGTCTATTTGTCAGTGTTCCTACGTGATGCAGTAAAACCAAAACTATATTTGTGCATACCCAGTAGGTACCTGTCACAACCAGCAAAATCTTTTCAGGAAGCAAGACTTTTCAAAAAAATTGTTGTGCAGTTATTTCTACTTTATTTTCCATGGTTTTTCTCTTCTTTACTGTATCACCAGCACTTGAATCAGATTTGTGTTCCAGAGACATTGTTGTAGGGTGAAGACAAAAGGTTAAGATGAACTCTTCTGCACATCACTGTACACGCTATCACAGCAGGATGGCACCCCTCGTCAGCATGTCTGGCATACTGGACGAGAGACAGCTTCCTGCTATGTACGTAACAGTATAATCAGGCTTGCTATTGAGAATGAATGGGGGCGATGAGGGGCGATTCACCATTCACCCACCACACAGTCACCTCCACTTGCATACAGTATGCTGCCTGCAGCCTCTGCCCACCGAGAACAAACAGGGTGCGGCCAAAGGCGGGTATTGAATTAGTGGTAGTGCCCACCACTGCCCCCATTCAACAAGGAGCCACCCGAGGCACACTACAATGCTGCCCCCACCACCCCATTCACCCTCAATGGCCTCTGTTTGGTCACAACAGGGTCATCGCTTGCAGCGTCACCAGTCACCCAGCAGGAACGAACAGGGCAGTCAGGAGCAGTAGCTGCGGCGGCGTGGTGGGCGGGCAGCGAACTGCACCATCAAGCCTCCGTCCTGCACACGAGCGGTAGCTGTGGCCCCGGTGACTATGGACCCTGGGTCACCGCTTGCTGCGCACCCAGCCTCCCACTAAAAATGAATGAGGTGCGGATCCCACCACCCCATTCATCATCCGGAGCCGCTCGAGGGACACTAGACTGCACGAGCAGCGAAATCACCCCTCTAGCCACCGCTTAAAGCATCCCCAGGCCAAAGATGATGGAGCGGCAGTTACTGAGGAGCCTGCGTCACATCCCCCAAACAGATGAAGGAGCAGCTGCAGCCCCGTTCGTAAGTCGTATGTCAAATGTCCGTAACTTGGGGACTACCTGTATTCCAAAATAAGAACTGACTCATAGTAAACCTGAAGGAATAGAGGTAACTGAGATGAGATGACATGGTGCTGACCAGTAGATGAATTTAGAGGGTTGAGTCTAATTCTGCCTGAACTGAGTCATTGGGAACTACACACTTACTGGTATAAGAATAATGTCAAAGACTGTTAGAAATTGATAAAACTAAGGCCTGCAGAAGCATGCGGTGTCCCTCTCTCAACTGCATATACTATACAGATGGCCATGCCATCTGTTTCTACCGTTCCATGCAAGTGCCATGCTGGACCAAGTCGGACCAGAAACCAATAAACATACTAAGACAGAGAGTCCCCTGCTAGCCTATTATTCAGGTTCCATAAGAACAAAAGAAATTTGACAAACAACAGGAAACCCTTCAGTCCATCAAGCTCATTTGTTAATAGCTACACAATCTCAAAATTTGTACTTCTTAAAGGTTGTGAAGGTTTCTGCTTCAACCACATGTTTCGGTAGTCTGTTCCAGGTCCCCACAACTTCAGCAAATGCACTTCCTCTTAGTTTCCACTGGTGTCCCCAAGGATGTGATTTATGCTAAAATTGAAAAAATTCTGCTGGATCTACTTTATTGATGGCTTCAAGGATTTCAAAGACGTGGATTAGTTCCTAGACTAGACTCCTAGACTGAACAAATTTAATTCTCTGTGCCTGTCAGAGTTGGACATATCCTTTGTACTGGATGCTCTCCTCTGCACAGCTTGAACAGCTGCCATGTCTTTCTTGTAGCCTGGTGACACAAAGTACTCCAGATGTGGTTTTATATAGTCTGAGCATAATGTCTCTTGACTTCTATTTTACAGTTTTTTACAGTATAACCTAATATTTTATTTGCCATTTTAATTTCTTCTAAACGTTAGATTATGAAAATAGTGTGTCAACATAATCCCTTAAATCCTTTCTGTAAGAGCCAATCTTAGAAAGTTAACGCTTTAAGTTAAACTCATATTAGTGTTTGTTAATTTGAATAGAATAGAATTTTCTTTTATAGCTATAGATTATGGTATAGTCGTAGTTAACTTGGCTATATCTGTAATACAGTGTGTTAATTAAGTCAGTTTGGAATAGGCACATTGCTAGCAGGGACTGAAAGATCCATTTGTAGTACGTAAATAGGATAGGCATACAGTTTTCTGACCATTTAGAAATGGTTCAACTGAATGAGCAAACTTAAAGAAAGAGACAAGTTGAAAGCCATGAATTAAATTTTCTTTAAACTAGGACTTTTCTTTATTTTGCAATACCCTTTCTCTATTTTTGTGTGAACTGTTTTACTCTGAATCTTTACTAAAGCTTTTAAAAACAAAGATATTTTGTCTGTGGACCATTTCAAAGTGTCATACTTTTGCCAGAATCCCATTCAGCAAACTAAAGCTGCAGAACTTTGGTAATTTTAGGTAAATGCAGCTATGCTTTTAGGGCAGTGTCTCCCATCTTGCATTTATAATTGTTGTTTCGTTTGTCCACATATAGCATGTTGCACTTTTCTATCTAAAAATGCATGTTCCAAGTGTTCGCCTAGTTCTAAACCTTGTTCAGGTCTTCATGAATTGTTTTAATTGTCTCTGCAGTGCCTGCCATTCCTTCAATTTTAGTGTCATCTATGAATTTCTGAAGTCATTAATACAAATCTGGTAAAGTAACGGGTCTTGGACAGACCCCTGAGGGACTCCACTGATGAACACACTCCACGTGGAGCGTTCTCCTCGTATATGAACTCTTTGAAGATAAGAGGCAGAAGGTTGTATTGGTATTATTTGCCAACATTTCTACTCAAATCCGAGCACATCTCTCCAGTTTTGATGTCACTACATTGGTTACCTGTGTCATTTCGAATTGACTTTAAAATACTGCTTATGGTTTGCTAAGCCTTCAATAATCTCTGCTCAGAGTGATCTGAGACAGAAAGCAGGAGGTAATGTCATAGGCCAGGCTATTATTATTAATGTTATTATCATTATTTTACATGACCTTCCACTGTCCACATCCCAAAGACATGCATGTTAATGGTGATTCCATATTAGCCACCTGTGTTGCCAGTGGACCCTGTGATGGACTGGACACCAAGCCTAGTCTGCTTTGTGCCTTTCTTCTGATTTTTCTAGAGTACGTGCGGGACTCTCCCACCCCTGGAGGAGATTAGGTGGGTTTGGTAAAGTTACAGTATGTTATGGTATGTTTCAGCTGTTTCTGTGAACACCATTTTAGTGCAAAATACACAAAGAGTTGCAGTAAATATTTTTAATAAAGCCTTACAGGCAAGAAAAGTGAGTCTCAGACTCAGCAGGGGGATTCAGGGCCGTGTCTTTGTCATTTTGAGCGTGACCTCTCAGTGCACCACTTATCCCAGCCTAATCCTTAGTTCTGTCTGTGCCATTTGCCATCTTCTAGTTCTGTCAACATTTGTCTGCAATTTCACCTGTCAGTGCCCTTCTGTTTCAAATATATTGGAACACAAAAATTACTCAAGAATAAAGCTTTCCAGTAGGCCTCAGAAAATAAATCCTGCCAGTGTAGTTAGCCTTAGAATAACATAACCTCTATAGGCAGCCCCTGGAGAAAATGTCTCACGAGCAGGGCATTATTTTAGCCTAATCGTGGACTTTATTAAGGCCAGCTTGCTTACTTATTTTAGAGAGGCAGAGTGAAGAGCAGAAGACCAATACTCAATGCTTCCTGCCAGTTTGAAAAATCACCCACTGGATAACAAGTGGAAAAAACACCTTCGTATGAAGACAGAATCTTTGTTGTAGAATATCCATCAACTTTTATGTTACACCATTCAGATATTGAGTCAAGTCAAGTTGGGGAGCATGCACTGGTACAGTCCGCTGCCACATCCACTGCACGTAGAAGCAGCTCAGGATCCCAGTTGGCAACCCCCTAGGCAGACACGCGGTCCAGTCCCACCCTCCGGAAATGACCCTCTATCTGCCGCAGCCAGGTGTTACGTGGGCGACCCCTTGGCCTGGTCCAGCCACTTGGGTCCCCAACAATGAGGATCTTATGAACCGGATCACCCTCGGAGAAATGCGCCACATGGCTGTAGTGCCGTAACTGACACTCCCTCACAATGCAGGTAATGTGCCTCATTCGGGACTCCATGAGCAACACAACCCTGACGAACCCCAGAATCAACTGGGAAAAATGTAGAGGTCCTGCCTCCACTCTGCACAGCTCTCATAGTACCAGTGTACAGACCTGCCATGATATCCAGCAACCTCGAGGGGATCCCGCGAACCCTCAGGATGTTCCACAGGGCAGCTCGATCAACTGACTCTAACGCTTTGCGAAAATCAACAAAGATTCAGATATCAGATTCAGATATCAAAATCGCAAAATGTTTACATTGTCACACATGTGTGATTGGGGGACAGCTGAAAGGCCTTAAGTATACTAATACCACGCCAGACCAGTGGGTGGCGAGCTGCACTAACTCTCTTTCTCAATCTTCTACAGACCATCCACGGGAAATCTCGTTAGGTCCTGACACCAGTGAAGACGTCACTTCTGGTACAAGCACCATAGATGACGTCACTTCTGCCCAATTAACCCCCAATGATTCCAGTGATGACGTCACTTCCAGTCAAGAAGACACCAGTTCCGGCGCCAGTGATGATGTCACTTCCGGTCCACAAGGCGTCATTTCCGGTCCCTATGACATCGGACTTTAAAGTGACCATCTTTTCATTTTACAATCAGTTCTGTTTTGGACACAAACCTGTGAACATCACAACCAAATCAACCCATTTGTAGCCAAGGTATAATATACAGGTGGCTGCCTCAAATCTTTTCGATATCTGTGGTCTGCTTTTGTGACAACATGTATCTTGTTAAAAATATTCATCATGACATCCATTGGTTTTCTGTACCCAGGTCAGGGTTATGAAGCAACAGGGTAGTGCTCCAAGCAGGGATTATCCATGAAGAGGTAACCAGCCGACTGAAGTGGGTGTCAAAAAGAAGGGGGCCAATACAATACAATACACAGAATAGAACAAAAGTAATCATCAATACAGTATAAAAATAAAAATATTACAAGTGCGGAGCAGAATTTAACAGTAGATGATATCACATAATATGATTTGGATTTGTTTAGAGTTCTGGAGACCTCAGCCATCAAGCTGCCTTCGCCAACATTTCAACAGAAGACTCATGGGAGACTCTGATGTCAGCTGGGATAGTGTTCTGTAGTCTGATGAGACCAAAATTGAGCTTTTGACCATCAAGCTAAATGCCATGTTTGGGGTAAGCCAAACAGCGAAAATTATAAAAACACACACCATTGCCAATGTGAAGCATTGTGGGGGCAGCATCAGGCTATGGGCGAATGATGTTGTGCAGCAGGCCCTGGTGCACTTTTGAGAGTAACATGAATGGAGTAAAATATGGGGAAATTCTGGAGGAAAACCTGATGCGGTCTGCAAGAAACCTGCCCCTTAGGAGAAGATGTGTTTTCCAGCAAGACAACCACCCCAACGGTAAAGCCAAAGGTAGACAGGAATGGCTTAAAAGTAACAACGTCAATGTCCTGGAGTGGCCAAGTCAGAGTCCAGATCTCAATCTAATTTGGAGTTTGTAGCTGGATTTGAAAAAAGCTGTCTATTCACAATTTCCATTCATTCTGACAGAACCTTAGTAGTTTCACAAAGAAGAATGGAAAAAAATGGCCAGAAGTGCAAAGCTGATAGAGTCAGAGAGAAACCTGCGCACACAGATACAGTTGGCTGCCATAGCGGTCAAAGGTGTGCCTACTAAATACTAACTTGAAAGGGAGTAAATATTTTGTGTTTATAACATTTGTAATTCATTTAGATAACTTTGAACAGATCTGTTTCTTGCTTTCACATTATTCTGTTCAGTTGTCTCTCAGTGACAAAGAAGCCAAATTAAATCAAAATCTGAAACCTTCCAAGGGGTGCTAAGGGGGGGTGAACACTTTTATAGCACTTGTGTTTATTAGCTAGAGGGCTTTTCCCCGTGCTCGTGTTGCTTGCCAACCCCTGGGCGGGTGCTACACACTAGCTACTTTATGGATCTGCTGCTCGCATATGGGGAAGCAGATATACAATTTAAACAGATTGTTATTTTCATGGGAATTGTTACATATGCATAATAGAACTAACTATTTTACATTGCAGTGAGTAATTAACCATAGTAAAAAATAGTAAAACATAATAAATTATAAGAAAATTATGTTTCATGTTGCTTTAGAGGTGTTTGTTGCAGTATACGTTTTTGTTCTGTTTGGCTTTGAAATTAACACACAAATACTTTTTAAACTTACACTTTTACTGTTAAACTTCAGTAAAAACAATTTTTTGAATTAACTTTTTGACAATATTGCATTGAATTTTGATTCAGTGTTTGGAATTACATTGTAACAATGCAATGTATAACTAGTTGCCCATGAATGAATATCATTTTTTTCTCTCTAATAAATAAACCAACTTTTTCGAATGTTTGTCCCTGTGATTTGTTAATTGTCATAAAAAAAGCTATTCTAACTGGAAACTGTAAATGTTTTAATACGAATGGCATATCAAGTTCTCCTTTGGTGTCTAATGTTATTCGTGGAAGATGTACTACATTACCTTTTTTGCCGCCTGTTAAAATTTTACATGTCAGAATTGTTCAACCAATTTTGAATACAACTAATCTTGTCCATTTTGCATAGCCCATCACTCAGACATAAATTACACAATGACATTATGATACATCCTTCTTTCAACAGTAATACGTGCGGTGGAAAACCGGATGGTGTTAATCGTTGTAGATATTCTTCAGAATATTGCAAGTTGATGTTTTCATCTTCAACAACATCACCACCAACTGTTTCAGCATAGTCTATTGATTCCATTTAACCAATTTGCTGTGTAACCGATCGATAATTTTTGCATTAATTCATTTGACTTCATTGTTTCTCAGTGCTAGGATTGCCCGTGTACTCATTTCTTCTGTTGATAACCCTTTGGGATGAAATTCTTCAATAAGATTTGGACATAATACGTCTTCTTTTATTGGGAACTTAAAGTGAGGAAAACATAAAAATTTATAAGAGCTGAAAGCACAGGAACTGTGCCTGACAAAAGCATTCACACGAATGAGAGGTGAGAGGACCGTGGGCGTGGTTGAATATGGTTGAGAGGAGAAACTTGAAAAAATCTTTTGGCAATAGTCTCGTCTTTTCTCAAGATTTTATTTTATAATAGAGAGGTATATTTTGAAGCAAATGTATGCTATGTGAAATGGTCTAAAAAGTTGTTAGCTGCTTGGCTAAGTACTCTGAAATTGTGTCAAATCTCTCATCCACCCAAAATGCAGTAGTTCAGTCTATAAATCTCAGCATGCAAGTAGCCTGTTTATTGGCAAGCCTTTCTCTAAAACGCAGCAATATCCATAATGAGACGTCATCCACTTGGTTCTGGGCCAACATCCATGCTGTAACTAACCTAAATTTTCATAGCAATAAGAAAAATGCAAAAATAAATGGTCAAACTTGCATGAGATACTATTGAAGACACTGACAGTACACAAATGTACTTTCTTCCATTTCTTTTTCTTTTTATGATCCTGATAATTCAAAATATCAATAATGGGTGTTGGCCTCAAAAACAAAATCCAGTCCTGCACTCCCACACTGGCCTGAACTAAAAGTGAAGGCTTCACCACTGCAAATCAGTCTTGTCTCTAACTCTAGTGGCAGACTTATGGCCTGCACAGGCCCACAACTGAGGCAAAGGCTTTAAAATGACAAACTGTTCTCAAAGGGTGAGAAGAAAGCCATAACAAAAACATCTCAACTATAAAAATGAAACAGAGTTCCTTTAATATTTACATATTTATTATAAACATTCAAAAAATATTCCAAAAGCAACTTAAAAATAATACAAAATAGGTTAGTCTAACAGGTTTATCTAATAGGCAAACAAATCTAAATGCAATCAAT
Source organism: Polypterus bichir lapradei (assembly GCA_026402145.1). Taxonomy (NCBI): domain Eukaryota; kingdom Metazoa; phylum Chordata; class Cladistia; order Polypteriformes; family Polypteridae; genus Polypterus; species Polypterus bichir. Next base: position 35,824,139 of record JANRMT010062852.1, on the reverse strand, counting down.
TGAAACAAAACATGTTATGCTAGTGACCTGGGGCCTCATGTATAAATGGTGCGTATGCACAGAAATGTTGTGTAAGAACGTTTCCACGTTCAAATCGCGATGTATAAAACCTAAACTTGGCTCATACCCTGTCGTTAGCAAGTTCTTTGCTCGGTTTTGCAGACTGGCGGCACCCAGCGTCAAAGCAGTGCTACTGTTCCAGTGTGGTTATCCTTTCTTTTCCTGACACGGCTTTATAAATACATTGAAATTAATCGCATATTGTTTATTAGTGTAATGCATCTGATTGTAAATTACCTGTAACAATGTAATGGTCCAGGGAATAGCCATAGTATTCTAAATACCATAATTGCTTTAGCGTTGTTACTCTCACTGCACCTTCTTCTTCTTCTTCTTATTCTTTCAGCTGCTGCCATTAGGAGTTGCCACAGCGGATCATCTTTTTCCATATTACTCTCACTGCACCACTCTGAGTATTTATATCACTGTACACTGAGTGTGAATCACAGCAGCAGCTGATCAGAAAGAGAATTATCGGTATAAAGTATCAAGCACACACTGTCTCAGCCATGGCAAAACATTTCAAAGCCTTTCCTGTACGGACCTCGCGGTCCAGAAACAGTTTCATCCCAAGAACTATAAACGCACTAAATCAAGAACTGTTTGTACTTATAGGTACAATTACTCCCTACAGTTATAATATTACACAACCTGAGCCATTTTATAAAGAGTGTATTTACATATGATGACAATATCATTTTTAAGATGAAATGCAGCAAAATATGTTTATTATATTATACAGATAAAACTTTAACTTCATTTAAATAATCTATATTCTCCACTGGGACTGTCGTGAAGGATAGAATAATTAAACATGTACTACGAAGATATTTCAATGTTCCTTAAACATTTTGAAGAATTGGCATTCTACGCTTACAGATGGCTTAACGTCTATTACAGAGCTGATTGTGTGGCGATCGGTTACTTGGAGAAAGAAAAGCAAGGACTGCAGGGGCGGCCACACCAATATATATTGAATATAAAACAGAAAGAGAAAATAACGACACAGCTAAAAACGCAGCGGCAAAGTTAAATGCTTGTGTCATGAGCACAAGGAGGCTATGCAGTGTACGCAACGGACGTGGCCATCCACCGTGCATAAGATACCATATTGACATTGGTGGTGAAGGGGCCACCGATTCTTTCTCTGCCCAGGGCCGCCACAAGCCTAGAGCCACCTCCGAGTACTGCTGCAATAAATAACTTCATCGAAGGTGGCGCACAATCACTGCGCCGTGAAACCCATGTTTAATAACGTGCTTTAACTTCTATCATCATGAAAATGATATCACGTATACATCTCAATATTTTAGTTATTCAGAGAGCTGTAATATCACAAATGTAATGGATTCTGTGTCCTGTCAGAGGAAGAGAGCCGGTTTAAGAAGCACGTAGTGATTCACACACAGAGCACATAGAAGATCACATACAAAACAAAGCATTTAACGTACTACTATAATTATGATGGGATTTGAGAAACTGGTTAATTAAATGATTTTAAGATGAAGTTTAGGATGTTCTACTTTAATGACAAAATAAACTACATGATTAACGTAGAAATTTCGAGATTGAAGTTGACATTTCGTGCTTTTTCCCCACTGTGTGCCTTTTTTTTTTGTCTGTACCCTAATAAGCTTCCATATGACACTCAGATGGTGGGCTACGACTCGCCTTTTCACAGCGACTTTGATATTTGGCAACTTCTTTTTTATTTCGGACACTGTGCGACTTTGTGAACGTGAGCTTTCAAGTTTCTCCAACGCGCTATGTCACTCATTCAGCTTCCTTTTGTTGATTATACCACAGTTTAAATCAACAAATAATATGTTTTTCCTTTGCCTCCACTTGGTATTCGCTGAAATTCTTATATTTTCCCCCGTGCTTTTCCCATTGTCTTTTCACAGAAGGCTGAGCTTAAGGGCTATTTATATTGATTTGCATATTCAAAGAGGCGTAATTCTGGGAGGGGTTGGGGTGGGACAGCACGCACGTGCACGAGAGTTACTTTTCACACTGACCGGGATTTATGTAGCGGAAGAACGCGGAAGTTGGAGTACGCACAGATTCCTGCATCTGGATTTTTCTGTGTGTAAGCACATTTCGGCTTTTGTGCTTACGTCATGCTATAGTGCCAATTCTACGCACGGCGTTATGCATGAGGCCCCTGAAGAATATTTTTTTGAGTGAACCTGAACATTTACATCTTTTAAACAGACAATAATGGGAGATTAAACACATTTTGACACAAAATGAAAGACAAAAGTCATAGTCAAACATTTCTATTGCAAAAGTCAAAACCAGAAGGATTTTAAATAAAAGAAGATCATAACAAAGTGCTTTCATAAAGGGTTTTGGTGAGAAAGTGAACACTTGGCTGACCATTTTATCCGTTGAATCATGCTGAAAAGATGACATGCCCCAGCCAATGTGGGGCATCATCTTAATGACAGGAAACACAAAATGAAATTCCAATATGCAGTCAATAAAAAGAAAAGACACCTTTTATAGTACAGTATACTTAACATATGGTTGACATTTTCTGTGGAAAACACAGTCAGCAAATTCCAATGACAGTTTGTAGTAAAACAGTTTACAGACTGATTACATGTAAAGATATAGATTTGTTTAAAACAGACAATAGTTTAAAACCTAAATGGAGCCCAGCAACATCTACTGTATCCAATAATAAATAGTTATTCTGTGGTCAATTGACAACAGGGTTTATCTTGTCAGAGTTAGGCTTTAAAGCTGACAGAGAAAAATACTCAATGGAGACGTATATTCACATAGATAAGCACAGACTCTTCCGCACAGACTCTTTTATGATATCTTGTTCTAAGCCCACCTTGCCAAACTGTAGATGACACAGTAGTATACACTGCTGCCCCTCTGTGTTCAAATTTTGTTCCTGGTCCAGAGCCATTGTAGTGTAAGGGCACAAGTGGCACTGGCAGGGGGTCCCAGGAGCACAGGGGCCCATGATGTTTCTGATGCCTATACATGTTTCTGTTTTGCTATCAAAACAGGGACCCCGGCACACTACTTTACCTGGGGGCCTATGATGCTGGTAAGACGACCCAGATTTTTTCTCCTCCTCTTGTCCCACTGGTTTCCTGACACATCCCAAACATGTGCCATTTAGGTGTACTGGTGACTCTAAATTGGCTTGGCATGGACTTTTGTTTGAGAATGCCCTGTGACCTCATCTTAGGTTGACTACAGCTTTGTGTTAGCCAGGCTTTCCATTACTTGCAAAAAGTGGAATGAGGTGACAGTTTAATTGAAACCAAATAACAAATAAATGATAAAAAAAATAGCAAAATAAGGTGTGATGTGAGATTCTGGGAGTGACCCTTCCTGCTTTTGAAACACAAAATAACCCAAAGGCTGGATGTGCCATTTTGAATTGGATGACAAGAACTGAAAAATCTCAGTAACTTTTCATGTTGCACTTCATGGGGATAAACTAAAAATCAGTAAAGAGTTTAGGGATGGGGGCAGTGAAAAGTTTTCTTGCAATTTCAGATATACAATCATTTTTAAAAGAAAAAATGATAAATGATCATATTTTTGAAGCATTTTTCACATCTGAGTTAATAAAAAATGGTTTGCATTGCACCACAACACAAGAATAGTCACATTAATCAAAACTGCCAAAAAAGAATATAAATAAAGTTATGAATTAAAATTTCATGCAACACTTTACAACGAAACAACGTTGGGTGCGGCAATGCACTGTACCAGAGCATGCTCCCCAAAACTTTACTATGGTGAACACAATCCCAAAATGTTTAAAATTTACCTGAATATAATATAATTTTTTGTTTTGCGCTTGAGATAGCGAGCCACTGGAAGGGCTGATCTGTCAGCCGGGAGGTTTAAAGTGACAGCTGAATAAAATTGGACTGAAGAGTTTCAGTAAATGAATGGATGGATAATACCGCATTTACTCATGCGCCACGCGCCCTCGTGTAAGACGCGCACCCTAATTTTTACAAAGAAAATCGCGAAAATCGTTTTGGCCCGTGTACGACACACGTTGTGATTGTATAGGAAGCATTTAGAGAGAGAGGAAGCGCGAGCGAGAGAGCGCGAGTGCACGAGCAAGCGAGTGAGACAGAGCGTGAGCAAGCGAGCAAGAGAGAGAGAGTGCAAGTGCGCAAGCAAGCGAGCGAGAGAGAGAGAGAGCGAGGAAGCGAGCAAGAGAGAGAGCGCGAGCGAGTGAGCCCAAGCAGAAGAAGTAAACATTACAGAATTTAATTTCCTCGTGTATGACGTGCACCTGATTTTCTAATGCTAATTTTCGGGAAAAAATGTGCGCATGCTACATGCGTAAATACGGTAATTAAAACATTGTGTACTGAGTTTTTCTTTAGAATGCTCTCAACCATGGGCACTGACTTGTTTTAAACACTGGGACGAAAAATTATAGGCTACAATATACAGAATATAATAATGTGATGACTACAATATTAATAATCATTAAACTGCTGTGGCAAAGGAGACACAAATATGGTAAAATAAAATTAAATGATTTAAATAAAAGCAGGACTGCAAGTCTAGACTTCAGCTGCATTGCTGAAAGATGATTAAATTAAAAGTAAATAGGCGTTTTTAAAATAGGTTTAAAGTAATACTTATGTTACAACTCCATAAATACTATATTATCCACCGTTATTCGCCACCACACGTGACTTGATGGTTAGATTCTTCACATTTCACTTTCAGTGTGCTACAAAAGGTCTACAATATAATTATACAATACAACTTATTTTTGTATAGCCCAAAATCATACAAGGAGTGCCGCAATGGGCTTTAAAGGCCCTGCCTCTTGACAGCCGCCCAACCTTGACTCTCTAAGAAGACAATGAAAAACTCCCTTGTTGGGAAAAACTGGAAGAAACCTTGCGAAAGGCAGTTCAAAGAGAGATCCCTTTCCAGGTAGGTGTCAAAAAAAGGGGGTAAATATAATACAATACACACAAGAGAACACAAGTAATCCTCAATGCAATATAATAGTGTAATAGAAATAGTACAAGTACAGAGCAGAATTCAACAGCAGATGATATCACATAATATGATTTTGGATTTGAGTCCTGGAGACCTCGGCCATCAAGTTACCTCCCCCTATTGGTCATTCCACAGTTGAGTCAGCGCTGGGCCAGCCAATCCAATGAAAGGACCCCTCTACCCAATAATTCCTGTGATCCTCCATCAGAGATGACTTTACCTTAGACAGGCAGACAACTTGGCAGGTGGGCAGTGGAACTAAGTGCCACATTTGAGTACCGAGAAGAGAAACAGAATAGGTGAGGGTTAGTAACAAATTATAACTATCATGTTACTTATGTTTTAGTGCTTAATTCTAACAACAGAAATGCAGTCTGCACAGCTAATCAACAGCTCTAGTCAGGATATGCTAAACTGAAGTAGTGAGTCTTCATCCGGAATTTGAAAGCTGAGACCGAAGGGGCATCTCTTATAGTAGCAGGCAGTTAGGGGCCCTGTAACTAAAAGCTTGACCTCCCACTCTTATTTTATTAATCCTTGGAATCATAAACAGACCAGCATCTTGAGATCTTAATATGTGCTCTGGTTTGTAAGTCAAGATAAGTTCAGATAAGTAAGCTGGACTTTGGCCATTTAAGGTTTATACTTTATAATGAGGATTTTTAAATCTGTCCTAAACTTATCCGGTAGCCAGTGTAAGGATTTAAGAAGTGAAGTTATGTGTTCGTATTTTCTTGTTCTTGAAAAAATTTTTGCAGGAGCATTTTGGATTAACTGGAAGCTGTATAAAGAACAATTTGAACATCCAGTGAACACCGCATTGCAGTAGTCAATCCTACTAGAAATTAATACATGAATGAATTTCTCAGAATCCCGCTTATTTAGAAAATGCTTTAATTTCCCAACATTTTTAAGATGTAAGAAACATGACTTAGACAGCTTCGTAATGTGCACTCTAAATGACATGCTAGAGTCAAAGATAACTCCTAGATTGCGAGCTGATTCAGTATAATTAATGGTGATTCTATCTGAGTTAAATGATGACAGAATATTGTTGTGATCAGAATCACTCCCTCCAATAATTAGCATCTCTGTTTTGCCTGTGTTACCTTACCTTAGCAAATGGGTCTTTCCTACTCCTTGTCTATCTGTCCTTCCTTCCTCCTGCCTGAAAAACTCTCAACCAAGACAGCAACCACTCTCTAGCTTTGGTCTGATAAGACTTTAAAACCCTGGCCCAAAAGTACCTCCAGATATGGGCTGAGATCTCTTCCAATGTCAGAAAGGCTCTGATGCCAATCCAGATGAGTGTCCTCCAGGGACACCAGGTGCTTCTACACTCTCAAAGCATAAACATTCCACTGGATTCCAGACAGGCTTAGGAAACCATCCACACTTCATGATTGGCTGACAGCATCAATAACACAACAGAATGGACAGGACAGAGGCTTTGAGTTTCTGGCTAATAACCCTGATTAAATGAGGAAGGAGAAACTGCTTCTTAAGCATCCTTATTCCATAAACTTGAGATGAAAATGAAAAGTGGGTGGGCATAAAAGCTCCAGAAACTGTAAGGAGCAGATGGTAAGGTAAGATATTGTAAAATGGACTCAAAACAAAGTGAAAGGTTTGGGGATCCACCCCATATACTTGGAGGAAGGTTGTTGGAGATATGTGTTTACAGATGTGAGCTTAAGACAGAACTGAGGACAAAAAGAACAAAGGTAACATATATAGCATATCAGAGCTCTCTAGACCTTAAACTGGGCTGAAGACTCACCTTTAGCAGGACAATGACCTTAAGCACAAAGCAAAGACAACATAGGAGTGGCTTAGTGACAGCTCTGTGAATGCTCTTGAGTGACTCAGCCAAAGCCTGGACTTGAACCCAATTGAACATCTCTTGTGAGACCTGACAATAGTTGCTCACCAGTGGTTTCCATCCCTCCTGGCGAGCGTGTGTGGATCTGCAGAGAGGAATGGCATGACTCCACCATAAGAAAGAGACTGGGCAAAAACGGCCTGCATGGCAGATTTCCAAGACGCAAACCACTGTTAAGCAAAAAGAACATTAGGGCTCGTCTCAATTTTGTAAGAAACATCTCAATGATTGCCAAGACTTTTGGGAAAATACCTTGTGGACTGATGAGACAAAAGTTGAACTTTTTGGAAGGCAAATGTCCCGTTACATCTGGCGTAAAAGGAACACAGCATTTCAGAAAAAGAACATCATACCAACAGTAAAATATGGTGGTGGTAGTGTGATGGTCTGGGGTTGTTTTGCTGCTTCAGGACCTGGAAGGCTTGCTGTGATAGATGGAACCATGAATTCTACTGTCTACCAAAAAATCCTGAAGGAGAATGTCCGGCCATCTGTTCGTCAACTCAAGCTGAAGCGATCTTGGGTGCTGCAACAGGACAATGACCCAAAACACACCAGCAAATCCACCTCTGAATGGCTGAAGAAAAACAAAATGAAGACTTTGGAGTGGCCTAGTCAAAGTCCTGACCTGAATCCAATTGAGATGCTATGGCATGACCTTAAAAAGGCGGTTCATGCTAGAAAACCCTCAAATAAAGCTGAATTACAACAATTCTGCAAAGATGAGTGGGCCAAAATTCCTCCAGAGTGCTGTAAAAGACTCATTGCAAGTTATCGCAAACGCTTGATTGCAGTTATTGCTGCTAAGGGTGGCCCAACCAGTTATTAGGTTCAGGGGGCAATTACTTTTTCACACAGGGCCATGTAGGTTTGGATTTTTATTTCTCCCTAAATAATAAAAACCATCATTTAAAAACTGCATTTTGTGTTTACTTGTGTTATATTTGACTAATGGTTAAATGTGTTTGATGATCAGAAACATTTTGTGTGACAAACATGCAAAAGAATAAGAAATCAGGAAGGGGGCAAATAGTTTTTCACACCACTGTATACATATATATATATGGTGGGTCCAGGACATTATCTCCCCGGGACACTAGGTGGATGGGTTTTCACCACACTTGGGAGAGACTCCAGACCCAGCTAACAAGCCACCTGGAGTACTCCCAGGAACAGAATAAAATGAGCTGGCTGCCACTACTCCAACAGCTGGAGTCAGGAGGGAGAGGACAACGCATGCTGGAGGATGAGTGGAGGCAACTGAGAGAGGAAGAGAGAGAGAAAAAAGGACTGTGTATTTATGGTGCTTTAGGTGATGTTTGTACTGTGCTGCTGAGGAGAAGAATTTGGGAATCGTTTCTCCATTTTATAAATGTGTGCTGTGTATTAAATTTGTGTCTGGTGTCTGTTTTTGTCAGGTTTTGGTGACTGGAGCACCCCTGTCTGGTCACAATATACATTGTAAGAATCAGGACAAACAAGGTCAAAGAGCCATTTGTGGCTCAGTATACCACATATGACTGAGGGATGAAATGTGTGTAAACCACAAAATAGTCTTCTTCAGCCATGAGTCTCATTAGACGACCAGCAAAGAGTGAGGTTCTTCCGGTTATGATGTAATTGGGACAAAAGGAGTGGGTCCAGGTGTTTGGACCCTGGAAGTGGCATCAAGGGTGGAGAGCTGTCAATCTTCTTGTCTGCAGAAGAAGGAAAAGAGAGGCAATTATCACATAGCGCAAACCTCTGGATCAGCAGAGAATTACTATCACCAAAGCCTTTAAACTGTCTCCCATGCACACATGCATAACTTAATACATATACAGTATATAGTCTGTCATATATGTGTATATATATATATATAGGCAGTGTAGTGCTTAGTCTTCATGCATTTGCAAAGGAAAAAAGGCTTAAAGTTATTTACACACTTGAAAGAATAGAAGGTAAAATACCACATTTTGGCTTATTTGCAGTCATCAGAGGCCTCATGTATAACGCAGTGTGTAGAACTCACACTATAACATGGCGTAAGCACAGAAGCGGGAATGTGCGTATGCACAGAAAAATCCAGATGCAGGAAGCTGTGCATATGCAAAATTCCACGTTCTTCCACTACATAAATCCTGATCAGCGTGAAAAATAACGCACGTGCACGCACCTGGTATCCTGCCCCAACTCCTCCCAGAATTACGCCTCTTCGAATATTTAAATCAATATAAATAGCCCTTAAGCACAGCGTTCTGTGAAAAGACAATGGCAAAACCACGAGGAAAAATAGAACAATTTCAGTGAATACCAAGTGGAGGCAAGGAAAAACTATTTGTTGGTTTAAACACTGGTATAAACAAGAAAAGGAAGCTAATCAAGTGACATAGCATGTCAGAGAAACTCGAAAGCTCAAGTTCACAAAGTTGCACAGTGCCCGAAATAAAAAAGAAGTTGTCAGATATCAAAGTCGACGTCAAAAGGTGAGTCGTAGCCCACCGTCTGAGTGTCATATGAATGCTTATTAGGGTACAGAGAAAAACAAAAGGCACACAGCGGAGAAAAAGCACGAAATGTCAACTTTAATCTCGAAATTTCTACTTTAATCACATAGTTTATTTTGTCATTAAAGTAGAACATCATAAACTTAATCTTAAAATCATTTAATTTACTAGTTTCTCAAATCCCATCGTAACTAAAGTAGTACGTTAAATGCTTTGTTTTGTATTTGATCTTCTATATGCTCTATGTGTGTGAATCACTACGTGCTTCTTAAACCGGCTTTCTCTTTCTCCGACAGGACACAGAATCCATTACATTTGTAATATTACAGCTCTCTGAATAATTAAAATACTGAGATGTATATATGATATCTTTTTCATGATGATAGGAATGAAAGCATGTTATTAAACATGGGAACACGGTGGTGCAGTGATTGTGCGCGACCGATGAAATTATTGCAGCAGTACTGTCTCTTTCAAACGTACTAACCTCCAATTCCTGTCTTTACTTTTCTTTCTCCCAATACCCAATTGCCACACAATCAGCTCTGTAATAGACGTTAAGCTATCTGTAAGCTTAGTACGTGTTTAATTATTCTATCCATCTATCCTTTCAGTGTCGCGCCAGCCCAGCAAAAATAGATGCAGCACGAGGTAGGATCAAAGCTAGCGCTGCAACACTGTGTTCTCACATGTTTAATTATTAACAATACAGATTATTTAAATGAAGTTAAAGTTTTATCTGTATAATATAAGAAACATATTTTGCTGCATTTCATCTTAAAAATGATATCGTCATTATATGTAAATATGCGCTTTATAAAGTGGCGCAGGTTGTGTAATATTATAACTGTAGTGCAAGTTTACAGTGGGGTAATTGTACTTATAAGTACAAACAGTTCTACAAGGAGCACTTGATGGACTGATTGACTGTGTTTAAAGTTCTTGGGATGAAACTGTTTCTGAACTGCGAGGTCCATACAGGAAAGTCTCTGAAGCATTTTGCCATGGCTGAGGCAGCATGTGCTTGATGCGAAAATAAAACTCAGAGAGGTCTAATTTTTTTCGGGATTTGTGTAGATGAGAGTTGTCAACCAATGAACGCCCACCCAGAAATACAATTCATATAATGCTATGACAAAGAATAAGGAACATGAGTGTTTTAGACTTTGCAAATAAAAGAGAGACTCATCTGTCTGATATCTGATGTTTTATGTACCACACCAGATAAAGAAAACAAAAGAGAAAGATGGCCGTTGAAATTGCTGTACCTGTAAAGCCTTCAAGTGGGCATCATGTAATTCGCTGTCAGAAGAAGGGGAAATGTGGAACTGTTTTGGAAATTTGTCAAGAAGTTGTCTGATTTTGACATTTTGTGCAGTTTTTAGTTGTGTAATCCGACATCCTCAGCAACTGCAGCTGTCAACTTTGACATTCCCTCCGAACAGAAGTCATGTAATGTGACATCAACACAAGGAGAGACAGTGTTGTATAGCAGAGTGAAGCTGTGACCATCATGAGTATATGTAAGGGGGGGCATGCTGAGGTTGGATGGAACCTTCTGTAGTGTCTGGCTCTCGATTTTCTGTTTTGGCAATCCTAGTCCTAACCTTAACCCTAACTTTTGTGCCCCAAAAATCAGGGGAGTCTCCTTAGGTGTCCAATGTTAAATGTGTACTAGTGTTTAGAAAAACAATAAATGTTCTTGAAGAGGTTGAACTGTATATTCTTTGGAGTGAGTATGTCTCTCTCACCTCAGTACTCATTATAATAATTAAAATTATACAACATTTAGGTTGTATGAGGGATTAAGAACACTACAAAGTTAAGGATTGGTTATAAATCTTCCAAATGTACCCAGCTGTTTTCTATTTTGCTAATCCAGGTCATGGTTTTGAGGTTGGAGACCATCCCAGCATCACAGGGTACAAAGTGGAAACCATCTGCGGACTGGATTCTTTTCAAAAAATGACATCCAAATTCTGCCAGTGCTAGACGCCACATGTATGGTCAGTTCACAGTTGGAGTCTCGTAGCTCCCCTATATCGGAAGGTTGCCGGTTCGAATCCCGTAAATGTCAAAAAGGGACTCTGCTCTGTTGGGCCCTTGAGCAAGGCAGTTAACCTGCAATTGCTGAGCGCTTTGAGTAGTGAGAAAAGCGCTATGTAAATGCAAAGAATTATTATCTAAATGAATTCCCTAACAGCTTTTCCAAATTCACAAAACCAACATAACTAGAACATAATGTGCACAGAGCCTCCATGCATCTACCTTTTACAGCCTCCTATCTGTTTTATTTAGGGAGACTGGGACTCATCCCTTCATCAGGGCAGTTTGTTTTTACAAAAGATTGCAAAATGAGTTTGCCTACAGGAAGATCAAAAGGCAGACTTCATTAAAAACTCGGATTTAAAAAACACCGCTTAAAGGCTCATTACGATGTAATGATGGTCTCACTTTTATCATATGTCCCCCTGCTTCATTAGAACGTTGTGGATCAACTGCAAATGAACACAACCTATTTGTGGCAGCCCCTTCAATTAACACAATAGAATAGCCAAAGGATATTTTGGGGTCATCTTAAACAGGATAAATCTAATCCCAGTTATTTTACTGAATCAGTTAAGTGCATGCTGGGTGCAACTTTTGACTGAGTGTCTGGCTTTTTGACTTTAATTGTGTTCGCTTTCTGCTTTAGCTTTAACTGCCATACATTTAATAATTAAACTTTAATAACTTGGGGGAGTGTTGCTGCATTAAAAAGAGTTACCAATAATATTGCAGGCCTGCTTGCAAGAGCAATAAATGATCATCTCCCCATCCCTTGTGCGCCTCAAGCTCATCAAAGTGCATTTTGAGACTGATTGCAGAATGCAAATTTCGGACCACTAAAATGCCATCCCTAATTTAATGACCTGTACTTTTGAAGATAAATATGTGAATGAAATGTCATTGATTAGAGCCTTGAAAATCTGCAAATGACTTGACAAATGGCTAAGCTCAGAAAAAGTGTAACAAATTCTAATTCAGTTGTTAAATATGTGAAGAAAGGAGAGATAATAGGTGGGCTGATGTGTCTCCTCTCCGTCTCATTTACTCCAAACTCATTCTCTTTATATTGCAATGAGCACCAAGATGGAAGACGCAGAGACACCACAAAGAAGGAGCAGTTCATCAGCTGCAAGAATGGACGCATTTATTATGTCAATCTAAATAGGCACTAAATTAACTTTCCTGTTGTTTGGGCAGTGGCAAAAGGCACTAAAATAACAAAGATGCACTGATAGAAGTCACACTGTGTCTTGCACTCCATAGTTTTCAGCATCTTTGAACTGAGAATAATTCAATGGTATCTTCTTCAGAGCTGCTCTTCTGGAAAGGGGTGCGAATGACGAATTCGAGACCAATCTGAAAAAGAGAAGCATCCCAGATGGGTATAGATGTCTTGGATTAGAGAAAAAAAAATTATAAGGACTTTTATTATCATACAGTTTGAGACTTGTGTGTTAAGGCAGCTGACATTCAGCTGCTCCAGCATTTATCTGACTTAGGCTTGTAAGAAAATGCATTTCATTTGTAACCTCTCTGCTGCTACATGTGTCACAGTATGTTATAAATAACAAGATGAAATAAAAGTTCAAAAACTGAGGGTGCACCATTTAATGTGTGGTACCACACAAGAACACCAATAAATAGCCACAGTGAGTTAGCAGGCTTTGTAGGCTGCTCTTTAGAGAGATCAGTCCTGCTTACAAGCGAGGCCATCATAACGTATGGGCACAATGGGAACTGGCTGGTGGCCCCAGGAGCATAGGGGCCTATGATGTTTCTGATGCCTATGTATGTTTCTGTTTTGCTATCAAAACAAGGGCCCCAATGCGTTACTTTGTCTTTGTCTGGGGGCCTATGATGCTTCTGAGACAGCCCTGCTTGCAAGCAGGTCCAACAATGAATAGTGGCTTCCAGAAACTGGGCAGTTGAGGTCAGGTCAAGGAGTATGCACTGGTAGAGCATGTTGCCGCACCAACAGTACGATGAAACAGCTCAAGATCCCAGTTGGCAACCCCCCAGACAGACATGTGGTCCAGTCCCACCCTCTGGAAATGACCCTCTATCTGCTGCAGCCAGGTGTTACATGGGCGACCCTTTGGCCTGGTCCAGCCACTCACGTCCTCAGCAATGAGGATCTTGCAAGCCGGATCACACTTGGGGAATTGCACCACATGGCTGTAGTGCCATAACTGACGCTCCCTCACAATGCAGGTTATGTGCCTCATTTTCGACTCCACATGCAACTGCTCATTCAACAGAAATTCAAACCAATGGTACTCAAGGATTCTCTGAAGAGACACAGTACCAAAAGAGTCCAGTCTTTGTCTCAAGTTACTGGATAGCATCCATGTCTTGCAACCATATAGCAAGACAGGAAGCACCAGGACTCTAAAGACTTGGACCTTCGTTCTTTCCAGCGACCTCATGACCTACCATGCTATCCCAATAAGTCTACAGGAAGAGTCAGCAGAGATATTTAAGTAAACTTTTTGAGGTGGTCGACACTCTCTCCTCAGACAGACACACTGCTGATGGTTGTGCCTAAGAGGTCATTAAAGGCCTGGATCTTGTTTTTTATCCAGGACAGTCATAAGCCCAGACACTCAGACTCCTCGCTCAGTTTCTCAAGAGCCCCAAGCAAAGCCTCCATTGACTCTACGAAGATCACAGGATCATCAGCAAAGTCAACCTCAGTGAATCTTTCTTCGCCAACAGATTCCCCACAGCTGCTGGACCCCATGACCCTGCTCAACACCCAGTCCATACAAGCATTGAACAAAGTAGGAGCAAGAACACACCCCTGAGGAACCCTAGAATCAACTGGGAAAAATGCAGATGTTTTCCCTCCACTCTGCACAACACTCACTGTACCAGTGTACAAGCTGGCCATGATATCCAGCAACTTTGAGGGGATCCACCAAAGTCTCAGGATGTCCCACAGGATGTCCCACAGGGCAGCTCAATCAACCGAGTCAAATGTGTACCAGGATGTGGTCGATGGTAGACTTCTTAGGAGTAAAACCTGACTGCTCTGGTTGCTGGTAGGTAAGCAAATGATCACAGATCCTATTGAGGATGACCCTAGCAAAGACCTTACCAGGCATCAAGAGCAGTGTTATTCCCCTGTAGTTATCACAATCCAGGCAATCATTCTTCCCTTTCCAGATAGGGACAACAAGTCCAGTTTTTCAGTCAGTTGGGAAGCAAAGATTCCTTGCAATGCCTGGAAGATAGCCTTACCACCAGCCTGGAGAAGTTCACCCAGGATATCACAGATCCCAGAAGGGATCTGTTTCTAGAAGGGACAGGAGTTGTGAGGGCAAGGTAAGAGTGATGTCACCCATCCTCTGTGGTGTCCTACTCCAATCAAAGAGTGGAATTGGAGAAGGCATTAGGAACTGTGCAATACTCTGAGATGTTCTCTAATTACCTCCCAGACAGGCATCCGTGTAACACAGTGGTTCTCAACCTGTAGGGCGCGAAGTAACAAAAAGAGGGGCGAGAAGATGTGAAAAAAAGAAAACAAGAATCAAAAATATGAAAAAAACATCTGTTGAAACCAAAACAAATGAACTTAAACTACATTCTGATACTAGAACAATAAATATAGAGTTAGATAAATGTCGATAAAGGTTAAGTAGGTATAATAAAATATGCACCTACATTTCAAAAAGATGTTGGGGTGGGGGCACG
>JANRMT010062852.1:35793785-35803959 GCA_026402145.1 Polypterus bichir lapradei | reverse complement strand
CAAATATTTCTGTACTTTTTAAAAGTTGACCATTTTGTCACTTGCTGGCTGAAATGCAAGAATCCAAATTGTCATTTATACTTCCCCTCTACCAATTTCTCTGCTCTCGTGAGTTAAGTATTTGTTCTTTTTGCATCTGATTAGATTCTATAAGCCATAACTCCTCGCTGGGTCAGAACCATGAACGATATTTTTTTGTATGTCCCGATTTAATGTGGTTTAACAAATAGAAGTTTATTTACTTTAATTACTTGTATAGCTTGTTGAATAATTGAATCCATGGACCTCAGAAAGACTATACAACGGGGGGGCTAGGGGGATTGTGGTTCACTGACATTGTTGCAGGTCTACGTATTATTGCAGGTGTCAGCTGGTGGTAATTCAAAAGTGGATTAATTCAGTGTTGATTTAAAATTGTTACAAATCATGACACTGTATTGGCATCAAATCTATCAAGAATCCTATCAAGAAACAATAAATGTGCTCAGCTGTTCTCTGTCCATCATACCCTAAATAACAGCAATTCGGAATGCGCTAAAATATCATGCTTCATTCTCTAGATAGATAGATAGATAGATAGATAGATAGATAGATAGATAGATAGACACACAGTATGATGTGAACGCACATCAAAATGACTAAACAGGAAAAACAAAATAAAAATAAAACAACTTCTGACTTGGCTGACCAAGTCCCAGTGGGCATTAAGCAGACATATTGCTGTTGGTATAAAGGAGCCCCTATAGAGTTTCTTGACACACTTCTACTGAAAAATTTGTTGTCTAAAAGTCCTCAGTGTGTCAGAGAGAGGATGTGCAGCATTGTTCATAATGGCTCTCAGTTTTGTTTCAATTCTCTCCTTTGCTATGACCTCGAGGAGGCCCAGAGTGCATCCTATAAATGAGCCTGCCCGTTTAATTATCTTGATGATTCGGTTGGCCACTGTTGAAGTGAAGTTACCAGCCCAGAACACCACAGCATAGAAAATTGCACTGGCCGTCACAGAGTTGTAGAGGATGTGAAGGATGGCACTTCCCATATTAAAGGAATGCAGTCTCCTAAGGAAAAAGAGCCTGTTTTGCCCTTTCATATCCAGTTCTTCTGTGTTATTAGCCCACTACAGCCTGTCAGTGCTGTGGACCCCCAAGTACTTGTAGGAGTGGATCATCTCCACATGAATTTCCTGAATAGTCACCGGACATGGAGGCCTTCTGGTGTGTTGAAAGTCAATAACCAGTTCTGTGTTTTTTCTAATGTTAAGATGAAGACAATTCTCTTTGCACCTAAAAACAAACTTCTCCACCTGACACCTCTCCTCTGTTTCATCCCCTTTATTAAAGCACCCCATAAGTGTAAAATCATCAGATAATTTATGGAAGTGTCATGACCTGCTGTTATAATAATAGTCTGAGGAGTACAAAGAGAAAAGAATGAGTCAGGACTGACCTTGTGGTGCTTCAGTGTTGCTCACATCCGTATCAGAAACACAGACCTTGAGTCTCACAAACTACGGTCTGCCTGACAGACAGTCCACTATCAATTCATTGAGGCTTATCTTTATCAAACTTAAGTAATGATATGCATGTGTACAATAACATTTTTTTTTAATGTAAGGCTTTGCTTTGATAAAAAATGTAGTGTCATCAGGTCATTTTATTTATTGTCACGTGTGCACACTACAATGAAATTCCAATCTGCATGTTTGACCAACACGAAGCAGCAGGCCACCACTCTCCTTGCTTGGAGGTTCATCTCTCTCTCTGTTGGTTATGTATAATATCCATCCATCCATCCATATATTGTATAAACCTGCTTATAATATAATATCACGTAATAATAGGTAGCGGTGAGCAAAATAGCCGAGTTTCCATTTGTAACCGGTTTTGCAAAACTGATGCTAAACTTCATTTCACATTAGATTTTGCAACATGAAACTCACTATAAAGGGTGTTTTGGCATTTTAAAAAGCCTTTGGGAGTTGAAAGAAAGGAATATTGATCCTTATGGTTCAGGCAGCATTGTACACTGCTTTGGAAAATTACATATCTCAGAAAAAGTGTGTAGATGAAAATAAACAGAGTTTTGAAAATTCAACACAGTTAAACACAGCCTACCATGAGACAAAATGATGTCACCTTAGACAACAAAATTGTAATGTAAATTACTGTACCTGATGAGAAAATGCAGTACCTGTGCTCTTAAATGAATTCCACTTTGGCTGGTACAAAATTCAAAGATTGTGGGCTGATTCAGTAAAATTAATGGTGATTCCCGCTGAGTTAAATAGTGACAATATATTGTTGTGATCAGCATCATTCCCTCCAATAATTAACATCTCTGTTTTATCTGTGTTTAAAGACATGTAGTTCTCATCCATCCACTCCTTTAATGTACTAACATAACTAATTAAAGAGAATACTGCACACATTAGTGCCATTTCTGTACTATGACCGGTGCAGAAGCCAGACTGGAATTTCTCAAATAAATTGTGACGCATAAGGTGTGAGTGAAGCTGACCGATGACTGCTTTTCAAGTATTTTAGGGAGAAAGGGTACGTTTGAAATGGGTCTATAGTTATTAAGTATATGTGAGTCTAGGTCTGACTTTTTAAGTAATGGTACTTAAAGACTGTGCCATGCAATAATGAACTATCAATAATGCTAAGAATAGGCTCTGCAAGAACACTCTTCACTAGTTTTGTTGCTAACGGATCTAGGGAACAAGTAGTAGGATTTATTTTAGAAATTAAAGACAAGATTTCCTGTTCCGTTATAGGATTAAAATTTCTAAAATGTTGAATGCAAGGCGAGTCAGGGTTTGCCAAGCTAGTAAGTGGCTTGCACTGTCATGTTGAGATATGAGATCTTATAGTTTTAAATTTCTCATTAAAGAAGTTCATAAAGTCTGTACTGCTAATGTCTGTTGATATTTTGCACTGTAGATCTGAATTCCCATTTGTTAAGTTAGACTCTTCTCTAAACAGTACACAAGAATTATTTTTATTGTTATATATTATTTTAGAATAGTAGTCTGAGCAAGCTTTAAAGAGAGCTTTTTTATAGTTTTTAACACTCTTTGTCCATGCAATCTGAAAGACCTGCAGCTTTGTTATGTACATGGTCCTGAGTGACTCCTAAATCAGTTATATGAAAATTCAAACAACATACTAGTTTATTAACAGAAGCTGTTCATAATGGATGGAAAACACCTAAGTTACATATATAAATAAATTACCTTTTTTCAGTCTAAGCAGAAACAAAAAACTATTTCCTTCATCTTTGCCTCACTCCAGATCTCTAGTCACTCCTTTCATTTCCTAGACAGGTGAGCCTTTTGTCTGCTCTTCTCTCTAAACTCCAAGCTCACCATGCTGAAGAGTTCGAGTTCCTTTTAAAGAGAAACTAATGAAGAGTTCTGAGGCACTACACCAGCCAGCAGGAAGCACTTTCTGATTAAAGTAAAGTCCTTCAGAAGTGTGCAGCTGACCTGTTAAAAGGCCACACCCACAGCCATGGATGGAGTATAGCAAGTCTTTTGTTGCATCTGACAGGCCCAGTGGACTAAACCCTGACCAGATTCTCTCCTCTATCAGTCCTACCCTGTCCTGGGTGTGATTTGGAATCAACTCCTGGACTGATCCATGGCATCCAATCCAAGCATTCATCCATTCCAAACCCAGATGGGACTGATGGCCTTCCTGCTGTCTTTCACAATACATACTGTAAATATATAGACTACTGTATATCTTTATATATAATACGCAACCGTGGCTGTCCGTTTGTCTATCCAGGATTTTAAATCACCTGTAGCTCGCAAACCGTTTGAACTCTTGACCTGAAATTTGGTATACGTATACTACATTACATCTCCTATCTGCTTTCGGGGTGATGATTGACCTCCAAGGTTATTCCTCTTTTTATTTTTATTTTATTGTAGAATCAACTTTCGGCTGCAGGGCGGCCATGCAGTGCATGCGTACGGGCGCTCTTCTCATCCCTACCACCTTCGCCATCACTTCCCCTACCACTTCATATCTTAAATTATTCTTGAGGCAGATTGAAGACTTAAGTGCCAGCTTAAGTGAAAAATGAAAGTAAGTAATTGCAACACAAACACTGACTTAATCAGTTTTAACGTGAAAAGATGCCAACGAAAGGAGAGAAGTGGGCTGCTAGGGAGGAGAAAAGAAGAGCTGCTCAGGAAGCAGCAAGCACATCAACCTCTGAGCAAACGAATGCTAAACGTACATAGAAAGAGTATGAAAACGTTGAATGCTCAAGTCAAGTGTATTCACTGCACGTTATCGTGAAGTGTGCCAATACTGGCATTATATATACAGTAATATAAAATGTAACAACTTACACTTGATTATGAATTTTGAACACTGTTACGTATGTGCATCACTGGGTCACCTTCTGGGCTCGTCCAAGGTAAGCAATACCACACCAGGACACGAGGGGCACTGTCACTAATTGTATTGTCTCCTTCTCCATCCACAGCTCAGAGACAACACACAATGAGGGCAATTGACTTCACTCCTTCCAGCCAGGGGGTTCTAAAACTGAGAAGCTTCTTAGTTGACATCTCATTTTGGTACTGGGCCACCTGGGAGATGGAGCTCTACACCAAAGACAGACCACTCAGCTAAGCTTACTTGAATCTCTTTGCAGGGCACTGCAGCCTACAACTTTGTGTTTTGTTTAGGACTATTGTGTGCCTGTTTATTTTGTTGTTTATTACACCATTATTAAAAGGGGTGACCAGGTTGTTACCCCAACATTTATTATTTATACTCAGCTCATCCCTGATTTAACCACAACACGTGTGTATCATGTGCTTGGGAATTATCAATAGATGGGCTCACGGGGACCATGCTTTAATTACAAGAAACATTTCAGCACAGTGGTATAGTGCTCACCAGGTTGTGGATCTCAAAATGTTTGAAATTCCAGAACATATCAGGTCATTATATTTTGATTCAGACCAAGATCATAATTCTAGCCACATTACTTCTCAAGCAATCACATTACAGATGGACAGACATTAGCATGTTATATAGATAGATAGATAGATATGAGATGCACTTTATAATAGATAGATAGATAGATAGATAGATAGATAGATAGATAGATAGATAGATAGATAGATAGATAGATATGAGATGTACTTTATAATAGATAGATAGATAGATAGATAGATAGATAGATAGATAGATAGATAGATAGATAGATAGATAGATAGATAGATATTTCAGTTACATGCAGACAGGAGATCATTTCATTTCATATTAATGTTTTTAGCTGTGACATCATAAACAATTTTTTGTTTGTATCAAATGCATGAATAGGTAGATTACCAATCTTAAAAAATACATACATATTGCAATTAGTGACAGTATTTGGCTTGAAGTAGTATTAGTCATTGCTTTGGCCATAACCATCCTGAGATTTGCACATATTTTGCCCCATGGCTGGACAGCTAGCAGGTCCTGTGCTTTACACACGCCTCATATGTCTCCTGCAGCCTGGTAATAACACTCGGGGTTTCTTTCTTAATTAAACTTTATTTTGAAATATTTACAATTCACTCCCAGCAGTCTAGTGTCAGACTCTCTGTGTATTTAATTACACTTCTGTTGACAAACAGCGGCCTGTACAGTGAATTTGTTCTACTGTACTGCGGTTCGTCTCCCGCTCAGCTTATGTCATTTAGTCACTTGTGTGTCGGCCTGTCTATCATTCTCATTTGCTTATTTTGCAGATCTGCTGCCAAAGATCCCAGAGGGGAATTTCAGGTTGTAAGCAAATTAATATGCTACTAATTAATGAAAACCTCATTAAATACGAATTGCTCTTTTTAATTTACCAATTTACAGACGTGATTATATTTAGAAAACGTTCAGGTTTGGGAATTTGCTTACGTGTCTGTTAACAGAGAACAGTTGTGAAGGTGGTTCAGTATGCACTCTTTCAATAATGAGCCACAGAGGCCATACTGTGTGTGCCTGATTATGCACATTTTTTGAACTTCAGAGGCTACTTTGACTTCTGTTAGTATTGGAAGGCCATCTTGCATTAGCAGCTTCAGTATCATTTCCTTGTCGTAATGTCCCTTAAATAGGGCATAAACAATAAGGAGCCACAATGGACAATTCCCCTAAGACAGAAATAAAAGTTCATAGACTCCATATATCTGAGGTATCTGCACAGAAGCAGCCCTGCAATGTAAAATGTCATTCCGATTTGACTACAGTCCATAGTCTGGAGATGAGTTACACAAGGAAGCTTTTTAAAATTATTCAGAGGCTCATGCAGTGGTGCTCTGGGACAGCTCTGAGAGCAGACAGAAATTGCTTATGTTGCCTCCACATCTTTCAAGCTGCTGATCATTGTTTTCACACTAGGGTAAGACAGATATTAGACAAAGGGCCTTACAGTATCTGAAATTACAGCTGCCAGCCGAGCAGATTTATTAAGTGTTTAGCATGGTGTGCATGCGGTGTGGCAATGTGTCCGCATAGATGGGTTTGCAAGGTGAAACTTCACAGCAAGGTTTTCAGGAGTCCTTGACCAAGCCACTTATCCAGACTAAGTTTCATTTGCAAGAATACGGTACATTATCTGACTTATTCTGCATAAATGGTGATATACAATACGAGGATTAACAGAAAAAAAACAGGAAAAGCACATAAAGGATATGAAGAGTCTTCTGAGGAACACATGACATGAGGCGGCTGGCTGCTCTTTGTGCCAGCGAAGAGAAGAACAGGGATCTGTGAGCACACAGACATGCTAAGAATGCAAAGACTTGTTTCAAGTATCAATTTATCACAAAAACTTTCTTTAACTTCAGCTCAGCTAACAATAACAGTTGAGCCTTACCAATAGGGGCCACACTGTGAAATGGGCAAAGGGAAAAGAAGATAGAAGAGGAGGAAAAAGCTGAATGAAAGAAAGAGTCACACTTGTGACATGAGAGTCAAGAAGGTAGCATCAATCCCTACCAATTTAATCAGTACTCACAAGGCAGAGATCGATTTATTTCTTGGGATGATAATAAAGAGAAGGCAAAGCCAAAGGTCAGTATGTCATTTCCCAACCCTCTATATCCTAAGACAGGGTCACAGGGGTCTGCTGGAGCCAAACCCAGCCAGCACAGGGCAGGAACAAATCTCTGGGCAGGGTGCCAGCCCACCGCAGGGCACACACACACTCTAGGGACAATTTAGGATTGCCAATGCACCTAACCAGCATGTCTTTGGACTGTGGGAGGAAACTGGCGCACCCAGAGGAAACCCATGCAGACACGGGAGAACATGCAAACTCCACGCAGGGAGGACCCGGGAAGCAAACCGAGGTCTCCTAACTGCGAGGCAGCAACACTACCCACTACGCCACCGTGCCACCCAATTCAAAGGTCTCTACATAAAAAAGATTAAATCATTAGTGTTGAAGGACAATACAAAAAGAATACTGAGAATGAAGCTAAGATTAAAACTAGATAATTATGATTTAATTCACTAGCATCATCATCACCAGTTTACTGGCCATTAGCTAAAAAAATGCCTTGTGTATTCTATTCAAAGCAATCCTTTTTATAAGTTTCTCCTTTAAACAGTTAGATTTAATTTTTGGACACATGCAGTTGAGGATGACCATCTTTTAAATCATCCAAATGCCATGGGTTACTTGGTATGTGCAACAAAATACAGTGACCCAAAGCACAAAATGGCTGCACAAGCAAATAATGGCCATGTGATGACCTACCAAATAATACTAAAAATATATAAAAAATGAAATCTAAATATTAATTATGTACACAATAAAAATGGATGATAACTCATTAACAAGAACACATGTCGGTATTTAAAAAGCCTGGGTAATAAAACAAGTATTATTAATTACTAACAGACAGGAAGGCCTAACCTGTAACAATATCTTTTCAAACTCAATCTTTATTTTAATTAATGTAAATTAAAGAATGAATTCAGAATTCAAAATTCTCATTATAAGGAAGAATATAAATAAAAAAAGAAATTATTCAAAGGCACCTTCTACTCCTTCTTTCGGCTGATCCTGTTAGGGTTTGCCACAGCAGATCATCTTCTTCCATATCTTTCTGCCTTCTACATCTTGCTCTGTTTCACCCACCACCTGCATGTCCTCTTTCACCACATCCATAAACCTTCTCTTAAGCTTTCCTCTTCTCCTCTGGCCTGGCAGCTCTATCTTTAACATCCTTCTCCCAATATACTCAGCATCTCTCCTCTGCACATGTCCAAACCAACGCAATCTCGCCTCTCTGATTTTGTCTCCCAACTGTCCAACTTGAGCCAGTCCTCTAATGTACTCATTTCTAATCCTGTCCATCCTCGTCACACCCAATGAAAATCTTAGCATCTTTAACTCTGCCACCTCCAGCTCTGTCTCCTGCTTTCTGGTCAGTGCCACCGTCTCCAACCCATATAACATAGCTGGTCTCACTACCGTCCTGTAGACCTTCCTTTTCACTCTTGCTGATACCCGTCTGTCACAAATCACTCCTGACACTCTTCTCCACCCATTCCACCCTGCCTGCACTCTCTTCTTCACCTCTCTTCCCCAATCCCCATTACTCTGTACTGTTGATCCCAAGTATTTAAACTCATCCACCTTCACCAACTCTACTCCCTGCATCCTCACCATTCCACTGACCTCCCTCTCATTCACACACATGTATTCTGTCTTGTTCCTACTGACCTTAATTCCTCTCCTCTCTAGAGCATATCTCCACCTCTCCAGGGTCTCCTCAACCTGCTCCCTACTATCGCTACAGATCACAATGTCATCAGCAAACATCATAGTCCATGAGGACTCCTGTCTAATCTCATCTGTCAACCTGTCCATCACCATTGCAAATAAGAAAGGGCTCAGAGCTGATCCCTGATGTAATCCCACCTCCAACTTGAATGCACCTGTCACTCCTACTGCAGACCTCACCACGGTCACACTTCCCTCTTACATATCCTGTACAACTCTTACGTACTTCTCTGCCACTCCCGACTTCCTCATACAATACCACAGCTCCTCTTGAGGCACCCTGTCATATGCTTTCTCCAGGTCCACAAAGACACAATGCAAATCCTTCTGAACTTTTCTATACTTCTCCATCAACATCATTAGAGCAAACATTGCATTGCACTGTTGGACAACAATACAGATTCAAAGGCACCAATAAGACATAAATCAAGAATTCAATTCTATAAATACATCAAACAGCTAAACCACAAAATACAGCTAAGTCTCAGGTTATTGCAGCTTCACATGTACAAATGATCACAAGAAACCAAAAAAGGCTTCTTTTCAATTGAATTTCACTTAATATTTAATTAGTGACTTCTATTTTCTATTTACAAAGAAACCAGACTAGTTCTGATGCAGATGAATGTGTATCAGGACACCTTTAAAGCTGAGGCATAGCACCAGGGTTGGGGGTAACGCGTTAAAGGTAACACATTATGTAGTCAGATTACTTTCCAAAGTAATTTGTAACTTAATGCAATTCTTATTCTACTAATTTAAAAATACCTGCTCTACTTAAAAGAAAAGCATATGTGTTACTGAGTTACTATGGAAGCTTATTTCACAGAAGTTTTGTATTTTTTTCGCAAAGACATTGCCTGCTTGGATTGGTGTTATCACACATGCGTGTGCTCCAGGTGTGTGGTGACAGTTAACAAGGAATAGGTTAAGTACGTGCGTAATGTGCAATCAAATGAAAAGAACTGAACAAAAGTAATCATAAGCATACATTTAATCCTGTGTGTGTCAAGGGGTAAGTATAATCGGCCCAGTGTCTGGTCACAAGGACTCATCTTGATCATCGCAGCAGCACTGCGTGTGAGGCAAGAAGCAAATGTGGTGAACGGTTACAGCCAAGCAGACAAGAGTGCTTATCATGCCATCTAGAGTCAGAAACATACTGTATAAATTAAGTGTTACTTTATCCAGTTATTTGCCATAAATATGTCGAAAAAGTGTGATGTGCAGGAACAATGGCAAATGTTCATAGCGCAAATTTTCAAGGGCTCCAGCTGAGGATAGAAAAGAAGGAATGGATGTTATTTACTTCACGGCACATGAAGGACTACTCCGTTTTAAATAACCCAAGAAAATTATCAAATTTGGTTGTGAT
>JANRMT010062852.1:35783341-35793775 GCA_026402145.1 Polypterus bichir lapradei | reverse complement strand
GATAGATAGATAGATAGATAGATAGATAGATAGATAGATAGATAGATAGATAGATACTTTATCAATCCCAAGGGGAAGTTCACATATTCCAGCAGCAGCATACTGATAAAGAACAATATTAAATTAAAGAGTGATAACAATGAAGGTATAACAGACAATAATTTTGTATAATATTAATGTTTACCCATGGGGGTGGAATTGAAGAGTTGCATAGTGTGGGGGAGGAACAATCTCCTCAGTCTGTCAGTGGAGCAGGACGGTGACAGCAGTCTGTTGCTGAAGCTGCTTCTCTGTCTGGTGATGATACTGTTCAGTGGATGCAGTGGATTCTCCATGATTGACAGGAGCCTGCTCAGTGCCCGTCGCTCTGCCACGGATGTCAAACTGTCCAGCTCCATGCCTACAATAGAGCCTGCCTTCCTCACCAGTTTGTCCAGGCGTGAGGTGCCACTCTTCTTTTTGCTGCCTCCCCAGCACACCACCGCGTAGAAGAAGGCACTCGCCACAACCGTCTGATAGAACATCTGCAGCATCTTATTGCAGATGTTGAAAGACACCAGCCTTCTAAGGAAATATCGTTGGCTCTGTCCTTTCTTACACAGAGCATCAGTATTGGCAGTCCAGTCCAATTTATCATCCAGCTGCACTCCCAGATATTTATAGGTCTGCACCCTCTGCACACAGTCTCCTCTGATGATCACGGGGTCCATGAGGGGCCTGGGCCTCCTAAAATCCACCACCAGCTCTTTGTTTTTGCTGGTGTTCAGTTGTAAGTGGTTTGAGTCGCACCATTTAGCAAAGTCTTTGATAAGTTTCCTATACTGTTCCTCCTGCCCACTCCAGATGTAGCCAACGATAGCAGTGTTGTCTGCAAACTTTTGCACGTGGCAGTACTCCGCGTTATATTGGAAGTCCGATGTATATAGGCTGAACAGGACCGGAAAAAGTACAGTCCCCTGCGGCGCTCCTGTGTTGCTGACCACAATGTCAGACCTGCAGTTCCCAAGAAGCACATACTGAGGTCTGTTTTAAGACAGTCCACGATCCATGCCACCAGGTGTGAATCTACTCCCATCCCTGTCAGCTTGTCCCTAAGGAGCAGAGGTTGGATGGTGTTGAAGGCGCTAGAGAAGTCCAGAAACATAATTGTTACAGCACCACTGCCTCTGTCCATATTTAGTTACATTTTTGGTAAGTAACAAGTAATGTAACTAAGTTACTTCTAAAAGTAATGTTCCTCAAATATAACTGACAGAGTGCATTGCCACTGAAATAAGCTCAGACATTCAGCTGGACTGGTAGCTAGCTCTTTAGCTGAGGAGTACATGGCTTGCAATTCCCAGTACCCTAAGTACGAATCCATGCTCAGCAGTCTCAGTGAATACTGGGAGGGGTAGGCGACACTCTCATGGATTCCTCATCAAAGACATGATGTACTCACAATAATCACTGAGTGGTAGCTTTTTATGCCATCTTTATGTCTTGTTTAACTCCATGAGGTTCTGTATCCGTGTCAGAAACTACAGGACGTGTAAGCAGAAGGTTGGAACATAAGAACATAGGAAATCTGACAAATGAGAGGAGACCATTCAGTCCATCAAGCCTGTTTATTTAGCTAATAGCTAAGCAGTCCCATGTTGATTTCCTTTTAACAGACTAGGGGGATCTGCCCCCTGCTCGCCACCCCCTGGGCCTGTGCTGCGCGCTAGCCTCTTTGTGGTTCTGCCGTTCGCGTATGGGAAAGCGGGTGGAAATTGTTACATATGCATAATACAGGGTGAGGCAGAAAGGACGGATGTCTTTGAAATGGCTAGAACTCACCACTAGGTGGAGTGACAGATGTGCGGTAGGTGGCATTAGGTTTGCGAAGTCTTAGCATTTTTTTTATTTTCTTTTTAGTTGAAGCCGTGGAGCCGTGGACAATAGAACACCGCGTTTTTGCGTATGACTTTTTTGTCAAGAACAACCAATCTATTACCGCAGTTCAGCGTGAGTTTCGTTGCCATTTCAATATCCACAGAAATAAAACTGTTCCCACTCGAAACACTATCCTATGTTGGGTTAAAGCACTTTGTACACGAGGTACACTAATGAACAAAAGACTGCCGGGGGCTACACAAATGGCACATACCCCTGAAAATGTGGAAAGCGTACGACTAGCCCTGCTGCTCAGTCCAAGTCGATCTGCTTAACCGTAATAAAAAATAGTTAAACGTAATAAATTGAAAGAGAATTATGTTTTCATGGTTGCATTTGAGGTATTCGTTGCGTTATACGTTTTCGTTCTTTTTGACTTTGAAATTAACATGAAAATACTTTTTAAACTTACACTTTTACTGTAGAACTTCAGTAAAAACAATTTTTTTAATTAACTTTTCGTAAATATCGCATTGAATTTTGATTCTATGTTTTGACTTACATTGTGACAATGCAACGTATAACTGCCTGTGAGTGACTATCATTGCTTTCTCTCTAATAAATAAAACGACTTTTTTGAATATTTGTCCCTGTGATTTGTTAATTGTTATAGCAAAAGCTATAGTAACACTGTAAACATTTTAATACGAATAGCATATCAAGATCTCCTTTGGTGTCTAATGTTATCCGCAGAAGATGTACTACATTACCTTTCTTGTTGCCTGGTAAAATTTTATATGTCATTGCCGTGTAACCAATTATCAATTTTCATGTTAATTCATTTGACTTCATCATTTCTTGGTCCTAGGATTGCCCGTGTACTCATTTCTTCTGTTGATAACCCTTCGGGATGAAATTCATCAATAAGATTTCAACATAATAAGTCTTTTTTATTGGGAACTTAAAGTGAGGAAAATGTAAAAATTTATAAGAGCTGAGAGCGCAGGAACTGTGTCTGACAAAAGCATTCACACGAATGAGAGGTGAGAGGACGGTGGGCGTGGTTGAATATGGTTGAGAGGAGGGCAGGACTTGACAAAATCTCTTTGCAAAAGTCTCATCTCAAGATTTTCTTTTATAATAGAAAGACATGTTTTAGTGCTGACTTGAAAATAAAATTGAGTTATGAACATCTCCAGGAATGAAACTCGTCTGTAATTTACTACTAATGCCAAAATACTACTTTTATGATTTGAGTGCACAGCTGTGGTGAAGTGGGTGAAGGCCTCTAAAAACATTCACAAACAAAGTCTACTCTAGCAGTTTGACCCCCGAACTTCATTGGTCTACTAAGGCCTAAATGCATCCCTGGATTTTAAAGTTCAATTTACTTTCAAAATATAATAAAAATCCCCTTTAGGGGGAGGAACTGAAAAACCTCTGGCTAGCATGGTATTTATTTATATTATTGCAAATAAACACAAAAATAGCAAAAAGGGTAGAAATAAGGCAAACTGGTTTGCTTAGAAAGGCAACCCAGAGGAAAGGACTCTCCAAAGAACTAAGGAACTTCATTGACCAATAAAGGTTCTGCCTTCTGTTTCAAAATATAAAAGTTGAGGGCGGTGCTTCATTGTGAAGTCAAGATGGTCCCGCCTCTTTGGGTGCCACCCACAAAGTACAAGACACATAGGAGAATAGGCTGATATACATGGAAACTCAATAGTTACAAATGACATAATTTAAGAAAGCATAATAAAAACACGGGAACTTAAATCAAGAAAAGATAAAACAGTACCACAAACATAATCAATAACATAAAAAGGCAAATTATGTTTACAAAATAACAAAAACTTTGGTAACCTTTTACTAGAGATACTGCAAAAATGCATCTTTTACTCATTTATTATTATGTAACAAGACCTTAAGAAAGGCTTCTTTGGGTCTTCATAACTCATATTTGCATCAGTTAAGTTTATTCATCTCTGCAATGTGACTACTAACAAAACTTTACATTTGAGTGGTCTGAGGGGGCTTAACTGAAACACATTTCTCTTGATGTTACATATTTAGTATATGACCTGTGACTCCTTCATATTAACAAGTCATTTTACGATCATGTCAATATGTAACTGCACAGAGATGAATAACCGATCTACTGATGTTTTATAAGTGTTATGAAGACCACAGGAAGAATTTGTTAAGGTCTTGTTACATAATAGTACATGAGTAACAGATGCATTTTTGCAGCACCTAAACTAAAGTGTTACCAAACCATTCAATAAAAAAAAAATAAACTTGCCATAACAACTACACCATACTGAAACAACATTTATTTCTGTAGCACATTTTAATGCACAAGGAAATAGTTACAAGAAAAGAAAAACAAGAAAAAAGTAACAAAAAATAAATCAACACAGGCTTACATAACATAGATATATAATTAGTAGAAAACTAGCGTAGACTAATATATAAGATCATATTCTAAGCCTCAAAAGAGGAGTATGATGATATGGTCAGATGGCCACGAAAACAGAAACAAAAGAAGGATAAAGCAAATAACCAAAGAATGAGACTCAAAAGCAGAACACGATAGATCTAAAGAATCCAAAGCACAGAACTGAAGAATAAATAATAAGGAAAAATAGTTTACTAAAGACAAAAGTATAACTCAGATTACTTAATATCATAAACTGAAGTTCAAACATCAGGAAATCCAAAACTAAAGTTATCTTTAAACCACAGAAAAGTGAATAAAAAAGGGTCAGGATAACAGAAAACTGACAGATTAAATCCTGAAACAGACTGCTAAAAAGGGCCAGAAGATGATCCGATGGAAATCCATAAAGAGTAGTCGGAAGACAGACAAAGGTTGATAGAGAGATCAAGTGGAGATAATAAAGATATCAAAATGATGGTGCTGTCTAAACAAAAATGAATGGAAAAATCAAAATGAGAAAAATGATGTCCCAAACTATAGGATGAAAAATACAGTAGAATAAACCCCAAAGCACAGAATCATGAGGTATTGTTAGAGAATTTGTTCAAAAACGTATGACCCACACCACCATGTTTTATACCAGCAGTGTCATGATATCTGACACCATTCAGACAATAGTGACGTGCATGGCAGCCACAGTACCAACAATCGGCAAAAGAACAGAGGGGCAGTGATCACAAAAATAGAAAAGAATGATACGTACAGTAAAACAAAAATGAATAACAAAAATAAACAAACAATACATAGGGAATATGTGGAATTAATTCAGAATAACCCAGAGAATCATGGCAGGGATGAAGAACACAGATACTCT
Organism: Polypterus bichir lapradei; assembly: GCA_026402145.1. Classification (NCBI taxonomy): domain Eukaryota; kingdom Metazoa; phylum Chordata; class Cladistia; order Polypteriformes; family Polypteridae; genus Polypterus; species Polypterus bichir. Next base: position 35,788,604 of record JANRMT010062852.1, on the reverse strand, counting down.
GCTTGCTAATGCTGCAGGAGTCTTGTGGAGGCCTCTCAGGTAACTGCAACAAAAAAATTAACACAGTTACCTGAGACTCCCAATTGCCAATAAACCCTTCATCATGCAGACAATGAACACAATTGAAGGTAAAAGACCACATTAAAACTAGAATCAAAAACCAATGCAAAAAAAGAGGAAACTGCTAAGGAAATAGGGAAAAATCAAATTAAAGTGTAATTGGTGGTGTGTGCAGTCTGAAAGCGAGTCTGTCTAGGAGTGAGAGCAACTGCGTGAGTAGGAAGCATAAGAGGGTAAGTGGCCAAATAAGCAGGGTAAGTGGCCAAATCAGCTGCTGTCTGATGGACATCCTTTTTAATAAATTAGTAAAATTAGTCGCTCTGATTTCAGCAGTTTGTCAGGTCACATCCCACCTCTGCTGTCTCAGGGATTTCAACTCAAGAAAAAGTGGGAACATCACCACCTCACCAGCAACAAGGGAGGCCTTAAAATGAAAAAACAAACAAATTGAAAACTAACCCAGGAAAGAATTGTCGTCTCCTAAATGGAGCCAGGACTGAACAGCAGGTTCTCTTAAGGTTTTTTAATCAACCAAAAAAGTTTGCTGAAGAAAGCACTCCCTGACAGTACACCTCACCTCTATCTATGGATCATCAGATTCTCAGTGAAAGAGCAGGGAAGGAAATGTAAGAGAGCAGCACTTGTATCCTTCCATTATGACTCATATGTATCAATGACTCAATGGCATCAGATCTTGTTTCCTAGTTTTCTCATTTAATTTATTGTGCCTCCTATGGTTTGATTATTTCTCTTCTGTTCTTTTTGACAGCTGTGGCCTTGGTTTTGTTTTATTAGTTATTTTCTTTTCCTTACCTGAATGGCCCTAGTTCAGACTTATTCCACTAACCTCTCACTGTTTGAGTCCAGTTTTAAAATAGCTCTTGGTTAAGTTTTGCTAGGCATTGACCATGTTGTATTAGTGACCCAATCTAGCTGAAACAAGTGTAAGTGTAACATGGATTCACATAGCAGAACATAGCGTAAAATAACATTTTAAAGGAGCATACACAGTATAGCCACTGTGTAACACATAAAGCATCCATAGGTGATAGGGATTTTAGGAACTTGAAAAGTACTGAATATACAGTGGAGAATGATACAATTCTATTGAACTTCCTACACATATCTATCTATCTATCTAACATGCTAATGTCTGTCCATCTGTAATGTGATTACTTGAGAAATAATGTGACTAGAATTATGATCTTGGTCTGAATCAAAATATAATGACCTGATATGTTCTGGAATTTCAAAAAATTTAAGGAGCAGCAACCTAGTGAGCACTTTAACTGTTGATCTGGAAACTTTATTGTAATTAAAGCATGGTCTCCATGAGCCCATCTATTGGTAATTCCCAAGCACATGATGAGCTGAGTATAAATAATATATGTTGGGTTGCCAACCTAGTCACTCCTTTTAAAAATGGTGCAATAACATCAAAATAAAAAGGCACACTAAATAAAACACAAAGCTGTAGACTGCAGTGTCTCGCAAAGGGATTCAAGTAAGCTCGGCTGAATGGTCTGTTTTTGGTGTAGAGCTCTGTCTCCCAGGTGGCCCAGCACCAAAATGACATCCCACCTAAGGAGTTTCTTGGTTTTAGAACCCCCTGGCTGGAAGGAGTGAAGTCAGTTGTCCTCATTGTGTGGTTTATCTGAGCTGTGGATGGAGAAGGAGACAATACAATGAGCGACAGTGCCCCCTCGTGTCCTAGAGTGGTACTGCTTACCTCGGATGAGCCTGGAAGGTGACCCACTGATGCACATGCGTAACAGTGTTCAGAATTCATAATCAGGTGTAAGTTGTTACGTTTGTAAAAAACTAGTGGATACTTTACTGTAGCTTATATCTAACCTTTTGCAGCATTTCATTTTAGGACTGTAGGTCTTATGGCCTGCATTGGACTTAGGTGGTTCCTGCCTTGTGTCCACTGCTGGCATAGGCTCCAATGACACACAACATTAAACTTTTTTAATTAATATCGAGGTCATGATGATTACCGCTGCTGCTGCACACTTCCAGGAGATTAGCTGACAATTCGGTTATTGTTTATATGAATTTTGAAAGATCTCCCTGTAGGTTTTTCTTGTAGGTACCGCAGATTTTCTTCCTCATGCCACTGTGGGTCCATGAATATGCCCTGCAAAAGGAAGTTTCAGTCTCCATTTTGCTTCAGCGCTTGCACCTGATACGTATAAAAATGTATGCCCATGAACTGGCCAAAAAATCATTTTCATTAGGCGGGTCATTTGCATTATATTAGATTAGATTAGATAATAAAACTCATTTAGTTCATTTCAAGGTTGTGAGGAAGCAATGTCTTTCTGGGCCATGCTGGGATTAGGGAAGAAACCAAATTTGTAAGAGTTGGTAGTCATTAGTGATGAGTGAGAGACAGGTTTTGATTTGCATGCAGCTTCACGAAACTGATGTTAAAATTTGCTTTACAGGTGTTTTTGCAATTGCAAAATATGATATTTAGTAAAAGGCTTAGGGGGTTTTAAAGTTTTCTTTTATTTTTTGATGGAAAAAAGCCTCCTTCATGCTTCCATGTTTACCTGTGTTCTTTTGCTAAGCAGTGTAATGCAGGTAATCACTTGGGGCCTCGTGTATAATGCCGTGCATAGAATTCACACTAAAACATGGTGTACGAACAAAAACAGAAATGTGAGTGTGCACAAAACAATCCAGATGCATAAATCTATGTGTACGCCAACTTCCACGTTCTTCCGCTATATAAATCCCGGTCAGCATGAAGAGTGACGCTCGTGCACGTGCCTGCCACCCCAACCCGACTCCTCCCAGAATTATGCCTCTTTGAATATGCAAATCAATATAAATAGCCCTTAAATTTAGCGTTCTGTAAAAAAAAAAAACAATGGCAAAAGCACAGGGAAAAAAGAAGAATTTCAGCAAATACCAAGTGGAGGCAAGGAAAACCGTACTATTTGGTGGTTTAAGCAATGGTATAAACAACAAAAGAAAGTTGATCAAGTGACATAGAGTGGTGGAGAAACTCCAAATTTCAAGTTCAGAAAGTCGTACAGTGCTCAAAATAAAAAAGAAGTGGTCAGGTATCAAAGTTGCCATGAAAAGGCGAGTTGTAGCCCAACGTCAGAGTGTCATATGGAAGCGTATTAGAGTACAGAAAAAAGAAAATAAACGGACACAGTGGAAACAAAGGTCAAAATTTCCACTTTAATCACGTAGTTTATTTTGTCATTAAAGTAGAACGTCATAAACTTCATCTTAAAATCGTTTAATTTACTAGTTTCTCAAATTCCATGGTAACTAAAGTAGCACGTTAAATGCTTCATATTCTATGTGTTCTTCTGTGTTCTCTATGTATGTGAATCATTATGTGCTTCTTAAAAATGGACACAAAATACATTATATTCATGATTTTACAGCTCTCTGAACAATTTAAGTATACGAAGATGTATACTTGATATCATTTTCATGATGACAGGAATTAAAACATGTATTAAACAAGGAGGCATATTGGTGCAGTGGTAGCAAAAGAGCTGGTGCCACGTCCAGAGATTCCAGCCTCTTGCAAGATGCTTTCTGCGCCGTGCGTGACCCTCGATGAAATAATTTATTGCAGCAGTACTGTCTCTTTCAAACATACTAACCCCTAATTCCTGTCCTTCCTTTTCTTTATCCAAGTGACCAATCACCACACAATCAGTTCTTTAATAAATGTCAAGCCATCTGTAAGCTTAGAACGTTAATTCTTGAAACTTTTAAGGAACATTGAACATTGAACATTGAAATATCTTCAGGTTTAATTATTCCATCCATCTATCCATGCAGGGTTGCACCAGCTGCAGCAAGAATACAGAGCGAGGCAGAAACAATCACTGAATGGGGCACCAGTTCATCACTACCGCTGTCCACCGTGTCCACAGTATACCTTATTTAAATGAAGTTAAAAATTTATTTGTATAATGTAATATACTGTATATACTTTACTGCATTTCATCTTAAAAATGATATCAAGAGCTTCAAGAAGATAGTGCCGCTAAATCTAAATCGACTTAGAAGCCAGTTGTCAGCATCTGTAAATATGGACTCTCTTCTACTGAATTGAATTGAATTCCATTATTGTTATTGTATGATACAATTAGATTCAATATCCAAATCCTCCATAACTTATTTTCCTAGAAAATGGTAAAATAACAACAACAATAATAATAATAATAATAATAATGCCATTAGAAACAATGAAAAATATACAATATGAAAGCATAAGTGGCTCAGGTTGTGCAATATTACAATTGCAATGCAAGTTTACATTGAGGTAATTGTACTTATAAGTACAAACAGTTCTACAAGGTGCACTTGATGGACTGATTGAGTGCATTTTGAGCTCTTGGGATGAAACTGCCTCTTAAAAGTGAGGTCCCTACAGGAAAGGCTCTGAAACGTTTGCCAAATGGGATAAGTTCAAATAGATTGTGCTCATGGCTGAGGCAGCACGTGCTAGAAGCTATATCCAGATAATTCTCCTAGCTCTTGACTCAATCTGCACTAGAGCTTTGCGATCAGCTGCTGTAAAACTGTGATTCCACACTCATATACAGTGGGTTAAAATACTCTGAGTGCTGAACTGAGAGTAACAACGCTAAAGCACCAATAGTATTTGGAATAGTTTGGCCATTCTATGCACCATTATATGGTTACAAGTTGATTATGATCAGATGCTAAAAAACAATATGCGGTTAATTTCAATGTATTTGATAAAGCCGCGTCAAGGATGTGAATCTAAAAAATAAAGGGAAACCACACAGGAAGAGTAGCATTGCTTTGACGCTGGGTGCCCCCAGTTTGCAAAACCGAGCTGAAAACTTGTGTATACAATGGTTTGAGCTGGCGTGAGAATGTGCGTGGCTTTACACCAAGTTTAGATTTTATACATTAAGATGTGAGCGTGGAACCGGGCATATGCAACATTTTTGTGCGTTCTCACTGTTTATACATGGCCCCTGAACACTAGTCAATCATTTCTATTTATGCCTCTCATTCACATGACTGTAGAAAAGCAGTGTATTTTGTGGATATGTGTAGAATTTGAAACATCGCCCACTGTTCAGGAATCAGGAACTGTGGGACAGCAATGTTAATTGCTGTGCTATCCTGCTGCATATTATATTATATTATATTATATTATATTATATTATATTATATTATATTATATTAT
>JANRMT010062852.1:35773071-35783331 GCA_026402145.1 Polypterus bichir lapradei | reverse complement strand
ATATTATATTATATTATATTATATTATATTATATTATATTATATTATCAGAAAGCAAGCATTTATGGATACACCAAGCAGCTTTCCTTAGACAAAGCGATTGCCACTAGGCTCTTAGTCAAGTTTTTAAAATTTTTTTTCCAGCCTGCTGTGACAGATGACTTACTATCAGTTTCAACATGAATACCTTACAATTTGTCGATATTTCACACTAGAGTTTGCTTTTAGGCAGCATACGTTCAAACTCCTCTAAACCAGTGCCCTCATCTCCTAGTGCCTCCGCACTTTCTTAGTGTCGTAACCCAGTGAGATGAGAATCGCACCCTCTGATGGTTTCACATTTCACAGTCTGATCCTGTGGATGTCCAAGTATCTCTGATATTTAACATTTGTATTTCTTACTGACATCCTGAGGCTCTGTAATTATTGGTAGTCTTTGATAACTGAGACAGATCACACTACAATTCTATTTACTTTATTTATTTTATTTCACTTTGATTACCCAATCCTGGTGGCAGAACTAAAATAAACATTATATGGCTTTAAAGGTGTATAAATTTCATATTTAGAAATGGGAAAGTTTACCATCAATGTATACATTTGTTGTACAGATTATTCATTATTGCACAGAATTCATGAAAAACTTTTTTGCTTTTATGAGAAGCAAAGATGCTAATCATTTTTTAGAAATTAAAACCTAATAACTGGACAAATTTCTTGTGCCTTTCAATGAAAGAAATTTTATGTTCAAATTTAAATGAATGTCACATAAGATTCTGCTGATAAATGTACATTGATGAGTGTAGCTGGAAACTTGAAACAGAGTGGATGGCTCAGAAGCACTCCATAGATTTGAACAGATGTAATCTAAAAGATACAGTAATACTGATTTATACAAAGTTGGAGAAAACATGGAAACAGCATTTAACAGAATGACAAAACATTACTGTTCTTTTCTTAATTCATTTGAAATAAAGCAGTTAACATTTTCCTTTTTTAATTTTATCACTGGCATTCATGTCAATGTAGTATAGGTTGGGAGGTGGCAAGGGTTGAAAATGTATTTTATGACAATTTCAGCTGATTGATCAAAAAGAGAATTATTATGATTCCTGTACTTTCTCATTCTCCCCTGAAATGAATTCCTGGCTACACCCCTACAATGTACACTTTAAGTAGTAGGCTTGTTACTAGTGTTAGAAAGAGCTCACCTTTCTGCTTCAGTCCCAAGAAGATGTCCCATCACATACCCGTGTGGCAGGCATCCCTTCAGAAGAATAACAAATCATGCATTGTACATATAGTCAACAATGGAGCAATGAAAGACATCTATAAATCACATGAAATATGAGGAGCTTGTGATTTAGAAGATTACATTTTACTTACAATTAAGCACTAAATATACATAAAACAATTCAAATGTTCACCAGATGCACCAGCCTGTATGAAAAGATCCAATACTTGATTCAACAAGACACAAATGTGGCAACAGAAACATGTCTATTCATGGACATTACAGGGCCTTTGGTGCCAGCAGTACCCACACATTTGAATAAGTGGTATATGTGAAGGATACCAGCGAGATGTCTGTGATGTGTTCATTTTAAACCTGACAGAAGGGTGGGTGACCATTTGTTGATAACCTGACTGACAATGAGAGCAAAAGACACACAAGGGAAGCAAAGGATTGCAGTCTTAAGTTTGAGCAGGAGAGCAGAGACATGTCATGAGCAACGCTAGGCTGCTCAATTCAGATCTCACTTTCCATGTCTATCTAGCATATTTGCTCTCTCATTAACAATAAATAACCATTTACCTGTAATTTATTCATTAATTTGAATTTGATAGACAGATAGATAGATAGATAGATAGATAGATAGATCTAACTTACTCTGTTGATGAAAAATTGATTAATTTAATATTTACTTTGAAATATTTCCATATTTGTGCTCAGTCTTGTCTCCCTTTACTTCTTCCAATGGTGTGTCAAATGCATGGGTACATTAAGGCACAATAAAAAAATGCAGGGAAGTAATTTAAGATAAATGATCATAAAAATATTTTTTTGCCTAATAAAAGGAGTCAACTGTCCATACACCTGGGTTGATAATTCAGGACTGGTGAGCTACAAGCAAAACTTATGGACATGACCTTCATTTAGAGAAAAAAGAACAAAAAAGGCAAGAAGACTCCACTGAAGAATGGTCTGCTAGTGGGCATGTTAAATACTGGAACATTCAGCCCTCAAGTTAAAACTTTCTTTAGCTTGAGAAGAGATAACTCACTGCCATATTTTGGGGTAAGCAACGAGAGCCTTCCATACTTTGACATGAAGCTTGTAACACATACAATACTGCCTTTAAAATAAATAAGAATTGCTCTCCTTTTGCAGAGAGAGTAGCTGTCTTATAATGGACATCTGTTCTTTCTTTCTTTCTTTTTTTAGGGTTGCAACATGGCACTGTGGTCAGCTTTCAGACTAGAGGTGTACTCTTCTGGATTCTTTAAAGAGGGAAGACAAGGAAACCCGAGAATGTGGAAAACTTCCATCCTCCCATGAGGTTGCCTCTTTCTAGCTTGAGATAAGCCTTGTCTCCCTTCTCCATCATGATCAGCCCTGCGTTTGTTGCAGCCTCTCTTGTCACATCCTGATCCCCGGCAAAGGCTGAGATCACGGGCCAACCATTAAGCACCAGGCTCACCTGTGGAATGGAAAAGGGCAACCTTTAATCACAGAGCAAAATCAATACGGGGAAACTCCAATGTGAACCTGTAGATTTACAAATGTGGTTTCTACTGAAAATGTTTCTCAACATTTTCAACATTAATTGCTTGAAAACAAACAATAATGGGGTAAAAAATTTTAGCTAAGTATCCCCAAACGATAGATAGATAGACTCCTCCAAGTCCACACAATAATAAGAACATGTTGTTGAGGCCCACAAATACTTTTCATTTCCAGGTGAGCACCAGTTCACCCCCCTCCACAGCACACAGTACCTGTCCTGTCCCCCACATGTCGTTGAATATTTCTAAATTGTTCGTTAGCTTGTGGTACAAAAATTCGAGTTTCAGTCAACTTTTAATTAAAACCTTGAAAAGCAGCATGAGGTTTTTTTCTTTATTTCTCCTCGTTTTTAAGACTGCCAGCTTGGCCTGTCCTAAGAGGAAATTCCCAATTCTAGATAGATAGATAGATAGATATAGATATGAAAGGCACTATATAATAGATAGATAGATAGATATTTCTCTATCTTCTTTATTAAAGGAATAGCATATGCAAAAATTATATTTTTATCTGTTACCTAACCCGTGTTGTTTGTACTGATGGCCAAGAAAATTTTCTACTCGCACTTTCATGCAGAATAAAGATAACAATATTCCTGATATAACTGACGTCTTTTGTGAGCCACAATGGACAATAGCAAACAATATCAAATAAAATAATGAAACCCACATGTCTAGTCTTCCACGCATATGCTCACCACATTCCAAACTCATGTATTTTTCTAAAATATTATAAAATTAACCACTTCAGGAAAATTGTCTTGTTAAAATAAAGGAACACACTCAGACATGGCCGAGCATTTCAGTTGAAGGTGTTCATTGTTCAGGAGTCCAGTCCAGTAGCAGTTTACCGACTGGCTAACATTGTGCTTCATGAAATATCAACACTGCAGTATGAGCTGAGAGATGAGGACATTTGCAAATTACAAGTTAAAGAGAAGCCAGTGAAAACAACAGAAAGAGAATATGCCTCAGATTTGTGTATATCTGAGGGGCTTCAACAAGCAGAAGGTCAATTCACCCATTCAGCTTCACAGACTGACGCTAAATAATCCTGTGGCACTCCAGTTGTGAATATGAATTTAAATATAAATTTAATGACAGGAGGAAGGTCTTGTTCATATCTGAATGTGTTCAATTTTTGCTCACAAGTGTATTTTACAGAAGTTGTTTATTTAAGAATTGTCACTCACATGCGGTTTGGAGGAAGCTGAATGGACAAAGTGGAGGTAATTACCCGCCAGGCCAGGGGGTGGCTTGGTGCACTAAACTTACTTCTGTTGTTTCTGCAGGCCAGATATGGGATAATCTATCTGATGTAACAGCAACTACGTCACTTCCTGTTCCAGTGCCCAGAACGATGTCACTTCCGGTTCCGACCTGACATCACATCCGGTTTGGCCTTTAAATCCACCATCTTTTCCACTATTAAATCAGTTCAGTCATGGAACTCAAACAGAGTACATCTAAGCTTATTCCAAAACCTTTTTGCAGCCAGGGACAACTTAAGGGTGGCTGCCACAAACCTTATTCGTGTGTTGAGACTTATTCTTTCATAGAATTTTTTAGTAAAAATACATGTGTTTTGGGCACCGAGAACATAGAAATGGATGACTAGACATGTGGATTATACAACATGAGTAAAGTGAGATTTTGTTTTTCATGCATGCCTTTGGGTAAGATTTTTTTACTTCCATTCTGGATATAAACATGAACTTAAAAATTTCTCTTGGTCATCACTATAAACTACATGGGATAAGTACCACTTAAAAAAATAATTTTAGGGTGGAGTATTCCATTCAGGAAAGTGTCTTTAAAATATTAATTGAAATTTCTATGAAAGCCTTATCAGCTGCTTAAATAACAAAAATTAATGACAGGTACAGGCTTAATGAAGATATCAGAGCAGAAAACAAAATGATTTTTTATTTCTATGTTCCTTTGCAATCTTTCTCACTTTTATATTTAGACATATGGCCATCATCAAATCAAAGCCTTTTTTAAATGGTTTTAAATTTAAATCTTTTGTAACCCTGATAAACCAGAATGACTGAAATTAGGCCTGTACAAAAGCATAGTTAAAGAGTGTGGCTAAATCAAACACATAATACTCCTGAGTATTGTACATATACACATGTACACCAACACACTCACACATATAACAGCTCATCAAAAACATATCCAAGGTGTCAATGCATAATATTTCAGTAAAATTAAGACACATACTGTGCCAATACTGTTAGTGTTTAAAAACTCTTTAATTACTGCATTACGTCTGTGAAGTTATTTCCACATGGCCTGTAAACAAGCATTACGAACCCTAAGCCTGAACCTACCCAAACCACTGAGGCTCAACTCCATCATACTAAGCCATCACAAGAGCAGACACAAACAATATAAACACACATTTGTTGAAAATATTAATTATGGGAAGAAGGTTAATGGCCAGCAGCATTAGCAATTTCACACATTATCTTGCTGGGCTATAAATGATATTAAATGGTGGGATATTTTATCTATTTTCTTAAAATCTAGAATTGCATTGGTTGTGTACTTATACACATTACACACATACGTATAAGTAGAATAATGTCATACATAAAAATTCAAAACTGGGAATCCAATACAAAAATAATAAGATTTTTTGTTTATTACAAGACAACGGATAATACAATAATTGAAAACAACATAAAGGAGTAAGAAGAGGGTATAACAGAAATAGAAAAATCTTTTGAGGACAAAATTATGTATTTACCTCAGTTACTTGTAATAATAATAATAATAATAATAATAATAATAATACATTTTATTTTTAATGCACCTTCCTCATGCTCAAGGCACTTATTGCATTTACAGTAACAGTGTATCCAAGGGAAAAAGGAGAAGGCCTAGGGTGCAAACCCTATGTATTTTCCCAGTCACCCCATCTTCTTCAGCATCTTCCTCAGGGTCTAAATGTGAGTCAAAGAATGTTTGCCAAAACAGGCCATCCAAAGAGAACAGAAGAACCCAAACAATGTTATATCTGAAATAAAGATGACATATGATATCAAGAAAAAGATGTACTTAAAGTTAAAATCTGACTAATATATAAAAATCTACACATGGAAGTGTGTGTGTCTGTCAGTCCCGGAAGTGAGAAGTGGAGTCGGGGTAGTCACTAATAGCACTAGTGAGGCGAGCACGTCAGCAAAACGAAACCTCAGAAGAAAGACAAAGTCGCTTAGCCGCTAACATCGGCAAAATGGTATCCCTTTTACTTTTCCTCCCGCCACTAATGCACAAGCGATGCACATCGGCAAAACGAATCCTCCTAGGAGAGAGATGCCGAGAGTAGAGCCTTTCAATTACCTGACATCTCTACATTTCTTTTTTTTTTCTGACAATTTCAATAGTTTCTAGGACCCTGTGTTTTTTACAGCACAGGCTTACACTGCTAGTATATATAAAGGCTTATGTATATTTAACCTGGAGATTTCATAGAATGTCAGGAGGTGCCTGTAACAAATACGCACACATTGGCTGCAAAAATAAACAGACATGGTAATGTGAAACATTTCTACAAAGAAAGAAAGAGCAAAGAAAAGAACCCCAACAGCATTCAGTCCTGTCACGTAGAACACTGGAATAATTAAATAAGGATCTTGTGTACTAACCTTTCAGATGACATATCAGTAGAAACCAAGAAAAAAGAATAAGAAGAAATTTCTCTGTACAGCCTAAAAACCATTGTCCAGTACCCGAGAGCGGAAATGCTAAAGGAACAGTGTGGGGGGGATTTGGCACACTAATCAGATTTATAGAGTACCAGTCGAAAGGTTGGACATACCCAGAAATATTCAAGCTTTTCATTGAAATTAATCATTTTAACAATATACTATTTTATTATTGCAAATGTGTTGCAAATGGCTAATACTGCTTGAAATTACAGATTTTTTAAATTTATTAATTGACCACAAAGCCCCATTTTCAGTAGCCACTCCTTCGGTGTCCTCCGTAGCTTATACTTAACTAGTCATGAGTAAATACGAATTGGTTATTAGAGAAACCTTTGTAATTGCATTAGCACCGCTGAAACTTGTTATTCTGTTCACTGTTGTGTCACACACGTGCGATTAGGAGACAGCTAAAGGGCTTGACTAACCGTAATACTACATCAGACCAGGGAATGGCGGAGTGTGCTGAATGTCTCTCTCAGTCTCTTACAGTCCATTCCTGGAAAATCCCACCAGGTCCCAGTGCCTCTGATGACATCATTTCCGGTTCTGGCGCCTTTGATGACATCACTTCCAGTCCCGACGCATCTGATGACTTCACTTCCAGTCCCTGAAGATGTCACTTCTGGTTCCGGCATAGATGATATCATTTCCTCTGTTTGCCCTTAAAACTGCCATCTTACCTCCGCATATTCAGTTCTGTTTTGGACTCAAGTCTTGTCAACAACTCACTCAGTACTAACCCTTTGCAGCCAGGATCATATTATACGGGTGGCTGCCCCAAACCTTTGTGATTGTCTGGAGTCTTCTGTGACAGTTGCAAGGTACTGGCATTCCTAAAGTTCAATTCTGAGTTCAAACGTAGACAGAACTAAACAATTTTCTCAAAAAGCACATCAGTCTATTGTTTTTGTTTTTTTTTTCAGAATGAAGGCTATTCCGTGTGACAGATTGCCAAGCTGAAGATTTCATACAATGGTGTCACTTACTGTCTTGAGAGAAGAAGGCAAATTGGATTTAACCAGGATAGAAAAAGAAGACAAAGACTCAGATGTGCAACTGCACAAGAGGATAAGGACATGAGAGTGTGTAGTCCTCAGTTGACTCCTTCCCTAAGTACACACCAAATGCCTGTGTCACCTGAAACAGCATGTTGACCACATTAGACTTTTCCAGTCATGTTGTGTTCAGTATTTGAGGTCTTGTGCCCATTTTAACTTTTTCTTTTTATTTGCCTATTTCAGTTATGACTGCCTCTTAGGCCCAGAATCACTTCTAACAGTAACAGCCATTACAAACATCAATTATGGTTTGGTTGGTTTTTTTTTAATGGTATCTTTATACAAAAAAAAAACTTAATTCCTATCAAGAACATAAAACCTTCTGGGTGTGTCTAAAATTTTGACAGGTACTGTATGGAAGAAGAAGGATTATCAAGAAAAGTAACAAGCATATGCCTGACACCATTGAAATGCACAGTATTGCAATTCTTTCACACATGAACGACAAAGGTGTCACCTGCCTCAGTTATGTGTTATCAATTCAGTGTGAGAAAATGGCTGACAAGGTGCTCGTATTCACACGCAAGCTCAGGATGCTTATGGAGATGAAAGGTTAAAGCACTTTTAATGACAAGAACAGAGACATCATGGACTAGCTCTACTAAGATAGCCACGTAAAAGGATTGATGAGACAACTGGCAAGTGACAATCAAAGAGATAGCAGTGCACATTGGAGTAACGCACTTTGTGGTCCAGATATGAACAATGGCTTAAAGATAGTTTAAATACAACAGAACTTCTAGAACAGTGGCAAACAAAGATTGATTCTGATGAGGACTTTGAATAGAAATAAAAGAGGTACGTAGATTTGAATGTCATATAGTAATATTCTATTAATATGTTAAATAGATTTAGTATGACCATTATGGAAATATTCAGAAATATTCAGTCTTAGGCCACACAAAAAAAAAATATTTCAGGACAGTAAAAGAAGCAGAGTTTGAGATCCACCTCTACTTTGAAAACTGTTTGGGATAAAGACCCATTTTTCCCTTGATTTACTCCTCTGCTCTACAGTTTAAAATTACAAATCAGCCTATTCAGACATGATTAAAGTGCACACTGCAGACTTTCATTTAAGGGGATTTGCAAACATTTTGGTCATACCATGTAGAAATGACAACACTTCTTCTACACAGTCCCCCCATTATGGTTCAGGGCACCATAATGTTTGGGACACACCCCTTGCAGTCTGCGATTCATAGACATCACCAGGTGCTGAGGATCTTCTCTGGTGATGCTCCACGAAGCCTCTAATGCAGCTGTCTTTAGCTCCTGCTTGTTTTGGAGACTTATCCCCTTATGTTTTCTCTTCAGTAAACAGAAGGCATGCTCATTTGGATTTAAATTGGATGACTGGCTTGGCCATTCAAGAAGGCGCAATTTTGTAACTTTGAAAAACTCCTGTGTGGCCTTAGCCTTATGTCTGGGACGGTTATGTTGTTGTAGAGCAAATTGCCATTCAATTTTGGAGGCATTTACCAGAACCTAAGGATATAAGCTGTTTCTCTACACCTCAGAATTCATTGTGTGACTGCCATCAGCAGCTCCATAAACAATAAAGAGAAGTGCGTCAGTACCTGTGACAGCCATACATGCCCAAGACACAACACCCAGACCACCATGTTTAACAGATGAGGTGGTATACTCTGGATCTTGGGCTGTTCCTTTTCGTCTCCACACTTTGCTCTTGCCATCACTCTGTTGCAGGTTCATCTTTGTCTTGTTCGTCCACAAAACCCTTTTCCAGAATTTTGCAGGCTCATGTAAGTCCTTTTTTCCAAACAGTAATCTGGCCGTCCTGTTTTTGTGGCTAACTAGTGGTTTGCATCTTGCAGCGTGGCCTCTGTGTTTCTGTTCATGAAGTCTTCTGCCAATAGTCGTTTCTGACACATACATACCTGCTTCCTGAAGACTGTTTCTGATGTGTTGGACATGCATTTGGAGTTTTTTCTTTACCATTTTCTTTACTCTTCTATAATTAACAGTGGAAGTCTTCCTTGGTCTACCAGTCTCTTAGCAATTACTGAGCTCGTAGTTGTGTTATTTCTTTTTAATAATATTCTAGGCAGCTGATTTAGATAATTCTAAAGTTTTACTGATGTTTCTAATGTTTTATTTTTCTTTTTCAGCCTCATAATGGCTTCTTTGACTTTCATTGGCACAGCACTTGCCCTCATATTGAACATTGGTATCTACAGACTCCAAAGGGTAGAATCAAGCTGAGGTATCTCGTGAAGCAATGAAACACACCTGAGGAATCACAAACACCTGTGACACCAACTGTCCCAAACATTATGGTGCCCTGAAATGGGGAAGCATATATAAAAAGTGTTATCATTTCTATCTGGTGTGACTGAAATGTATGCAAATCCCATTAAATGAAAGTCTGCAATGTGCACTTTAATCACATCTGAATTGTCTGACTTCTAATTTTACACTGTGGAGCTTTAAGGGATAAGTCAACGAGAGGTGTGTCCTTGTCCCAAATATTATGGTGGGCACTGAACTGTATGTTTTTTAAACGTTCTTTTGATTGACTGTTCAGCAACCTTACGACCTATGAAGAGAAACTGCCCCTGAATCTGGTCCTGCTCCCTTTGTCAGAAGGAAGTATTGATAAAAGCGACTGTGCAAGACAGCTAAGGGCTTTATATATATATATATATATATATATATATATATATATATATATAC
>JANRMT010062852.1:35739788-35772221 GCA_026402145.1 Polypterus bichir lapradei | reverse complement strand
TCAAACCGATTATGACAGCAGCAATCCAAGCTGTGAGAAAACACTAAAAAGGAGGCGTGTCAGACGTCGTGGTACATTTTCTGATGCAGCTAGACGAAAACAACTTTGTGATGCTGCCGCCAAATACACAAAACAATTACATTGACAATCATGTTACGTTATTTTCAAAATGTTTCCTTTTCTTTTTCTCTTCTACAACTCTGTGATGGGCAGTGTGATTTTTCTATGCTGTGGTGTGGTGGACTTTTAACATCACTTCAAGAGAGGCCCGCAGGAATCAACAAACTATCATATATACTCACGTATAAGTCGAGTCTTGAAACCCAAAACATCGATGATAAAATCAGACCCTGACTTATGCACCCGTTCAAAAATGTGATGCTTCAATATTTTTTTTTTTACATGTTCTTACTTCCTCCAATCTTGCGCCAGTTTCTCAAGCACATCAAAGTTTGTTGCAGCAGCACGGTTACCAATTTCTTTCGCTACTTCAACGAAGTTTAATTTAAAACCAGCTTCATATTTTCTTCTGATCAAACGATCTATCATAGATAAGGGATGAGGGTGTGAGATACAAAAAAACACAAAACAGTGCAAACATCACTTCGGAATAGTTTGGGTATTACTGTGTGGTCACGTAGGCATAATACATAGATAAAAAAAAGGGCAGTGTGCCCCGTGGTTACTCTCTCAGGTGGTGCGTTAGCATATCATAATCTCTTGGACCAATAGCGTGAGTTTTCCACATTCGACTTATACGACCAACATTAGAAAATACCAAAATTATATGTTAAAATCAACTCCTGACATATCCATAGGAGAACTTATCTGTGAGTATATACGGTAATTGAAAGGACAGACTCATTTATGAGACACAGTCTGGACACCCTGGAGGTCATAGCAAAGTATGGAATTAAAACAAAACTGAGTTCCATTATGAACAATGCTGCACATCCTATCTCTGACTTTCAGCCAATAAATTATTTAGCAGAAGTGTGTCATGAAATGCTATGGGGCTTCATAGGCAAGTCTTCTGCATAATGTGTCACTGTGACCTGACAGGCAAGCCAGAAGTGTTCTTTCTTTTTAATTTTCCAGCTTTATAATCATTCTAGTGTGTGTTCAGACCAAAGAGCATGTGAGTATTTATTTAATGACTTACTTATAATTACTGTACATATTTACAGTATGTATTTATTTATTTAAAGAGATTCTGTAAAAAGCCAACTATCCCCCTGGGGACAAATAAAGTTCTTTAATAAAATTCTATAAATGGTGCTAACTGTGTGTGCCTGCTTGTGAATTCAAGTCCAGCCAATCTCCCCATTAAATCCCCAGGGCTTCTTGTTCATGTCACCGAGAACACCTACACTCGTCCAGACCCTGAGCGCACTGTTTTTATAAACTGAAGCCATCACAATGCCATGATGCATTTTACCAAACATGTATGGCATGTTATATTTTAAGAGCAGAAGGAAATAACACATTTTACAGAGATTAGAGGAATGGCAGGGTGTGAAGTCAAAAGCCGCATTTAGCTGACATTATTCTAGCATAAACCTTCACTTACACATAGACTAAAAAGTAAACAGCAGGTCAAAGGCAACAATACACCTAGACAGTGCTGCCTGTAACTATACTACACTTGTTCCTGTTCATTCTTTCCATCTCTATCTGTATATCAGCTTTATAAAAGAAAAATATTAAAAACAAAAAAAGAGTTTTGGGTTGGGCAGAATCAATAATGGAAAGTCCTGACATCCAGCTGGATGACAAGGTTGCTGTGACTCGGATCACGAGAGCTGATGTCGATGTTTTGTCGCAGAAGTGGTGCATTTAAATCAAACACTTTTATCTCTTGTAACTTTTTCTTAATATTAAAATAAAGTTATTGGCTACTATATTTAAATCCTGAAACAGGTAATGGTACGGATAAAGTACACTATTTGCAGCTAGTTACTGGTGAACAATAAGTGAAGTTATTCTGAGACTCTTCTCCATTGATAAATGATATTCTCCAATGAGATCATTTGAAAACTTCAGAAAACTGATTGATGGTTCCATTCATCACCTTGTTGCTGTACTTCTGCTGTCGTATTAATTATTTCTTCTATTTCATCTGTTCTCAGCTCCTCTTCAGATATTCAACGCTTTTTCATTCTTCAGGGGCCACCAGGTCACTTAGTTCTGTTAAAGTAAACTTGACGTGCGTGACTGCAGGCCTTATTTCATGTTTAAGACTTTTTATTCCAATAATGCTGCTTTTATTTGCTCCATATTTATTTGCCACATCCATCACTGCCAGACTACTATACAAGAAGTCCAAAATCTCCAGCGCTTGACTTAACAGAAACAAATCACTGCTATTTTTTTTGAGTATCAGAAGTATTTGATGCTGGACTCCATGACACCGTTTATTGGATAACTGAACAGATTACAATATGCAAGCTTCTGAGGCAAATAAGACCCCTGCATAAGGTAAGATCTTACCTAAAGAAGGGGCCTTCACTGCCATGAAAGCTTGCATATTGTAATCTGTTCAGATGCCAATAAAAGGGGCCATTTTGCTTGACTTCTCATTACATTCATAATGGCTAACATGGTACAACACCCTAGTACTACATGCTGGACTCTTGAGAAAAACTTGAGATGTGCAAGCGGGTGAATCTCAGCAGAGCTCAGTTGGTGTGTGCTGCTTTTTTCTTTATATCCCTCATGAGCTGACTTGAGTTATGCCAGTTGTTGTGAACATTTTATGTTATTATATGTTAAAAAAGGCAACATGCAAAAGTCATGTGTGACAATAAAATAAATAAGTAAATACACATCCTTCAGGCTGCTGTATCATTTGACAGATTTCATGGGGGGAAGATTATCACTGAAAGAAGTGAAGAATGAATGCGGTGACCACAACCAGCAGTCTTTGTTTTGCCTAGCAGACCAAGGGGTTATCCAGAACAATTTAATAAATGGTTAAGGATGTTGTGATCTGGGAAAAACCGGATCCTCTTGGCTTCACGGAAGAAAATGAACAGAAGAGAAAGAGAAGAAAAATAAAAAAGGTGAACCTTAAAACCAGAACTAGGCCGATGCTGGTAGATGGTTAACCAGCTCACAGCAGTAACACTTCTCTTATTTATTTATAATCTAAACAAATTTGAACAACAAATCAGAGAATCTTATATCGGTGAGTTATAATGAAGCAGTGACGGTTGCGTTACACCAGTCACAGACAGCGCAAGGTTCCAAAACATTGAAAAAAAAATAAAAAGGAGAGACATTCATCTGGGATTGGATTTCAAAGCCTAGCGTGACTTCTTCAATTTGGACTCATTTCAGTTTCAAGGCAAACGATAAAAGAAAGTCAGAAAACTTTAAAGAGGCTCTTTGCTGATGTTGCTTCAATAAAGGTAGTCGTTAAATCGTTGGACACGCTTAAAATCCAAACACCCCAATGCTTCTGCTCAGTTGATGTCCTCCATCTCTTTTGTAGTCAGCTTCACCAATCAAATCCAAGTGCCTTGGGTTTTCTAAAATTTCTGATTGTGCTTTTGTTATGATTCATTTTTATAGTGAGCACAACTTGTAGTCCTTTATGTATTTTTAGTACTTTTTAGTTTAAGTAGAGCAAAAAATGCATCTATTACTCATGTACTCTTATGTAGCAAGAGCGTATCAAAGGCTTCTTGTGGTCTTCATACCCCTTATAGAACATCAGTAGGTTGGTTATTCATCTCTGTGCAGTGTGGAATATTAACATGATGGTAAAACGACTTGTGAATATGAAGAAGGTCATGAACTAAGTTTGTAATATCAAGAGAAATATATCTCAATTAAGCCACCTCAGGCCAGTCCAAAAGGAAGTTTAGTTAGTAGAGATGAAGAAACCCTTTACTGATGCTCTGTGTTATGAAGACCCAACAAAGCCTTTGTTAAGATCTTGTTACATAATAGAAAATGAGTGATAGTTGCATTTTTTATTTACAAGGCACCATTTGCAATATAGGATGATCGGGGTTTTCGTCCTGGGTTCTCCCTGTGTGGAGTTTGCATGTTCTTCCCATATCTGGATGAGTTCCCTCCAGGTGTTCTGGATTCCTCCTACTCTCTAAAAGACATGCAGGTTAGGTAAACTGGCCAGTGTGTGTTTGGTGTGTGTGTGTGTGTCTGGTGTGTGTGTTTTTAGTGTATTTATTTGCTCTGTACAGGGTTTGTTCCTGCCTTACACCCTGTGCTAACTGGGAGAGGTTTCAATTACCCCTGTGATGCTGGTCTTGATTAGGTTGGTTAGAAAATGACACATTTGCAGCAAAATGTTTCTATAAATAAAAAATAGCACCATTTGTTTAAATGGAAAAATTAGCCAATACAGTATTTCTGCATATTTTATAGGCCACTAATGGTAGTGTTTGTTTAAAAAACATAATTTATATGAAAGAGAATGCTCGTAATAGTACCTTAAACCCCAAACCAAATAACTACACTGGTATTTTTTTGGTGTTTTAATAAAAAAGAAACTTACCAGAACTGAGGAATATCTACTCTTCTGAAAACAGCAAAACACAGAGTGTTAAGTTTGCATTTTTGGTTTATTTTTCTACTTTTCTTCTTTGCCTTTTTTAGGTGTCTGACAGTGCAGACCATAATAGTCTTTACATGTATTTCATGTTGATTAGCATTTGCAAAGAAAATTTTCACTTTACCCTGTACACATGACAGGACCCTATAAACTTATAAACATACTGTACATTGTGTATTATCAATACACTCTAAAAACAATTGTTTTGGGCCAACAAAAAAAATGAATGCAATGCTCTGCATCAAGATTTTTGAGTTACTACAACTTCTGGTTAAAATTATGTAGAACCAACCCACAACATTAAGTAACTGGAAAAGGTTTTTTCCTTCAGTTCTTAAATTACTTTTAAGTACCATCTACTTAAAAAAATATAGGATACACACAACTTTTTAAATTCACTGCACATAAAAATTAAGTTGTCCCAACTAATTTATGTTACATTGTTAATGACACTTTTAAGTTCTAAATACTTAATTATTAATATATTTTAAAGTTGTGATGATGTAAAAAAATGAAGTAGGTGTAATTTGTGTTTTCTGCCTATAATTTTTAGCTTTATCAAGTTTAATTACTTATTAAATTATTAAAACTACAGCCACTTAAAGAATGAAAGTGTTGCAAAATTTACTTTTTTTACTTACATTTTTCAACATCTTTCAAAACCTTTGCCTAACAAATAGCCTCACTACAGCAGCAATAGGCCTCAATGTAATATTCAATTGCCAAATATGTCAAACCTGACTTCTATTGCAAGATGCAAAAACATTTTACATTACAGCTTAGGAGTATACTCTAAACCTTACAACTGGAAAATAAGTAAAGTCAAAGAAAGATTATTACAATTAATGAAGTATCTTCTCAATATGCCATCAGGCTTACATCCAGTAAAGCAATATTGCATCTAAAATCCTTAACCAACATACAAACGCATGTGAGAAATCATTAGCGGCTGGAACAGAAAAGTAATGTTCAGAAAATATGGTAAGATGGACAGTACTAAATTTTACTAGCGCTATTCAGCCTGTTATGCAAAATAAGTAAATGATATTTACTATATTAGAGCAATGTATATAATTATTAGCTTGAAACTGCTCCTCTATCACTAAAATATCCGTTCTATCACTCACCATAGTTGTTTTTTTCACTTGCAGTATGGCGTGCTGATCTTGTCACAGCATGTTAGGTGGGAGGAGTTTCACACTCATGAAGCAGAGAAATTAAGTAGCCATAGAGTTAGATTAGGTTAGATGAACTTAAATTTTGTTTTTCAATAAATGAAAAAAGGAATTTGAGTTTAGATTACTTGCAAGTCTAAGCTAAAGTATGTACTAATATAATTCTTTCACGTCAACACATTAAATAATGTTTTCAAATTAAAATATTTAATAAAAACATCGAATTTGAATTTCTAACCTAATGGCATGCATTTGATTAAGTCGTGGTTAGAGGTCCCTTGAATTGCTTTTTACAGTGTACGAATTAGATACTTAACATATTCTTTTATAGGCAAATTTCTTTAAGTTTTTGGCTTGAATCCTTCACTGCCCCCTAAATTGTAATTTATACAGTAGCTCTCAGAGGTGCATTTTAAATATAGTGACAGATGAATCTGTGACCCTGAGTAAAAGCTGCTAGACCACAGAAAATGCGTATTTATACTTTTCTTGAAAAAGAGATGGTTTACTAAAACGAAAAAAAAAAATCATAGGAAAAGAGTAAACGGCCATCAACTCCAATTTAAAGATTCAAACAAATGAGACAGAACATTAAATGAGTTGAGAGTAAAACACCCTCAACGTTCATAAGCCAAGAATCAAACTGAAATTTCATCAAAATCCAGAAATTTTGCTAAAAACAATGGTAACGTCTGAGTAAAACAAAAATCAGAATCAGATGCCGTCTTTTAGAGTCCAATGCCTTGTGAAAGCATTCATCCACCTCCGTGTTTGTCATGTTATGTCACATTACAATCTGGAATTAAAATGGATTTCATTTGTAAATTATGTAATGGACTTATCAATATAATCCAAATTATTGAAGTGGAATGAAAATAAAATACCTGATATAGAAATAAAAAAACAAAAAAAAAGTTGTGAGTGTACAAATATTCATCTCCTTTGCTATGAAAACTCTAAATAAGATTTGGTCCAACTAATTCACTTCAGAAGTCACATAAGATTAGAGTCCACCTGTGTGTGTTCAAAGTGTCACATGATCTGTCACATGATGTCTGTATAAACAGACCTGTTTCTGAAAGGCCCCTGACTCTGCAACACCACTAACCAAGTAACATGAAGACCAAGGAGCACTCCAAACAGGTCTGAGGCAAAGTTGTAGGGACTAAAAGATCAGAGTTGGGTTATTATAAAACTATCCCACAAAGCACCATTAAATCCATTATAACAAAATAGAAAGAATATAGCACCATTACAGACCTGACAAGAGAAGGATGCCCACCCAAACTCACAGACTCAGCAAAGAGGGCATTAATCAGAGATGCAACAAAGACACCGAGGATAACACTGAAGAAGCTGCAAAGATCCACAGTGGTGATGGGAGTTTCTGCCCATAGGACCACTTTACAATCCTCAGAGTGGGGCTTTATGGAAGAGTGGCCAGAAGAAAGCCATTGCTTAAAGAAGAAAAATAAAACACATTTTGAGTTTGCCCAACATCATGTTGCGAACTCACCAAACACATGGAGGAAGGTTCTCTGATGAGATTTGCATAGAAATGTTGAGATATTTGAAATCTCTATAATGTAAAAACTCTGTCTGAATAGCAAACACTCATAAACACACAAAGCTGAAATCATTACAGCAATGCAGCTATTCAGCCACAAGGATGGTGCCGTATCTCTCTGTGGAGAAGTGTGCCTGCTCTTGTATGTCCACCCTTTTCTTCTCACTCTTTAATTCTCAGTTACTCTTCTAAATTCTTGCTCAAAATGCCATTATATTTTTAGTAAAGCCTGGCATACTGCAGTCAATAGTAGCCAAACAAGGTACTGGCATCAACAGTGTGTTCCTGGAACAAACATACAGGTTGAGGCATCCACTGGGCTTTCTGCCATTTCTAGTTATCCATATTTTCCTGTCAAGGCTACATGCTGCCCTGTCCTACCCTGAGAAAAATAGTGTGCTCTCCCATGAGGTGCTGAGGTCCTCTGGCATCATGTAACGTCTGTGACATCAGAAAACCTAAGGAGCTAAATTATAAACCACTGGGTTACTGTTCCTAGTTGCCATCTGTTCTGGTCAGATACCATTGAGGTCTTTGTCCTTTCCTGATAGACACCTCAGTTTAGGAAACACTCCATTCCTCTTACTAGCTTTCTCCTTTTCTTGTCTGACCAGTTTTTGTTGTAATATGGGCTACCTTCCTCTACCCCAACCATAAACAAATGTACTCAGGTTACATCCATGGGGCAGGACTACCCTTATCTAACAAAAGTAAAAGAATTGGAGGAAGACAAAGTTACAGATCGGTAGGCCACGCCACTATGTAATGTGTTGTTTGGACCGCGCACATCCACAACCACTCATACAAGATTAATTCAGAATCAGGACGGCGCCTTTGTCCAACTTATCTGTTAGTACCAACTGCGGAAAAGTCAGAGGTTCATTTTCGCCAGTAATGCTGTTGACTTCAGTTTACATTTGCCCCTCATGTCAGTATGTGTTTGAAAGAGGGAGGTCAACATGCTGGAATTTTATTAAGAAGCAACTAAAGGATATGATCAAAGTGGAGTATATGATAGTACAGTATTTATCCTTATTTCCAAAAAGCTTTTGATAAGGTGCCACATGAGAAGTTGGGCATCAAACTAAAAGAAGTGGAATTTTGGGGATGATCTTTGTTGATGGATGCAAAATTGGCTAAAATATACGAAGCCAAAGGTGATGGTGCAAGGAACCTCATCAGAACTGGCCGATGTTAAGAGTGGTGTTCCACAGTGCTCAGTGCTAGGGCCGCTGCTGTTTTTAATATATATAAATGATTTGAATAGGAATATAAGTAACAAGCTGGTTAAGTTTGAAGACGATACCAAGATAAGTAGATTGGCAGATAATCTAGAGTCATTACAGAGGGACCTGGAAAGCATACAGGCTTGGGCAGATTTGTGGCAGATGAAATTTTAAGTCAGAAAAATGTAAAGTATTACACATAGGAAGTAAAAATGTTAGGTTTGAAGACACAATAAGAGGTTTGAAAATCCAAACTACACCTTACGAGAAGGATTTAGGAGTCACAGTGAACTCTACGCTCTAAACTTCCCAATAGTGTTCAGAAGCCATTAAGGAGGCAAACAAGTCCACGGAGGTTCTGCTCAAGCTTTATAACACACTGGTGAGGCCTCTTCTGGAGTACTGTGTGCAGTTTTGGTCTCCAGGTCACATAATGGACATTGCAGCACTAGAAGAGGTCCAGAGAAGAGCGACTAGGCTGATTCCGGGGCTACAGGGGATGAATTATAAAGAAAGATTAAAACAGCTGAGCCTATACAGTTGAGATGACATGATTGAAGTGTTTAAAATTATGAAGGGAATTAGTCCAGTGCATCATGACTGTTATTTTAAAATGAGTTCAGCAAGAACACAGGGACACAGTTCGAAACTTAATAAGGGTAAATTTTGCACAAACATTAGGAAGTTTTTGTTTACACAAAGAACGATAGACACTTGGAATGAGCTACCAAGTAGCGCGGTCGACAGTAAGATTTTAGGGACTTTCAAAACTCGACTTGTTTTTTTAGGAGAATTAAGTAGATAGGACTGGCGAGCTTTGTTGGGCTGAACGGCCTGTTCTCGTGCAGATTGTTCTAATATTCTAATCAGATATGAGCTGGCCATATCTCAGTTATGAAGGACTTGATGTTCTCATGATTTGTTTATAATGATCAAATTGAAACTATTCTGTTTTGCTGTGTGTTTAAAATAGGATGGAAGTGTTGTAGGGGTTAGCACAGTGGCTACAAAGTTCAGGGACTGCTGGCTTTAAATCCAACCAATTTCCCTATCAGCGTGTCATTATTACTTTTAATTGGTCTCACTGTTTTGTCAGCTGTCCTTTTATTCCGTTAGTCTTTCTAAAAAATGTGAAGTCAGTGCTCCTCTTTATTATTATTTATTCAGCTGATGCCTGTATCTAAGGTGACTTACAAAGAAAGTTATATTACAAGAATAATTAGAAGGTGCAAGTATCAAAAGCAACAGAGAATGAGATACAATCTGAGCAGAGGGACTGTACTACTATATAATTACACTTGCAGCTAGACTAAGACAAACATCGACATCTTAAACTCTTCGTCAGTACAACAGCAGCTATCCTGAACAAGACACCAAGCAGTTCCAAGATAATTAAAGACACCTAAATATAAATAATGGAGAACTCTCGATGGGATAAACAGAGAGCCCAAAGACTGTAGATAATGAGGAGGAGAACTGTGGGTCAATATAAAAGATCTGAAGGGGATCCTTGCAGCAACAGGAATGCAGTGAAGAGACTGAAGCAGAGGAGAAGTGAAATGGGGAACCGAGAACTCGAAAAACTGGAGAGGTCTGATAGCAGTAGAAGAAAGCCCCGCCAGAAGAGAGTTGCAGTAGTCCAGCCAGCTGGGAGAGAACCAGTGCTTGAAGAAAGGTTTGCATGATGTAATTAGTAGGGAAGGCTCAGACCCTTTGAATATTATGAAGAAAGAAATATCATCAATGAATGAAAGCCATGCGTTCAGAGACACACTAAGACTCCTGACCATGACTGATGGTGAAAGGGTGACATCTTCAAGGGCATTTCATGTTGTTTGCATCCGTGTCTGTATTGCTCATTGATAATCATCTACAGTTGGACACCATTAATGTTGGTTTTAGGGTTTTAAGCAATTAAAGGTGAATTAAAAAGAAAACTGAAAAAGAAGCATAAGCTTTTTATATGACAAACAATACAAATTTGTATGAATGTCTATGGAACATTTATAGGTTCGGTAATAATGATGAAGTAATAAGACCAATTAATATTAAGGATGATGAAGTGGTTGTAAAAGTGATTGCATTTGACAACCCCCAGCCATGAGGATCTCCCAGGGCAAAACTTGAAAACCACTTGTTTAGAAATATTCTGTTAATACACTGTAGATGTGAATGGCGCTATAAAATAAACTGAATATCAATTCAAATCAATCTTTTTAAATTTAATTATAGGCTTTGATTCAAACCCATTCGTCTAGAGCTATGAGACTGCTCACTATGCCACAATAAAATCAATCAATCAGTCTCCATTTTAGGTAGCATACCACTGCAATGTGATTTACAAACAACTTAAGAAAGCAATTTAAAGGAAATATGATATTGAAAAGCAATATGACAGCTAATAACCCACTAGGAACTCATTAATCAGTTAAAACCAAAGCATAGGGGTTTTTAACTCTTTGAGGGCTGAATATTTTTTCCAAAAAACCCAGTTTTCTGAAAAGCACACAAAGCAGTGGTTTCACACATATATCAACATAAAACATCTGTGGCTGCTGTTGACGCATGTTCAGCATCTCTGGCAGCAGTGGATGTGCTGTGGTGTCTTGATAGTCAGCAGGAATGCACGGTGAGCCAGCTGCCCGCCTGTCTTCGCACAGTAGGCGGGCGGCGGTCGCAGTGTGACGCAATATGGTTTGTACCTCTTGTCATCATAAGTGGTGGTCCTCCCAGGTGAACACTGCTGTAGGCCTATCAGCTACACGAAAGTGTTCAGCACCACGATCTCCTGGCGACCAATCAGATGATGCTGGCACCTCACTTTCATTTTCAATATCCATCTCCAGATCACTTGCATCAAACTCAGAGTCCGACAAGTAAGAGTCCTAGTCAACGGAATTACGTAAAACGTCCATGGAGTATTTTGCTTTGTACATTCGCTTTGGTCTCTTGCCAGATGTTGATGCCATTTTAGAGGTTGTTTGTTCTTTGCTACTCACGCACACATAGGGAATCGAGGTTAAATCAACAAAGCTATGTAACTTTCATTCAAGCAAAGAGAGTCAAACTAAAAAGTAAGGGCGAGTTTCATCACAGTTTACAGCTGATTACAGTCCTCTACCCCTGAATTTTGACATCAGCCCTTAAAGAGTTAATGATTGTGAAAATTTGCAACAAGACACTAAGATGGCTGCCGAATTTCAGAAATCACTAATTTTTATACAGAGGTAAAAAAAAAAATGAGGTAAAAAAAAACAACCTTTTTCCTGCTCGACTGCATGTGTGGCTCGGCTCTCCACATAAACCTCCAAACTGAAGGGTCTAAGTGCAGGCAGCTAAATGGAAGGCCAGAAAAGCAGATTTAAGTGTTTCTGCAATTAGATAAATGGCAGCATAGTTTGAATCCTGCCACTTTAAATTGGCATCACTCCTTAGCTGATAAATGCAAGGTGGGAAGAAGCTACCCAGGGGTATGCGGCTAATGACTTTATTTGTGCAAAGCCCACATTCCAATACCCACCATTTTCTTAATCACTCTCACATTAAAGCCAGGGGCTCTTTATGTATCTGCTGAAAGAAAATCTGTTAAAATGCCTTAAAAGATTAAACACACAGATTTTTTAGCATGGAAGAAAACAGGTTTACCAAGAAAGGGCTGGGTGTAATGCAGCATGAAGAAACGTGAAAAGAAGATGACACAACAGATCACCTGCCTTCTGTTTTCTTTATGACAGCCTGCAGGACGGCTCTTCTGTTCTGGGGCCTCACATGTAAAATGTGCTTACATTTGAAAACATGGACAAGCTACAGTATTACATTTGCAAAAATTGGAGAACTTGGTGTGAAAATTGGCTTAACATTTCTTCAAATTTCAACCACCTGTAAGTCCCATGTACACTTTTTTTAGTGTTAGCACTTTATTGACTCTCAATGATAGGACAAACAGAAAATCTCATTTCATTGCACATTTCAATGACACATCAGTCACATTTCAATGTTCTTGAACTAATTATATCGCAGCAAACTGACATGTTCTCTTAATAGAATTGTCTTCAGTGTTGGTAACAGCACATAATGCATACGCTAATTGTTAAGTGCTCTTGTGTTTAGCTGATCTATTTTGTCTATAAAAAGGGTGTGCTGTGTGTGTGAGACATAACTGGAAATGGCAGAGTTAGCTCTTTCAGACGACATGGCAGCCTACACAAGGAGTGCTTTATTACGCATCACAATGATTTTTTGGCTCAAAGCTCAAGCCGATTTAGACCTTGGATATGTGTGCTGAATTGGAGCCTACATGACAGAGACCATCATGCATAAATCACGGAGTCCTTGTTCTGTTACGTATTTTAAGGGTATTGGACGATGGGAGCTTTTCAGCATGAACTGGCTGACCACTCAAGAATCCTAAAGCCATCTCAGAGCCGTGTCACGCCATCTGTATGGGATGGTATACTTAAGATACTACCCAGATAGATCTAGTTTCCTTAACGTCAGGATGAGCAGGCCAAGACTAAAAGGATATCTGCAGCGATTGCTGATTTTCCTAATGTAATTGATGCAATTGACTGCACACATGTTGCAAAAGGCACCATCACCGAATGAATTTGCTTTCGTAAACAGAAAGCACTTTCATTCAATAGCACGTAATGTACAACTAATAGGTGATGCTCAAATGTGTTGTTGTGAGGTATCCTGACTGAACCCATGATTCTTTTATTTTATCAAATAGTGGTGTGGGAACTAATATCTCAAGTTCACATTCACTGAAGTTTCATCTTCTGTGTTTTCCCGTGATTTGTAGTAAAACACGTCACTCAAGAACATGGCCAAGTTTATGTGGTAACTCAATCATGAATATTCAAAGAAGGGGTTTTTAAGCCATAAATGGTTACTTGTGGAAGGTGATGGACAGTCACTCAAAGCTTCTGCATGCACATCATTAAGCTGGTTGGAGATTTATAAAGGAACCTACTACGGCATGAAGCATATGCATGGTTTGCATGGATTCATAAATCCAATTTTGTTTCGTGTATGCTGTTTTGGCCTATTTTGAGCATAAACAAAATGTTAGTATGAAATCTAAGCAAAGTTTTATACATATAGCCAAGTGATGGTGGCTTACTAAGTAGTACTGTTTTTCTTTAAGAACGTGATGGGTGATAGGTGAGGTACTCCAGCATTAGTTTGCAGGCGCAAGTATGTACAGCAGGAGTCCTTGTAAGGCATGAGTTAGTGTGGCATGCTAGGAAATAAGGAAGAATGCTTCCTCCAAGTTTGATGTATCAAACCGTGGTGCGTTTAACTCATACATAGTGTAGTGTGCAGGTGTTTGCACAAGAGCATGTATTGCTATTCAGTTGTCTCGTAATTCACATTCTTCTTCTTCCTCTTTCGGCTGCTCGCGTTAGGGGTCGCCACAGCAGATCATCTTCTTCCATATCTTTTTGTCCTCTGCATCTTGTTCTGTTACACCTATCACCTGTATGTCCTCTCTCATCACATCCATAAACCTTCTCTTAGGTCTTCCTCTTTTCCTCTATCCTTAGCATCCTTCTCCCAATATACTCAACATCTCTCCTCTGCACATGTCCAAACCAAATTCGTAAGTCACCTAATGATTGCTATTCTATTCTGAAGCAGCAATCAGAATGAAGACCCCAAAAATAGACCCTTGCGTCCTGTGTGGATCTGAGTGTGACTGGACAGGTTACAGACATAAAGGCCCTGGTCGATAATTTTCCACTTGAGACGGTTTGCACTTTCCTTATTGCTACTTCACTTTCCAGGTATAAATCTCTGTACGCTCTACAGCACCTTTCATAACAATAAAAATAAACATCAGCTTGTTCTATTTGGTGGCTTACCTGAATGGTCTGTCTGTTGTACACCTTGACCACATGGAAATTGAAACTATAGATTCCTTTGCGGGGGGCGATGAACATGCTCCTTGCAGGGTCAAAATGGTTTCCAACGTTAACCAGGATCTGCAGGCAATTTAAAGAGCAAGGACAAAACGTCAGACTCCATTACAGCTGAGAAGACTGAAAGAGCTCCAACCAAGAAGAGTAAGCTCCATTCAGTTATGCAGATGCAAAATACTAAAATGTCTCACATCAAGAGCTACAGTAGGTGTGAGACTCTTGGTTTAATATTCTGAAAACTTGAGGTGGGTAGAAAATGCTGCAACATGGCAGTCATAAGGTTTGATCAGTTTGATGTTAGTAGACCTGGAATCACCAACTGTGGCTGTGCAGTCACCTATCCTTTGATCATTGATCCCTAAATATATCACATTAAGAGAACATGAAGTGACGTTTAAGCCAAAATCCCAAACATGATCTCCTGATTTCCTGAATTCTTACCTGAACTCATTAAATAAAGCCATTTAAAACTGATACCCCTTTCACTGATTTGTTAAGTGACATCACAGCAGTCCTTACCTGGTCAAAGTAGATGGTCATGGTCCGGTTGCTCATCTCTGAAGGTTCATGGTTGGTGTTTCGAATAGCCGAAAAGGCCACTTTGCCAGTCCCGGATCGTACAGACATTCCGAGGGCAGTTCCAGCTGGCTCAGTGGCGGGAGTTGAATCACAGACCACCAGACATTTGCCCTCCAGTACAATGGGGTCTGTATCATTTTGAGATAATGTTCCTCTTATTGCCAAGAAAAAGGCAAACATCACTGCAAAAAACTGTCCTTCCATGAGGGCCGCTGACGTTTAATGACTTGGTTAATGTCTGATCAGTCTCTTTCACTACAGTAGCTTTGGATGGGATTTGCTTCTTGGAGTGGTTAGGGATAACAATCAACACTCAGGTTTCTTTTAAATAAAAAGGAACACTTCTGACATGTGGACCTCCCGGTGTATATGTTCTGATGTCCTAGATGATAACTAACAGAGTAGACAATATTCAAAGTCAGCTTCAATAGAAAGACTCACCAAACCTACTTGACCATTTATTAAGGACCTGTGCGGTCTTCAGTTATTTTTCAATGTGAAATTCTACCACACTTCAATGCTTGTTAGTGTGATGTTGGGTATACTAAACAATTCTGTTACTCCAAAGAGGACAAAGTCGATAAGTTGCACGGCTTGGAAAAATTAACAGTGCTTAGGCTGGTTACTTGGAATCTTCTATAATCGCCATCTGAACCGTATTGAATGTAGCAGATTAGTCATCATTTGAAGAAGTTACCTGGAAATAAAATGAGAGAAAGAGCAACATTAAGGATCTTTTTCAATCACTTTGCTTTGTCTGGTGTTCTACACATCAAACTGTAATAAAAGACAGCAGTTATATGAGGTACAGTATACCTTACAATGATAGCATACAGTACACCTTAGTACATTACATTGATTAGCCAGTGCATTTCCAATAAATGTACTGTGAATGATGTGCTTAAAATGAAAATAATCAGACAAAGTGTACTACAGCACTGGAATAAAGCAAGGAAACTCCTCAATACCAAATTAAGGCACAACCCATTAATATAAATGACAATGTATTTAATATCTAAAATAATAAAAAAGGTGAGTGAGTGAGTGAGGTGATGTGTGTGAGTCTGCCCTCTAGATGGACAGAGTTGGCTCCTGCCTCATGCTCAGTGCTTCCAGACTCTGCTCATCATGGTCACCATGGTCCAGACCGGACAAGCTAATGGATGGATAATAATAATAATAATAATATTCTTTACATTTATATAGTGCTTTTCTCACTACTCTAAGCGCTCTCCACAGAAGGAGGACCTAGGACTTGAATCCACTGATAGATATACATTATAAGAAATACATCTGACCAAGAAAAATAAATAGTAGTTTATACTTTGGCGCACTTGCACAATAAATCATAAAGTAAAATGATACTTTTAAAAACAAGCCCTAATTAAATAAATGACAATTTTTGAATCTGTTACTTACCCCTTATTGTTTATAGTGATGGCTGAGCAATTTATTTTGGTCTTTTTTTTACAAAGAACAGAGATAACAACATTTCTGATAGAACAGGCTTTATTGGGGCAGCAGGAAAACAACACTATACAACAACAACAATATTTAAACTTTTATGAAAAAATTCTTAAGTTACTTGTGTTGTATAATCTACATGCCAATTATCAAGTTGTTTGCTTGAAACATCTAAAACATGAGCACTTTTTCTAAAATATTGTTAAGTAAATACTTCAAGAAATCCAAGTAGTGCATTGAAGTGAAGTGCGCTCAAGAACGATTAAAGCTTTGAATTGAAGACCCACCCTCCCTCATTTATTGGTCAAGAGTTCTGTGAGTTTTGAGTGGAGTATTCTTATAAAGAGTAAAGGAAGGAAGGTTTTCTCAATGTGATGGACATACAAAGACCACCAATATCTGTTGCCGAGATCTTGGCATCTAGTGGTTCATCTTACTGTGATCCCAGAAGACTTTATCAGGGAACTGAATAGTAAATATTTCTGTTTTATGAGTAGTATGAATATTTATTATAACTATTCATTCATCCATCCATTATCCAACCCGCTATATCCTAACTACAGGGTCATGGGGGTCTGCTGGAGCCAAACTCAGCCAACACAGGGCACAAGGCAGGAAACAAACCCCAGGCAGGGTGCCAGCTAACTATATACTGTATATATTGTATATGTATATACTGCT
This sequence comes from Polypterus bichir lapradei, assembly GCA_026402145.1. NCBI lineage: Eukaryota > Metazoa > Chordata > Cladistia > Polypteriformes > Polypteridae > Polypterus > Polypterus bichir. Next base: position 35,755,026 of record JANRMT010062852.1, on the reverse strand, counting down.
CAAAAAATTAAGGGAAAACTTCATCATCCCAGTCTACCACCAAGCCATTGAAGCTTCAGGGATATCAGTGTGTCCAGTTAGGAAACTTAAGCGATTGTGAATCAACTTCGCCTGTTTTGGTGCAAATGAAAGAGACAACTGATGCACTGGAGAGGCAACAGAAAGACAAACCCCAAAAAAGGAATGGTTTTGCAGGTGGTGGCCACAGTCAGTTGCTCTCTCCTTATCCATCCTGAGTGATTCTTCTCTAGTTGCTAGTGTCCTTGTCACTACTGGTAGCATGAGGCGGTTCCTGCAGCTGATTCAGGTTGCACAGGTAGTCCAGCTCCTCCAGGATGGCACATCCATATGCACCATCATCCCTGCTCGAGGCTGGTTCCTACTTTACATGCAATGCTGCAAGAATAAACTCTCATACCTCTCAACCTGGAATTGACCAACAGTAAGTGGGTTTTGATATTTTCCTCATTAAATTCATCAGCAAAGACATAATTTTCCTTTAGCAAGCAAGGTACAAACAGTGAATTTGCAATCGCACTTCAACCTGCACTTTCATGTGCCTGCTAATGATGTTTGTAGCAGCACGTTTTTTAATAATGACATTTTCATAACACAATTATCAGAAAAGCATGAAAAAATGTTTTTATGGAAAGTAATTTAATTTAAAATATGCACAAATTCTTCAATCGACTGAATACATGTAAACCACACTTCTAAGTATGTGTCACAAACGCTTTAATAATTTATTTCTAATTGGTGACTTCATCCCATCACCTTTCTGTAGACTTGTTTTTCATGGGCCTTTCCTATTTTGTATGTTTATTCTTCCAGGCACAGCCATTTTGCTAGGCATTTTGCGTGATCCATGATATTATTACTGACATTCTGTAAAGGATGACTGCCAGCAGAAAACTGCATCCAGAGTCTAATTATTTAAAATAAAGTTTTTGAGGGGCACTGGCACCTGAGCACTCATTTTGACTTCAGCTTTCATTTTGCCCAAAACACTCTACAGTAGTTTGTGTTTATTGTGAGAGTGAAAAAACAAATTATGCTATTCGGTTGATGTATTTGTATTATTCATGCATTCTTCATTCACTTACAAGTTTTATTATCTGTTGTGTTCTTACTTGTGAGGAGTTGCTCTGTTCTGAATTTGTTCTGTTTATTGATTTCTGGTTTTGATTGATTGGTGAGAATTGGAAATGGAGGAGAGGAAAAAAATGCAGTGAAGGAAGAGAAAGGTTGGGGCATAAATAAAACACATAAGAAGAAACTTGTGTTTGGTACCTGAATGTCTATTAATCCACGCCATGCTACTCATTGATGATACTGTATAAAGTACAGTCATGGTCAAAAGTTTTGAGAATGACAAAATTATTAATTTTCACAAAGCCTGGTGCCTCAGTTTTTATGATGGTAATTTGTATATACCACAGAATGTTATGAAAAGTGATCAGATGAATTGCAATTAATTGCAAAGTCCCACTTTGCCATGAAAATGAACTTAATCCTGTAATCAGAATATACCCCTCCTTGAACCGTCACCTTATTGTGGTGGAGGGGTTTGCGTGTCCCAATGATCCTAGGAGCTATGTTGTCCGGGGCTTTGTGCCCCTGGTAGGGCCACCCAAGGCAAACTGGTCCTAGGTGAGGAATGAGACAAAGAACGGTTCAACAAACCTCCAATGAAGAATAAAAACTGTGGACGACATTTTCCCTTGCCCGGACGCGGGTCACCGGGGCCCCCCTCTGGAGCCAGGCCTGGGGGTGGGGCTCGATGGCGAGCGCCTGGTGGCCGGGCCTGCACCTATGGGGCTCGGCCGGGCACAGCCCGAAGAGGTAACGTGGGTCCTCCTTCCCATGGGCTCACCACCTATGGGAGGGGCCAAGGAGGTCAGGTGCAGTGTGAGTTGGGTGGTGGCCGGAGGCTGGGACCTTGGCGTTCTGATCCTCGGCTACAGAAACTGGCTCTTGGGACGTGGAATGTCACCTCTCTGAAGGGGAAGGAGCCTGAGCTAGTGCGTGAGGTTGAGAGGTTCCGGCTAGATATAGTCAGACTCACCTCAACGCACAGCTTGGACTCTGGAACCAATCTCCTTGAGAGGGGCTGGACTCTCTACCACTCTGGAGTTGCCCCCGGTGAGAGGCGCCGAGCAGGTGTGGGCATACTTATTGCCTCCCGACTTGGAGCCTGTGCGTTGGGGTTTACCCCGGTGGACGAGAGGGTGGCCTCCCTCCGCCTTCGGGTGGGGGGAAGGGTCCTGACTGTTGTTTGTTCGTATGCGCCGAACAGCAGTTTGGAGTATCCACCCTTTTTGGAGTCTCTGGAGGTGGTGCTAGAGGGCATACCTTCCGGGGATTCCCTCGTTTTGCTGGGAGACTTCAATGCCCACGTGGGCAATGACAGTGAGACCTGGAAGGGCGTGATTGGGAGGAATGGCCCCCCCGATCTGAACCCGAGCGGTGTTTTGTTATTGGACTTCTGTGCTCACCACGGATTGTCCATAACGAACACCATGTTCAAGCATAAGGGTGTTCATATGTGCACTTGGCACCAGGACACCCTAGGCCTCAGCTCGATGATCAACTTTGTGGTTGTGTCGTCGGACTTGCGGCCATATGTCTTGGACACTCGGGTGAAGAGAGGGGCGGAGCTGTCAACTGATCACCACCTGGTGGTGAGTTGGCTTCGATGGTGGGGGAAGATGCCGGTCAGACCTGGTAGGCCCAAACGTGTTGTGAGGGTCTGCTGGGAACGGCTGGCAGAGTCCCCTGTCAGAAGTAGCTTCAACTCCCACCTTCGGCAGAACTTCGACCACGTCCTGAGGGAGGTGGGGGACATTGAGTCCGAATGGGCCATGTTCCGTGCCTCTATTGTTGAGGCGGCTGACCGGAGCTGTGGCCGTAAGGTGGTCGGTGCCTGTCGCGGCGGCAATCCCCAAACCCGTTGGTGGACACCGGCGGTGAGGGATGCCGTCAAGCTGAAGAAGGAGTCCTATAGGACCTTTTTGTCCTGTGGGTCTCTGGAGGCAGCTAATAGGTACCAGCAGGCCAAGCGGAATGTGGCTTCGGTTGTTGCTGAGGCAAAAACTCGGGCATGGGAGGAGTTTGGAGAGGCCATGGAGAACGACTTTCGGACGGCTTCGAGGAGATTCTGGTCCACTGTCCGGCGTCTCAGGAAGGGGAAGCAGTACAGTGTCAACACCATATATGGTGGGGATGGTGCGCTGCTGACCTCGACTCGGGACGTTGTGGGTCGGTGGGGGGAGTACTTCGAAGACCTCCTCAATCCCACTAACATGCCTTCCAATGAGGAAGCAGGGCCTGGGGACTCTGAGGTGGGCTCTCCCATCTCTGGGACTGAAGTCACCGAGGTGGTCAAAAAACTCCTTGGTGGCAGGGCCCCGGGGGTGGATGAGATACGCCCAGAGTTCCTTAAGGCTCTGGATGTTGTAGGACTGTCTTGGTTGACACGTCTCTGCAACATCGCATGGACATCGGGAACAGTGCCTCTGGATTGGCAGACCGGAGTGGTAGTCTCCCTCTTTAAAAAGGGGGACCGGAGGGTGTGTTCCAACTACAGAGGGATCACACTCCTCAGCCTCCCTGGAAAAGTCTATTCGGGGGTTCTGGAGAGGAGGGTCCGTCGGATAGTCGAACCTCGGATTCAGGAGGAACAGTGTGGTTTTCGTCCTGGTCGCGGAACAGTGAACCAGCTCTTCACCCTTAGCAGAGTCCTGGAGGGTGCATGGGAGTTTGCCCAACCAGTCTACATGTGTTTTGTGGACTTGGAAAAGGCGTTCGACCGTGTCCCTCGGGGAATCCTGTGGGGGTGCTTCGGGAGTATGGGGTACCGGTCCCCCTGATAAGGGCTGTTCGGTCCCTGTACAACCGGTGTCAGAGCCTGGTCCGCATTGCCGGCAGTAAGTTGAACCCGTTTCCAGTGAGAGTTGGACTCCGCCAGGGCTGCCCTTTGTCACCGATTCTGTTCATAACTTTTATGGACAGAATTTCTAGGCGCAGCCAGGGTGTTGAAGGGGTCCGGTTTGGTGGACTCAGGATTGGGTCACTGCTTTTTGCAGATGATGTTGTCCTGTTTGCTTTATCAGGCCGTGATCTTCAGCTCTCTCTGGAGCGGTTCCCAGCTGAGTGTGAAGCGGCTGGGATGAGAATCAGCACCTCCAAATCCGAGACCATGGTCCTCAGCCGGAAAAGGGTGGAGTGCCCTCTCAAGGTTGGGGGCGAGATCCTGCCCCAAGTGGAGGAGTTTAAGTATCTCGGGGTCTTGTTCACGAGTGAGGGAAAAATGGATCGTGAGATCGACAGGCGGATCGGTGCGGCATCCGCAGTGATGCGGGCTCTGCATCGGTCTGTCGTGGTGAAAAAAGAGCTGAGCCGTAAGGCAAAGCTCTCAATTTACCAGTCGATCTACGTTCCTACCCTCACCTATGGTCATGAGCTATGGGTAGTGACCGAAAGAAAGAGATCGCGAATACAAGCGGCTGAAATGAGTTTCCTCCGCTGGGTGTCTGGGCTTTCCCTTAAAGATTGGGTGAGGAGCTCAGTCATCCGGGAGGGGCTCAGAGTAGAGCTGCTGCTTCTCCGCATCGAGAGGAGTCAGATGTGGTGGCTCGGGCATCTGATCAGGATGCCTCCTGGACGCCTCCCTGGTGAGGTGTTCCGGGCACGTCCAACCGGGAGGAGGCCCCGAGGAAGACCCAGGACACGCTGGAGGGACTATGTCTCCCGGCTGGCCTGGGAACGCCTTGGGATTCTCCCGGAAGAGCTGGAAGAAGTGGCCGGGGAGAGGGAAGTCTGGGCTTCTCTCCTTAAGCTGCTACCCCCGCGACCCGACCTCGGATAAGCGGAAGAGGATGGATGGATGGATGGATCAGAATATAAGTTTAATATGTCACTGTGCTCCGTGCAAATATTTTAAATCTGCTTTTCTTTTCTTCTCACATGTACAGCTAACACAAAGACACATTTAGTACAGGGCCCCAAGATTTAGAACTGCTAGGCAAGCATTAGAAGACAAGACAGGGACAACTGCAAAGTGGGTATTGTACTTTTTCTGTGTGACAAAGTTAGCATGAAATTTGATCTTCTTTCCCTTGTTTGGAATAGCATGATTTACCCAAGTAGGGGTCTGCACACGGTGAAAGAGTATAAAGCATTGGAACATTGCCCGGCACACCTTTGAAGCCGACGGATGGATGAGAGATAATCTCATCCGAGGCGGAAAATCCTTACAATGCAGCGATGAAAATGGCAGACTCTACACATCAGGCCCCCACTACCTGAAAGGTCTTGTCATGGCCTCCTTGTCTGTTATGCCGCATAAACTGTCGTTAAAGAAAGTGAAGTTATTACTCCTATGTGATTTCTTACCACCGTATCACTAAGGGAGGGGTATCGCCTTTTATTATTATATCTATATAGTTTCAGGTTATGTAACAAGCCGCAGTTACAAAAGAACTTATTCCAATAAAGGAGCTAGTGCCCCCTGCTGGATACAAATCCCAAAAAAACCCATTTCCGCTGCTGTTGTGAAGAAGGCTTCAGGGTGCCCAAGAAAGTCCAGCGAGTGCCAGGACCATCTTCTAAAGTTGATTCAGCAGGGTGTTCGGGGCACCACCAGTGCAGAGCTTGCTCAGGAGTGACAGCAGGCAGGTGTGAGTGAGGTGAAGATTTTTGGAGGATGGCCTGGTGTCAAGAAGGGCGGCAAGGAAGCCAAGAAAAACATCAGGGACAGACTGATATTCTGCAAAAGGTACAGGGATTGGACTGCTGCGGGTAAAGTCATTTTCTCTGATGAATCCCCTTTCTGATTGTTTGGGGCATCCGGGAAAAAAAGAAAAGGTGAGCGCTACCATCAGTCCTGTGTCATGCCAACAATAAAGTATCCTGAGACCATTCATGTGTGGAGTTTCTTCTCAGCCAAGGCAGTGGGCTCATTCACAATTTTGCCTAAGAACACAACCATGAATAAAAAATGGGACCAAAACCTCCTCCGAGAGCAACTACTCCCAACCATCCAAGAACAGTTTAGTGATGAACAATGCCCTTTCCAGCATGATGGATCGCCAGGCCATGTAGCGAAAGTGATAACTAAGTGGCTCAGGGAACAAAACATCGAAAATTTGGGTCCATGGCCAGGAAACTCCCCAGCCCTTAAACCCTTTGAGAACTTGTGGTAACTCCGCAAGAGGCGGGGAGACAAACAAAAACCCAGAAATTCTGACAAACTCCAAGCATTGATTATACAAGAGTGGGCTGCCATCAGTCAGGATTTGGCCCAGAAGTTGATGGACAGCATGTCAGGGCCAGAGGTCTTGAAAAAGAAAGAAGGGCCAACACTGCAAATGTTGACTGTACACATAAACGTCATGTCATTGTCAATAAAAGCCTTTGAAACTTATGAAATGCTTGTGATCATCCTTCAGTATACCATAGAAACATCTGACAAAAAGATTTAAAAACACTGAATCAGCAAACTTTATGAAAACCAATACTTGTGTCATTCTCAAAACCTTTGGCCACAAGTGTACTATACTGTCTTCTTTAGCAAATGTCTTCCACTATGCTTTGGAGAAACATTAAAAGAAATATCTCTTCCACTTGTCAAGAATGTGTACCCGGGTTTAGAATTAAATTTTTAGTATTACTTAATAATTTGAGAATATTGTAAAATGTAATTATTATTGTTTTAAAATTATGCATTAAGTTTCTCTCCAACATTTGGTTTTGATTGGGCAGCTCCAGTATGAAGTGTTTAGGCATGAGTGCCCACATTTGATGCCCATTGCCACTCAGATGGATGATTTATGTTAATTCACACGAGCGGGATTTACAAAGTCAGTGGGCATAACATATCAGCATGATCCAAATCTTTGGATTTCTCAATGAAAAGATTGCAGAGGATTTCTTTACCCAGGGAAAGGCTCATTTGATATGCTGCAGAACATTTAAATACAATTCTGGATTTTCTGTTCATGCTTTGAAGCCCAGTTTCTTTTCAATATTTTTGGTTAACAGTCTTTAGGCTTCCTCTCGATTCACAAATTCAATCTTCTGTTTAACTTTTCGTTACATGATTTGTCAAAAAAAAAAAAAGCCAATACATGACTTGTGCTAATCTGGTACTATTAAGCATAATATCTACTGTTACACACGTGCACTTTTGAGACAGTTTATGGGCTTGAATATCTGTATGTCCCCACCAGACCAGGGGTTGGCGCTACCCTCTAACTCTTTCTCCTCTTTCCCTGCAGATCAGCCAATGAACTCTCATCCTAAAGCCACTTCCAGTACTCAGAAGAAAGCCAACATCACTTCCTCTACCGGTCCTCAAGATCCCACCTCCTGATGTCATTCCCAGAATTCTGTCATCCCATTACATCACCTCCTGTCTACCAGCTATATATGGCAGCCATTTTTCCTTTTTCTCTCAGTTCTGTTTTGAGCTCAGGTCTATAGAAACCTACCTAACCAACTATACGGGGTGGATCCCCAAACCTTTCACTTTGTCGTGCGTATTCTTTGACACTACTCATCATTCATAAACACTTCTCCTCTATAATAACACAAGAGTATGAAAAGGCATACAGAATAAATGTAAAATACAAAACCAATAATTTTAAATAATACAGACATTAATGGAAAATGAAAATGAAGCTTTTCTCTGTGTATTGCCAGTAAGATATGCTGTATCTTTTAAAAGGTTAATATTCATGTTTCTTCAATTGTTTCTTTAATTAAACTGCATTAAACTCCTCAGACCTTTACACACTGGTATCTATTCGCCCCTAAACACAGAAAATACCACACGCTTTGAAAAAAAACAGAAGTTGATCTGTGGTTGGAAATTCTTGATACAATGAAAAAATATTGTCAAGTTTATATTGAAAGTGCCTAAATCCGAACAGCACCCAGCAGAACCCTTATTAGACAGTATGTTCATGTTACCACACTGCAGTGACTCAATTCCAATTTTTTGCCTTTTAATGGGCACACATCTCTAATGTTTTCAGGGCTGTGTGGACACAGAAATCTAATCTTTTCAAATCAGATTTGAGTCACTTTCACATGTGGTCCTAGACTGAATCTGATTTATGGCCAGAGAACGTGGCTGAGAACAGTCAGATCACAATTCAGGTGTTTTTTTGCCAAAATGCTTGGGCTGAATGTTGTCATCATCAGCCTGCACTGGCAGTGTGGCAAAACAACAATGGAAGAGAACTACAGCCGTGACAAGTCACAGTCCCACCATTGCTCGCTCCTTTCTCATACCCACACATCTCTTGGTGCAGCAGTGCTGTGAAAACCGCTAAAGCTTGCCATGTGGCTTTTTTTCACCTTCTTAGCCTAATCGTGTTTAGCTCATGAACTGTTTGCTGTCCTCCAGAGCAGCATGCGATGCATATACTAGCTACTAGTGCGTCCAGTTTTTCAGTTTTAATACCATGAGTCATCTCACAAATACAACGTCTTTTGTTGGTGGTGACACAGATGACTCATGTACATACGTATCAATGTGTGCATGCGTGCCGTTTCCTATGACAGAAGCGTTCACTTTACAGGTCTCTTGTACTTGTGGTGTGAACCATAAGATAGACAAATCTGAGCACAAAATCAGAATTAAGCAATGAGGCTTGCAATATGAATGTAGCATTAGACACTTATCTGTCCTTAGCATTGAATTTACCACCATAAGATCTGCTTTAATGTGATTGAAGAAAGGTTATTGTACTCACAGAGTGTTCAAGCTATCATACTTTTAGCCAGCAGCTGATCCTCTACTTTAAAAGAATGGCTTTTACCCTGTAGGTAAAGAATGGTCTGCTCACCCCAAGTGAAGGAATGAGTTGCAGAAACTAGGGGTCTTGTTCATAAATGAGAGTCGATTTTATTGTGAGACTGACAAACATATTGGTATTGTGGTAGCCTTTTTGTTTCAGAATTATGTGGATGAGCAGGATCTAGACCTTCAGACAATAATTTTGATTAACCAGTCAGTCTACATCCCAAGATCACAAGTTCCAGATAGCGACTAAAATAATAAGTTTATGGGCTTGAGTATAAGCATAAGAATAATGAGTACAAGTGATCCAAATGACGCTCCAGCGAAGGACTGTTGGACTCACTCTCTGTGAGCACATTGATCTCTGGATCACATGAGCCATGTAAGGCGGTTTTGGCATGGACTTAGAGTGATTCCTAGACACCTACCTTGGTTTACCAAACACCCTCACAGGAACTTGACTACCTTGAAATCTTCTGCGAAGTACCCAATAAGATCCATAAGAACTAGCTAGCAACAGGATAACCTGCTCTGTCAAGCTCAGGAGTATTGGGCTAAACATGACGTGAGATTAAATGAAATGAATAATTCAAACTAGTGCCACAAAGATGATTTATCAGAACTAAGAAGTAGATCATGCAACCTCTATTCTTAAGTTTCTAGTTTTATTTTGGGTAGATGTTAAAATCCTCTCTGTAACATATAAAGTTCTAAATGGCTTTGTTCTCATTTACTTAACCCTTGAATACTTGCTCTGGAGTATTTTGTACACCAATCTAAGTTATTTTTGTCCAACGTCCTTTCACTTGAACCTACCGGCAGCATCCGCCATCTATCCTCTGCTTGATTCATTACAAGTACATTGTCGCAATGGTTACCATCCAGTGTTCCCCAGCCAGTTTTATGAGTGGATGCACAGTCGCAAGTTCCATATGGTGTATTTAATACACTGTGCAGGTACATACTTATGTGAGACAACGATGAGATGTTCTTCTTGCACTGACTTTGTCTGCAAAGAACATTCAACAACTGAAGTGAAATGTGAAACCTGTGCTGATCCTGCAGTGGATGAAAGTGTGACCAGTGACGAATGAGCTCTGGAAAAGTGGATCAGGTTTATTATCAGATAGTCCTAGACTGTGTCATACTATTCAGTAATATGGTATTAAATTACATTAAAAACATATACAATTTAAAATGATTGCAATATTTTATATTACAACCTCACAGCATGCATGTAAATAGCAAATTTAACACTGGTGCATACAGTACACCACACAAGTACTTGTGAGATGAGAAATGGTGCTAGTAGTTAAGGGTTAACAAAAGTTATTAATTCCTTTCATTCTAGTACACACAGTAGAACCTCGAGAACATAAGAGGTTTGAAAAATGAGAAGCGACCATTCAGTCTATCCAACTCTTTTGTTTAGTTAATGACTGAGTTGTCCCAGTATCTCATCAAGATACTTCTTAAAAGTTGGCAAGGTTTCTGCTTCATCTACATGGCTTGGTAATTTACTGCAAATTCCCACAACACTTTGAGTAAAGAAGTGCTAGGACCTTAATTGTCACCGGTGTCCTTGCGTATTTAATTCACTATTTAGCTGAAAGAATTCTGTTGGATTCTCTTTATCAATGAATTTGAAAATTTTAAAGCACTTCCTTATTTTTCACCCATGTCCTTCCATACATTATTCAATATTTAGATGAAAGAATGCTGCCAGGATTAACTTTATCAATGATTTTGAAAATTTTAAAGACCTAAATTAGGTCCTCACAAAGCCTCTTCTGCTCAAGACAAATGACTTTTAATTACCTGAACCTGATGTAGATCTAAGTTGGACTTCGTTGCCTTATTCTGCACAGCTTCTGCTATACAACCTTACATTGTATTTGCCTTTTTAATTTCATTGTCTGCACATCGCTTAGACAATGAAAATGTTGTATGAACATAAACCCCTAAATCCTTTTCAGAGGTTGCTTCCATTAGGAAATTGTCTCCCATTTTATATTTATAACCAACTTTCCTTGTGCCTTTCCGTGTAGCACTTTGAATTTTTCTTCATTAAAATTAATTTTCAAACAGTTTTGAATATTGTTCAGGTCTTTGTAAATTATTTTACTGCCTCCTAAGTATCTGCTATACCCTTAGTTTTAGTAACATCTGTGAATTTTTCAAGTTTACTAACTATACCAGGATTAATGTCATTAATATAAATTTGAAAAAGTAAGTGTCCTAAGACAGACCCCTGAGGGGATTCAGATACTGATCATTCTCTTCATATCTATACTCTTTATCTCCTGCCAGTTAGACAATTTGAGGTCTATGTTTGTAGGATGCCTTTGATGCCAAGAGCTTCTAATTGCAAAGTAAATTTTGCATGTGGGAATGTATCAAAGGCTTTTTTTTCTAAGAAAATTGAGTCACATGTTAGGATTTTTTGGCTGGATCTTACCCTCATAAACCCACGGTGGCTCTTTTTTAGTACACCATTTCCATACCAGTATTGTTCTAATTTATTGCTTATTATAGTATCCTTTATATTGCCTGATATAGAAGTATAACTCATTGGACTTCTCTAATGATGCCATTCTTCCCAAAATAAATATAAATGAAAAACAAATAATATCAATAAAATTATAGAAGGAGATTCAGCCTTTAGCTACAGGGTCACCAAATTCTATACAATAAGCCTGCTAATGTAAAGGATGCCTCCATTGCATTGACCACATAAATCCAGAGTGAGAACTTCAGTTTTCCATATTTATTATGGTTGCTGGTGTGCTAAACTGCTAAATATTTCATTGCTTCTTGTCAAAAGTAAAAATTGTGTTAATCACCAGAACAACGTCCCATTATGTACGGGACTAACAAGGCTAAAACTGACCTCATAGACGCATACATTCCAACTAAACAGATTTTGCAGGTGTCACAAATTAGAAGGAAGCTTCAGGAGGCTCAAAACATTCCACTAAGTGGCAAATAATTGTGGTAACATCGTAGAGACAAAGAAAAAAAAAGCACATGGTGTTCAAACCACACCAGATCGTGTCACCTATCTGAAAAAGAACTAAATGTCAAAGGCTTTATAGTCAAACCAGCAAGGGTTTGCTGCGCTCACGTGTTGTAACATGGGAGGGTGAGAGTGCCTGTCAACATTTAAATAGCAAATAAGGAGCAAACAAAAATAAAACACAACAGGGTTCATACTTGGAAAAGTAAAAATGACTTGAATTAAATCAGATAAACAGGAGCACTTATGATCAGTATATTTATGGATTGATCCTCTGAGTACTGACATAATAGAGCCAGAGTCTAGAAACAATGTTTAAAAACCAGCAAGAGAAATAATATGCAAAATGGACAGAAAGAGACATAAATAACACTTCAAAATCTAAGTCAGACAGAGCTTAAAAAACATGACAGTCTTATCATACTCTAATGTTGCTTTTGTAGAGAAGGGAATTACTAGGCCTATAAATCAGTGTGGCCACACCCCTTATGACATCATCTCAACAGGAGTACAACACTAAAAAACAATAAAAAGACACTCTCATCATTCAAAAATATGTAATTGGGTAAAAAAAAACGTGTAATATCACAATTGATACGGTGATTTATTAAGAAAAGAGCAGCCATTAATCATGCCAGAGTGTATTTCCCTTCCAATCATTTGATTTATTTTCAAGCAAAACCAAAATGTTAACCATAATTCAAAAATTAAAGAATATAACAAGAATCAAAGCCGTAAAAGCTTTGTATTTTGTTTAGTTTACAAGTTGTTTAAATAAAACAGATCTTTATTTTCACAAACTACAGTTTGATGTGACATAGTGGCCACAATCTCATGGGTCACACAGCGCATGTAACACTTAATAAAAGTTAATAACATTTGTCACACACATGCGAGTAGGAGGCAGCTAAAGGGCCTGAGTAATTTGTAATAAAACATCCGACCAGGGGGCAGCGGAGTGCACTGACTGTCTTTCTCAGTTCCCTACAGACCTTTCCCGGGAAATCCTGCAAGGTTCCAGCGCATCAGAAGACATCACTTCCAAAGCCGGCCCCTTTGATGACATCAGTTCCTCTCCAGACCTTTAAAGCCTCCATCTTGGGCTACTATAGCCAGTTCTGTTTTGGACTCTGTGATATGCACTATTTGATCCATAAAACCCTTTTGCAGCTGGGAAAAACAATATACGGGTGGCTGCCCCACACCTTTGTAATGTCTTGGACTCATATCTATGACACATTATATTATACTAGCAAAATACCCGCGCTTCGCAGCGGTGAAGTACTGCCTTAAAATTTTTATTAAGAAGAAAATTAAACCTTTTTAAACTGAGGGAAAATATACCAATAATTATTTGTTAAAGATCTCTTTGTATGCCACGTTGTCAGTTCGGCCCTCCAGTTGTAATATGACCAAGCTGTAGCTGTGCGCTGAACTTACTCTTGAGCATGCAACGTACAGTTGGCCATGTGAACAGTAATCTTGTTTCAAATCTCACAGCTTGGATTGCTGCTGTCATAATCGGTTTGAGTTTCATGGTCTGTTTCAGTTACGACAGTATTTGTAGGACTTGTGTTGAAGAGACATTCGGCATCTGTCAAGCGTTGTAAATATACAACCAGTTTCATTGATAACTTCACATCCAGCTTTTGAGAGTTTAAACATTTCTAAACATCAAAGTGTCCACTACTGAAATCGTCACCTGTGAAGCTAAGATGTTTAAGAGGCATTGGTGGTTGTCCAAAGGTGTAAAATATTTGCCCATTTCGGTACACTTAAGCATTTCACTCTTGTAGTGCTCCTGTGTAGTATAATTATCTCCTGTACCGTCATCAGTCCACACCTTGAACCTGTCCCAGTCATTCAATACATAAGACACAATGTTCCTCCGGATATCAATAGTGAGCCTGATATGGCTGTGCAATATGTAACAAAGAGAATGGAAAGGCAGGTGCCATCTCCGGGCATGGAAACCACTTGGTAAGTGACAGTTCTTTGATCGATGGTGATTACCTCGATAGACATGTTAATGGGGATACGGTTGGAATGATAAAGGAAATGGGTACCTGAACAATGTAAAGTAAGTCTAAAATACCTATACAATAACTATAATCGTAATAAATGAACAATAAAACAGCGGAGAAGCCGTGGATTAAATAAAAAGGCTGTAGTTATCAGCAGGGAGACGTGAATACCGTGGTGAAGCAAGGAAGGGAATGTAGAGACTGGAGCGACAGACGGCCTTATATAGGCAGGCAGCCAACAACGTGGGAGGCGTTGGGATGGGGGACCCAACGCCACCTCACATGGTGACCGAGCTGCAGGCTATGGACGTATATATGTACGTAAGTAGGATTCAGTTAGCGTTGGGAACCCGCGTACCAAATTTCTTGAAGATGGGCCCATAAGTAACAAAGACCGTTGAAAAGTTCAATATGGCAGCCGACAGTGGCATCATATCACCGAAATAAGTACAAAATTTCAGCCTTCTACCTATGAATAAGAAAGTTCAACATGGCGGACGTTGTTGACCGTTACGCGTAGAATTTTGAAATGAAACCTGGTTAACTTTTGTAAGTAAGCTGTAAGGAATGAGCCTGCCAAATTTCAGCCTTCTACCTACACGGGAAGTTGGAGAATTAGTGACGTTGGAAACTTCAATATGGCGGCCGACAGTGGCATCATACCACTGAAATAAGTACGTACATCGGTTTTGGTTAGCGCAGGGAAGCCACCTACCAAATTTCGTGAAGATGGGGCCATAAATAAGAAAGTTCAACATGGCGGACATTGTGAAAATTAGTGACATTGGAAAGTTCAATATGGCGGCCGACGGTGGCGTCATACCATCGAAATAAGTACATACATCGGTTTCGGTTAGCGCAGGGAATCCGCCTACCAAATTTCGTGAAGATGGGGCCATAAATAAGAAAATTCAACATAGCGGACGTTGTCGACCGTTATCGACCGTTATGACCGTTACGTGTAGAATTTCGAAATGAAACCTGTTTAACTTTTGTAAGTAAGCTGTAAGGAATGAGCCTGCCAAATTTCAGCCTTCTACCTACACGGGAAGTTGGAGAATTAGTGACGTTGGAAAGTTCAATATGGCGGCTGACAGTGGTGTCATACCACCGAAATAAGTATGTACATTGGTTTCGGTTAGCGCAGGGAAGCCGCCTACCAAATTTCGTGAAGTTGGGGCCATGAATAAGAAAGTTCAACATGGCGGACATTGTTGACCGTTATGACCGTTACGCGTAGAATTTCGAAATGAAACCTGCTTAACTTTTGTAAGTAAGGTGTAAGGAATGAGCCTGCCAAATTTCAGCCTTCTACCTACACGGGAAGTTGGAGAATTAGTGATGTTTGGAAAATTCAATATGGCGGCCGACAGTGGCGTCATACCACCGAAA
>JANRMT010062852.1:35690169-35739388 GCA_026402145.1 Polypterus bichir lapradei | reverse complement strand
CTTTATTTTTGAGTAGACAGAAGAATAGTCAGGAATGTCAGTGTAATAATATCAGATTTAATAAGGCAGATTTAATTTTAACAGAAATCTGGTCTTACATTTCTTAAACTCAAATCACTAAATAAAGATACAGTAAAAACATTCTTGCTTAAATATTTGAAACCAAATCTGATTAACTATATATGTTATATAGATACAATATATATATTGTAAATGCTTGAATCCTGGGAAGGAAAGTGAGACTTTACCTGGCTGGCATATTAAATACACTACGTAAGTGGAGATGCAACCTGGTGAGGACAGCTCTAGGCTTCAATTCCAGTCAGGGCAATCATATAATGGACAGATGGGAGGTGACTTATTATCAGAGTATCCCCCAAGAGAAAGGTGGCACTGCTTCTCTGGTATAGTTTCTATTTGGATTTCCACAGGGTTTTATGGGACCTGTAATTCAGCAGGGCAACCCTTTAGATACCTGGGTGCTGCCAGAGGGCGCTGCAGGAGAGAAGGTCTCCCTACTTTGGAGAGATTCTGCATGACTTGGAAGTGCTTCTGTCATGGTAGGCTGTGACACTGGAAATACCCCCGGGACCAACATAAAAGGCGCCATCTTGTCTCACTTAGGGGTGTCAGACTCAGGAACAGAGGGGACAAAGCTCAACAGAGGAGTGAAAGGAGATGAAGGAAACTTTAATCAATAGTGGTGATTAAACTTTGGACTGTGATTTGCCTGTTTAGTGCACCGTATAAATAAATAACCATCATTTAAATCTATGACTGTGTTGGGTGTAACTGAGTGTGGGATTTTGAGATCAGTGGTCACTAAACATATACAGTATATATGCGTTAATTCAATAGCTGTATTGCAGAGTGGTAAATCAGCACATATTCTACTTGAGCCACTCTGATCAGATATTCCCAAATTTATTTAACCATAGATAAGAAACGACAGCCAAAGAGCAGGTAATTATCTTACAGACTGTGGAAAGTAAGAAATTTAGGATGAACAACTTATCACATGGTCAAACCTACACTATCATTGGAAGAAATCCTTTGTTCTAAAGCATCATGTTTTCTGAATATTTATACAGCAGGTATATTACAAAAATTTGCACAAAGTATAATGAAACTCTTTATGCACTCTTTTAACTACGCTGCTACTCAGTGTGAATCTTGTTCTGTTAGCCTTGTTAAATAACAACACCAAATGTACTGGGTGAAAAGTAAGTGTTGTCTCTCTATTATAAAAAAAAAATCCTGTGGAATGAATGACTAGGAGACGATACGTGATCTTCACGTTAAGATCATGAAAGACAAATAAAAGAACCGCGAGACGAAAGAGAATGAGCAAAAAAAAGATCAGTAGTGTAAAGGGAAGCAGCACACACAGATACAGATGTCTCAGTGCATATAAAGCGTATAAAGGACAATACGTTTTAAATGAAAAGTCGATGAATGAAAGATCGCATTAGCGTAAAAAAAAGGAAATTAATCATCAGGACCAGCTGTAATAGAAAAAATAGCAGGACAAAGCGAGGTCAGAAATGAAAGGAAATGAGCAGAAAACAAAGTCTTTTCGCATTCGCATCATTCAATGCACAAAACGTAGATTTACACAATAATGGAACATACGCTATGAGAATCTGTAGACCCGCAACAGTTAAAGCAACGACAAGTTTAATTGCAAAGAAAACACAATTCGGTCAGGTGTATATTTATGATCACGGAGAAGCGATCACAACGCGAGTAGCAGAGACACAAAGTAGCAAAAAGAACAGCGGCTGTACAGGCTTTAAAAAGATCGAAGGGCAGCGTGACAGCAGCCGGGGGGGGGGGGGGGGACGGCGCACGCAGCATTATACGTCCTGCAAGAAAGAATTTAACCATGCCCGGGGCCGGAAATAAAGGAGAAGTATTGTTTTTACAACGTCACGTGAGACCAGGCAATGAGCCATCATTTAAAACAAGACCACAGACATCTAACCTAGCAGATGTGGGATTGCTTTTACCAGACAAGCATCATGTGCTCCCAGCTCTTAAAACAACGACATGCGACAAGCAGAACAGGCAGCTCACCAGCAGCAGAAGGACAGCAGATGATCCGATGGCATATCCTTAGCATGCGTTCAGCCGCCATCCCCCCCCACCCCACAACACGAGCAGCATTATACGTCTGGCAGGAAAGAGATGTAACCACGCACAAGGCCGGAAATAAAGGACAAGTATTGTTTTTACAAAAGTTTTTAAAGTAAAAGTGAAAATAATGCATATGTAACAATTCCCAAGAAAATAACAATCTCTTTAAATTGTATATTGCCTGCCTAAGGTAAAGTCATCCCTGATTGAGGATTGCAGGAATCGTTGGAAAGAGGGGTCCTTTCATTGGATTAATGCTATTTCAGATGTGGAATGGCCAAATGGGAGAGGCAGCTTGATGAATGAGGTCTCCAGGACTTAAAACAAATCCAAATCATATTATGTGATATTATCTTATGTGAAATTCTACTCCGTACTTCTAGAATTTTTATTTTTATACTGTATTGAGGATTTATTCTGTTCTATGTATTGTACTGTATTGTATTGACCCCCTTCTTTTTGACACCCACTGCATGCCCAACCTACCTGGAAAGGGGTCTCTCTGCCTTTCCCAAGGTTTCTTCGATTTTTTCCCTACAAGGGTTTTTTTTTGGGATGTTTTTTCTGGTCTTCTTAGAGGGTCAAGGCTGTGGGGCTGTCAGGAGGCAGGGCCTGTTAAAACCCATTGTGGCACTTCTTGTGTGATTTTGGGCTATACAAAAAATAAATTGTATTGTATTGTATATCCGGTAAACCAAACATGGCGGTGGGAGAGCGAAGCGAACAGGGGGCTGAGCCCCCTAGTTTAGGAAAAAATAATCATAATTTTGAACACTCATCTGTCTGCTATTACCATCCATTGCATTGTATAACCATTGAAAAACTAGAATTGCAGAGGCAAAAGTAGGAAGATAAGTAGAATAGAACTTGACGTGGGGGGCTTGTCAGATTGTCATTACCCCATCCACGATGGCAGCTGTGAGTAGAGAAGTGAACAGGAAATGTATTTATCTAGGATAAAATCATCATTTCTAGTTTTCTTTGGCTATCACAAGGATGTTGCATAAATGTGACAGTTATTACTTCATAAATCAAAACCTCTGCTACTTCATAGTTGATATGCTCTGTAGGTTTTAAGGTTTTTGTTTTCTAGCTGTACCCATGCCCCATGCATTCCAATGTAAAGCACCAGTGTAACATATTTATTTAATTTACAGAAGATGCTTCACTTTGGAGCACAATTTCATGTGGCAAATGCATATCGCATATACTCACGTATAAGTCGGGTCTTGAAACCTGAAAAATTGATCATAAAATCAGACTCGGACTTATGCGCCCATTCAAAAATACATCTTCTTGCCTCCTCTAATCTCGCATCAGTTTCTCAGACACACAAATTTTGTTGCAGCAGGAGCTGTGGTATTGTATGAGGAAGTCGGGAATGGCAGAGAAGTACATAAGAGTTGTGTAGGATATATACGAGGGAAGTGTGACCGTGGTGAGGTCTGTGGTAGGAGTGACGGGTGCATTCAAGTTGGAGGTGGGATTACATCAGGGATCAGCTCTGAGCCCTTTCTTATTTGCAATGGTGATGGACAGGTTGACAGATGAGATTAGACAAGAGTCCTCATGGACTATGATGTTTGCTGATGACATTGTGATCTGTAGTGATAGTAGGGAGCAGGCTGAGGAGACCCTGGAGAGGTGGAGATATGCTCTAGCGAGGAGAGGGATGAAGGTCAGTAGGAACAAGACAGAATACATGTGTGTAAATGAGAGGGAGGTCAGTGGAATGGTGAGGATGCAGGGAGTAGAGTTGGAGAAGGTGGATGAGTTTAAATACTTGGGATCAACAGTACAGAGTAATGGGGAATGTGGAAGAGAGGTGAAGAAGAGAGTGCAGGCAGGGTGGAATGGGTGGTGAAGAGTGTCAGCAGTGATTTGTGACAGACGGATATCAGCAAGAGTGAAAGGGAAGGGCTACAGGACAGTAGTGAGACCAGCTATGTTATATGGGTTGGAGACGGTGGCACTGACCAGAAAGCAGGAGACAGAGCTGGAGGTGGCAGAGTTAAAGATGCTAAGATTTGCATTGGGCGTGACGAGGATGGATAGGATCAGAAATGAGGACATTAGAAGGTCAGCTCAGGTTGGACAGTTGGGAGACAAAGTCAGAGAGGTGAGATTGTGTTGGTTTGGACATGTGCAGAGGAGAGATGCGGAGTATATTGGGAGAAGGATATTGAGAATAGAGCTGCCAGGCAAGAGAAAAAGAGGAAGGCCTAAGTGAAGGTTTATGGATGTGGTCAGAGAGGACATGCAGGTGGTGGGTGTAACAGAACAAAATGTAGAGGACAGAAAGATATGAAAGGAGACAATCCGTTGTGGCAGCCCCTAACGGGAGCAGCCAAAAGAAGATGAAGAAGAAGTGCAGTTGCCAATTTCTTTCGCCACTTCAACGACTTTTAATTTAAAGCCAGCTTCATATTTTCTTCTGATCGAACGCTACATCATAGATAAGGGATGCTCTTATGATAAATTTGTATGAGGGTGCAAGATACAAAAAACACAAATCAGTGCAAACGTCGCTTCGGAACAGTTCGGATATTACCGTGTGGTGATGTAGGCACAATACATAGAAAAAAAAGGTATTGTGCTCTGTGGTCACTTTCTGAGGTGGGCGTTAGAATATCATAATCTCTTGGATCATTAGCACCAGTTTTCCACATGTGACTTATACGCCTGACATTACAAAATACCAGGAATTATATGGTAAAATCCATGGGAGAACTTAAATGCGAGTTTATATGGTATACAACATCTCTGTGAAGAAATAACTGAATTGAAATATAACAAAGTAATTATTTAAGAGCAGATTTCGCACAAAAGTTAATGCAGAGAAAAATACACACATGGAATAAATTACCTAGTAGTGTGGTAGGGAGCAGGACCTTTAGATCTCAACTTGATGTTAGTTTGGGTAATCAAGATGAATAGGATGGATGAGCTTGTTGGGCTGAATGGCCTTTTCTCATCGCAATTGTTCTAATGTTCTAATGGTTGTTTTTAGCAGAGAATAAACCCTACATACATTAATTCTACACATTTCAAAACATCTGAAGAGACACAAAGAACATGAAATAGACACTAAATAAATCCATAAAACGTTAAAGGAAAACAGAATCCATCAGCAACGTCTACATACTGACAATACTACTCCTGTTTCTTCATGTTAGTAGGATTGGACTAATAGCAAATTCATGAAATAAAACACAAATCAGACCAGACTTTCTTTGCCTAACTGCTGTCTTTCTTGATGTTGTTTCTGTGCTTGACCGTATCAGAGTCTTTCAGTTGAGTGATCAGCTTTTGGATGCTTCACTGTGCGCTGCCGTCTTTCATGGTGCCTGTATGCCATCAGAAATGTGTGCGACGCTGGCCAGAAAAGAGCCGAGTTTGGATTTATAACCAAAATATGGAGAATGATAAAAAAAAAATCAAACTTTAGGGAATAAAAGTTAATATCACATCAAAACAAAGCAAAAACATCAGAATTGAAATGCTACTTAAATAATGCTGAAAGCCAATAACTAATTATAATTAAAAATGAACACACATAATAAATCAAGGGGCCTTTTCAGCTTCTCTCATATTGCCTCCTCCTCCTCTCTGTTCGTCTTTTTCCACAGATTCATCGTTATTCATGATCCCTCTACTCCCACTTCACCTGTTGCTCCCTTCTCACTTTTTAAGAAGAATCCAGAACTGCAGAAAGCAAAGGAACAAAGGGAGTGCAATCCCACTAAAGAGGGGTCACACCTACTGGTGATGTCCACGTGAGAGGGGACATAAGGAGGAACAGTTGGAGAAAAAGACAGGTCCCAGTTAGACCACAAGATGTGAAGAAGTCATCTCTAAAAGCTCTCCCAGGTTATCTGGAAGGAGTGAGATGCTGAACTGTGATCCACAAGGGAGCGAGCCATTATTAGGTCTACTGAGACTTTGACTTTACACCATGTATTTGTAAAGAAATTAAAATGAAGACATCCACTGTAACTGCAATTACCTGCAATCCTTCTGTCTCGTTTACTGAGTGGCCCCTAGTGGTCTTGCCATCAAATATTCCATGTTATTCTTGTAGAAGGCATGGAAGCTGGCTGTTTAAGTTTAAGTTAGTTAAGTTTCAAGTTACATCTTCTTAGCAGCCATTGAATTCATTTTTCACTTTCTCAGCAGCCTGATTTTTAGGATTTTCCTATAGTTTTCTACTATGTCAGCTCCAACAGAATGTAATCACAAGCATCCTAAACTCAGTCAGGATTGATGATGCACCAAAACAAGATCATGACACCTTTGACTCCAATACATGCCCTTCTAAAGATAACGCCATGTCTGCTTCCTCAATAAATTAACAGAGGGAGCATATACCAATATATCTGCTCTAGCAGATTAAGGCATCAAACAGATAACAACATACTGTAAGTGTTTAAAAATATTTTGTGAAGACCCATTAAAACATGCAGTTATAATTAGGTATCTAAGGTCAGGTTTGTGAGTGAGTCTAACTACTTATTAGAACAATCTGAATCCCAATCTATATCTGTTCCCAACTCAGCCAGGTCACCATGTCCATCTTGGCAGAACGGGGGTAGGACACGACTAAGTCAGGAATATGACAGGGCACAATCCGTTAGGGGATCACAATCAACTGCCTTGAATATACTTAGACATGTCCTTTATTGTTGTTATTGACTTGTACAGTGTATTCTCCAAAGATGATCGGATTCCTCCAGCCATGTAAGCAATCTGTCATTTAACAAGATGCACGGCCCCCCACTGGCATATTAAAAATTCATAAAGTGGGCTCTTGTTTCAATGTGTCTGTCTCCTTACTAAGGCTGTAGAGCAGGGGGTCTCTGTTGTGATCCTGAGGAACCCCCGAGGCAGGCAGATTTCATTTCAACCAGTTTAACTGAGCTGAGGCAAATTTAGCTCTTTAATTGGACAATCAGTTTAATTGGACTTCTTCTTTTTCTGCCTCTGACCTCACCTTGTAGATTCGCACTGAGTCAAAGTAAGTTAGCAAAGTGTTCTGTTCAGCTTTAGCTTGGGTTCATCTTACTTTCATATTCCTGCACACATTCACAAATGGATGGGATAAATAATTTCAGATCCAGATGAGGCCCAACATGGTCCATGCTACTCTGTTTCTTGATATGCTGATTTGTTGTACAGCTACCGCCAGAATTAAAAAGACAGGACAAGGTTGAACCTGAACCTTAAAATATAAAAGAATAAATTTCTAGTCCTGGCATCATGTTAATGATGATAAATGTCAAATGCTCCTAAACCCATGAAGTAACCTCGAATCTTACTGCTGTGCGCAACCAACCCTTTTTGAATGATTTATTCATTTAATGCTACATACTGAAGATCTGTTGGTAATGTAATTGATAATACAATCTATGTAAATAAAATAGTAATCTGTTTGTTTATCTGTCTGCTGTCTGAATTTAGGGGTAACTATTGACTCTGACCTGAATTTTAAATCACATATTAATCAGATCACTAGGACAGCATTTTTCCACATAAGAAATATAGCAAAAAGTTAGACCCCTTATAACATTGCAAGATGCTGAAAAATTAATCCATGCTTTTGTTTTCAGTCGGTTAGATTACTGTAACGCACTCCTCTCAGGACCACCCAAAAAAGACATCAATCGATTGCAACGAGTGCAGAATGCAGCTGCTAGAATCCTAACTAGGAAAAGAAAATCTGAGCACATTTCTCCAGTTTTGATGTCGCTACACTGGTTACCTGTGTCATTTAGAATTGACTTTAAAATACTGCTTATGGTTTACAAAGCCTTAAATAATCTCGCTCCATCTTATATTTCGGAATGTCTGACACCTTACACTCCAAATCGTAACCTTAGATCTTCAAATGAGTGTCTGCTTAGAATTCCAAGAGCTAAACTTAAAAGAAGTGGTGAGGCGGCCTTCTGTTGTTATGCACCTAAAATTTGGAATAGCCTGCCAATAGGAATTCGCCAGGCTGATACGGTGGAGCACTTTAAAACACTGCTAAAAACACATTACTTTAAAATGGCTTTCTCATAGCTTCATCTTAGTTTAATCTTGATGCTCTGTATATTCAATTAATTATCATGATTATTCATAGTGACTCCAAAACCCATACTAACCCCTACTTTCACTCCTGTTCTTTTTCCGGGTTTCTGGGGTGGCGACCAGCGCCACCACCACCTAATCAAAGCACTGTGATGTCCCTACATTGATGGATTAAAAGCCAGAATCCACATGACCGTCATCATCAAGTTCTTCCATGAGATCCCTGAATACAATGAGGACTGATTGAGGTCATTGATGTTAGGTAGAATGCCAAGAGAGGGCTGGGCGGTCTCATGGTCAGGAACCCCTGCAGATTTTATTTTTTCTCCAGCCGTCTGGAGTTTTTTTTTTTTTTTTTTCTGTCCTCCCAGGCCATTGGACCTTACTTTTTTTCTATGTTAGTTAGTTCATTTAATTTGTCTTTTTTCTCTTTCTTTGTCATGTAAAGCACTTTGAGCTGCATTATTTGCATGAAAATGTGCTATATAAATAAATGTTGTTGTTCTTTGCCAATCACACAAAAACATGGAATTTTGCACTTGGGTTACCATTAGTCCAGCTTAAAATGTAGGCTTTATGGAGTATTAGGGAAAGGGGTTGTAACTGAGGTGGGCAACCAAGAAACAGCACTGAAATACTCTCCTGCTAAGTGATAGGGACTACAATTCCCATCAGGCAGCAGGAGAGTGCTGGGGCTGATGAGAGGACATTGTGTCATTAGCAGCAATAGTGGGATCTCATCTAAGACAGTAGGCACAACACTTTCTTCTTAACTCATCCAGCAACTGATTTTATTGTCTCACTGAATTACAGCTTTTGTCTAAGAGTATGACATTTTGTTTTACCGATGATTGTATTTAGCCATTTTGAATTCCCTTGCTTATTTTAATCTAGACCAATTTTTCAGAAATTTATGGGTCCAAAGGGTGTACGGTTTTGCCAAACCCTTAAAGGGAATTGTTTCTTGTTTCAAAAAAATAACATTTTAGTGAGTTTTGTAATTGTGGCATCGCATGTGAAATGAAATTTAATGTCAATTTTGTGAAGCTGCTTGAGAAACTGAACTGTTTTGCTCCCTACTATCTGTTATTCTTTGATGTTATATTATACTTAACCAAAGGAGCAAGAATCAAGCTGCCGAAGAAGAGCAGTGGCTGCCTTTTCAATTTTGGTCAGACAAGCAGAAGGGAATTTCATTGCACTGTACACGCAATAACTCTGAAATGAGCTGATGATGTTATGTTTTTATTCAGGCAAAACCCAACAGTTCTGAAAAAGTCAACACTACTGTACACCTGCATATCACTTAGAAATAATCCATGATGAAACAGAATGGAACACAACTTATTAGCGTGTACAGAGTGTCTGTTCAGAATACCTTAAAAAGAGAATGACAAAGGGCAACGTTTACTGTTTCTTTAATGCAGACATTTATTCAAGCCTATTGTATTAAAAGGCAATTATCATTTTAGGCTTTGATGCTTCTTCCAGGTGGTAGCCTTTTTGCAGGAGCTCTCTCTCTCTCTCTCTCTGTCAACTTTCTTTTTTTTTAGATCATTATTATTATTATTTAAGATTATTAACCAATTTATGTAATTCTTATTAATGATAATGTTAAGATGAGGCTTATGGCTTGTTCCTGTTAATCTTAAATGCATTTTTAAATTGCATTTCTCCTGAAATTTCTTTCTCTTATTTTTTGGGACAACTTTCTCTTTTTTTAAGATGATGATGATGATGATTATTACTATCATTATTATTATTTTATATTGTTAACCAATTTAAGAAAATTATTATTAACTAGCAAAATACCCGCGCTTCGCAGCGGAGAAGTAGTGTGTTAAAGAAGTAATGAAAAAGAAAAGGAAACATTTTAAAAATAACGTAACAT
The DNA here is from genome assembly GCA_026402145.1 of Polypterus bichir lapradei. NCBI lineage: Eukaryota > Metazoa > Chordata > Cladistia > Polypteriformes > Polypteridae > Polypterus > Polypterus bichir. The sequence goes on along the minus strand of JANRMT010062852.1, from coordinate 35,729,292 downwards.
GATTGTCAATGTAATAGTTTTGTCACTGTTATGAGTGTTGCTGTCATCAAGGATTTGATTATCATTATTTCTTTCAATCAGGTTCATATTTGGAGGATGTGTTGTGTTCAAGTTACATTCCGTGTTTGTCAACCGTTGTAAAGATAACAGGCTTCATGCATTGAAGTGTTCACTACCCAAATCGCTACTCGTGAATCTAAGATGTTTAACAGGCATTCCCGGTATTAAGTTGTGGATTTGCCTGCAAATATTTAGCGGCATGCGTGGCTATGAACGTAATTTAAACTTAAGCTTTACACCTTGCTTTCTTATTGATATGTGTACAAAGGCTTGTTCAGCGTCAGAGGGTTTCTGCAGTAGCTGCACTTATGAATATGCTAAGCACAGTCCTTCACCCGCGAATATTTACCTTATATGGCAGGCACTCAATTACGTGGGAGGCGTGATGATGCGGGACGCAACTCCGCCTCACACGGCGACCGAGCTGCAGCCTATGGCCGTATATATGGACAAAAGTAGGTTCCAGTTATGACCGTTATGCGTAGAATTTCGAAATGAAACCTGCCTAACTTTTGTAAGTAAGCTGTAAGGAATGAGCCTGCCAAATTTCAGCCTTCCACCTACACGGGAAGTTGGAGAATCAGTGATGAGTCAGTGAGTGAGTGAGTGAGTGAGTGAGTCAGTCAGTCAGTCAGTGAGGGCTTTGCCTTTTATTAGTATAGATGATAATGCTAAGATGTGGCTTATAGCTTGTTACTTTTTATCTTGAATGAATTTTTAAACACAGTGGTAGTGCTGCAGCCTCGTAGTAAGGAGACCCGGGTTTGTTTCCCATGTCCTCCCTGCGTGGAGTTTGCATGTTCTCCCCGTGTCTGTGTGGGTTTCCTCCGGGTGCTCCGGTTTCCTCCTACAGTCCAAAGATATGCAGGTTAGGTGCATTGGTGATTCTAAATTGTCCCTACTGTGTGCTTGGTGTGTGGGTGTGTGTGCCCTGCGGTGTGCTGCCACCCTGCCCGAGGTTTGTTCCTGGCTTGCTCCCTGTGCTGGCTGGGATTTGCTCCAGCAGACACCCGTGACCCTGTGTTAGGAAATAGCAGGTTGAACGATGACTGACTGACAATTCTTAAATTGAAGCTATGCTGTTGTCATCGCGGACACAGACCTGAGCGGCCAGCTTGTACCAACTACTTTTTGGTTGAGGTGGGAACTTGAAATTCATCACAACGTGAACAAAGAGGTTAGAAAGAATCTGATGGATACCTATGTCTATATTAACAACGTAGGAGACTCCGAGCATGTGAAGAGGCGAATATTAAATGCCCACCTACTCAGCTTGTAGCTCTGTGATCACCGTTCACTGTTGCACCTCATCACAGAAGAAGCTCATCCAAAGATGAAAAGAATATGGAGCAAGGAGAAAAATAAGAACTGGGCTGTCACCATAAATGTGGAATGTTTGATTGCTTTTAAATAAGTCGGCTGAACTTTTATGTGTTATGGTGAGTCACGGACTGTTCTTGGTACTGTGGCACTTGTTTATTGCAGAGAACCGGCTTAAACATACTGTATTTCAGATGCTATTTAATGATATGATCAGACAGAGTAGCTAAAGCAGGAGAGCGCCTGGAGACGTATGAAGAGGATACAGGCACACTACAATTAAAACCGATAAGTGTGATCCAGACTTTGAAAAACTGACTGAATTTGTCCATTTTACTGACTCGGTATCCAAACGACGAGTAATTCTAAACCAACGTCTAACAACATGTTTCTTTTTTGGATGCAGCAAGCTGGACCTACTTTATTCAGATGTTAATGCCATGAAATGAACATCTGGACAGGTCTGACCATCTTACTGCCACCTATAGCCCAGTGACTGATTGCTCCAATATCCAAGCCAGACGTTGTTATGTGTTTAGAGGGTTGTTGATTTATTATTTACAGTATATATTATTTATATATTTCTCTTTCTCTCACTCAAGCTTCGCCAAAGTTCTAATTTCCCCTTGGGGACATGAAAAGTACATCTATCTATCTACAGCATCTATTGTCACACATGTGCTCATGGGAGACGGTTTGCAGGCTAAAATGTAAGTGCTTCTCTGCCAAACCAGGGGTTGGTGCTGTCCTCTAATGCTTCTCCCTTTTCTCCCTCTGCAGATCATCAGAAGAATCCACATCCTGATGACGTAATTTCCACCTCCGAAGATCCCTCCTCTTCCTGCTCCTTGACTATTAATCTGTCATTTGTTTCCTAGCACATTCAGTTCTGTTTTGGACTCCAGTCTGTAAGGACTGTCATTAACCATTTGCATTCTTAAGTATACAGGGACAGTTTCCCCAAACCTTTATACTTCTTGTTGTCTCTCATTACACTATCTATCTATCTAATAGTATTATAGTAATTTTAAATCAACATGGAATAAACCAATTTTGCTGTCTCCTGTAATGATATGGAGATCTACAGCGATATCTATGAACGAAAATCCCTTCTGCAAACCCCCCACTGATGTTACTTTCCATGGTCCATGGATTCAGTCATTGAACAAGCTATGTAGTTTATTAACATGGTAATAAATATCAATTCGCAAAATCACATTAAACAAGAAAATACAGCATTTACGGTTCCAACCCAACAAAGATTTTCATTATGGCATCCAATCGTAGACAAAAAAGGATAAATTCTTGATTCATGAAAGGAAATAAATTAACAGAGAGGTGAGGCAGCCAGCAACAACAAAAGGGTCAACATTTAAAAAGCTAATTTTTGCATTCCTTTCTCATCATACGGTACAAATATACCTCACAACACTGGGTACTTTGGCTAACATACCATACCATTTTCTAAGCCTGCTTATTCCTAAACAGGCCGTGGAGGACTGGAGCCTAACCCATCAATCACAGGCAGGAACAATCCCTGGACAGGGTGCCAGTCCATCAGAGTAATTTGGATAATATAATATAATATAATATAATATAATATAATATAATATAATATAATATAATATAATATAATATAATATAATATAATATAGGGCATAAAAATAGATTCTGATTTGTGTTTTTCACCAAATACCAATACCAAAGATGACATGCTACATGGTGGCTAGTTATATCAAAGCAAAGTTCAGAGGGATTGAATGACAATTCTACTATGCTACAATAAAAGAAACATTTGAACAATCTTTTGTAAAAACACAATACATTATGAAGGATCATTTGTAAATCTAGAAAATGAGGAACAGATAAAGCTTAAAAGGCTACTTGATCTGCCTCTGATCAAGTCATCACCTAGCTGACAAGATCACGGCTGGCCAGCTCTCCCAGTCAAGTGTTGCAGTGTCTGTCAGTTTTCTTTTAGGCTGTCAGGTGAGAAAACAGCTCGACTGAAATTGCAAAAACTGCTGAATTCAGACTGCCTTTTTCATCTTCAATAAATGTGCACTTTAACTGTACATACGGAAGATTCAAATGGCTTCAGTTGAAAGTAAGAAATCCTCAGAAGAAGAAAAGCATGGCCACCTGCTTGACTTTCTGAGATGGTGAAGAATGGGATGAAGAGATTTAAGTGACAGCAGCACTCTTTTCTGTAACCTATCACTATCTCTGTTTATGGTTATACAATGCCTCGGCTCATCTATAAATAAAGGAAATAATGTGCTGGGGTTTTAGAGTAAATATCACTCGCTCGTAAAAAGGCACTCAGTATAAAAAATTGAAGCCATAAAATAACTGCTTCAAGGAAAATTGGTGGTTAGACTTCATTCAGTGTGAAAAGAGGCCAAAATGCAAAGGTAGAAATTTCACCAATACTAGACACTGTAATTAGGCTGAGCCGGGCTTCCAATATAAATAGGCCATTATTGAACTGCAATGGGATAGTCATCTGCAGGGTGAGGTGCAGTTAATGGGTAAAGAAAACTGTGCCAAACATGCCCAAATATACATATACTGGACATAAATATGCATTGGGTGTTTGTGGACCCAGTAGAGCAGAGCCTGCATCTGGAAGGAGCAGTGATAGATAGATAGATAGATAGATAGATAGATAGATAGATAGATCATAATCGTATTATGTATTATCATCTACTATTAAAATCTGCTCTGTACTTGTAATATTTCTATTGCACTATTATATTATATTGAGGATTACTTGTGTTCTGTTCTGTGTATTGTATTGTATTTACCCCATTTTGTGACACCCACTGCACGTCCATCCTACCTGAAAAGGGGTCTCTGAATTGCCGTTCCCAAAGTTTCTTCAATTTTTTTCCCTACAAGGGTTTTTTGGGAGTTTTTTCTCATATTCTTAGAGAGATAAGGCTAGGGGGCTATCAAAAGGCAGGTCCTGTTAAAGCCCGTTAAGGTACTTCTTGTGTCATTTCGGGCTATATAAAAATAAACTGTATTGTATTGTATTGTATAGATAAATGGGAAAGGCACTCTAGTTAGATAGATAGATAGATAGATAGATAGATAGATAGATAGATAGATAGATAGATAGCATTTTGGTCAACTTTTAGTTGGTTTAAATGTGCTATATAAATAATTAAAACCATAAAACCATAGTTGTTATCAAAATCCAATTGGTATGACTTTATACTGTGCTTCATATGTGCCATTGACTCATAAACACCAGATTTGTGTTTAATTAAAGAAATTAACTTTCCCTGTAAGGAATATAACCAGAACGTAATACAATCATTACAAAACATGATCACCCTTCATCAATCCGCGGGCTCACAATCTTGAGGATAGCAGGTGAGATGGTTTTGTAGTCTCCCAGTTAGTTTTGCTTTTCTTTAAACCTTACTCCTCTCATTCTCTCTTTCTCTACCCTTCATCACTCCTTCCTGCCAGAAGCTACCATCCTCTGAAAAATACACCATTGGCCTGTTGGATAACACACTTTGTTTTCTCCACTCAATTTTCAGTTAAATGTCCAGGCAGCCTGGCTATGGAATACCATTTATGTCAATTTTAAATAATTAAAATGGAAATTATGAAATGAGTAATTACATGAAAAAGTGCAGTGATATATACAGTATAAATGAGTCATTCGATTGTGAACAAAATGCATAATTAAGTAAAAGTAACTTAATTATTATGAATTTCAGTGTCATTGTTTTATTTTATTTCAATAGTGTATTTACCTTACTGTATGTTTAATTATTATTAAATGACCTACTTATTGCAACTTTCTGAACAGAAAACAGGAAACCTTGGGGGTTGGTGGCATGATTGGCACTCCAGCCACTGTTAAAAACCTCCCACTGTACAGTGGGGTGCTGAGGGGTCACCTGTTTCATGGCTTCCCTCGGATCCCAATCCGGGTGGTTTGTCATGTGGTGGGTTAGGCACCGCTCTGTAATCAGCGCATGCTCCCAACCTCCTCCTCCTCCTCCTTTGTTACTTGTCAATCAAGACCAAAGGGCTGGACCTCTTTCTATTGGTTAACACATTGCTGTTGAGTACTTTTCCCTAATTGTAGGTGGGAGGCTACTAAAGATCATTAGTGTTACTTGCCTTCCAACCAGCAAGGATGAGGAAGCAATTAAGAGTTGGGATAGCTAGTCTTGCAGACAAAATAGAAAGAGATCAATTAACACAGGACACTATTTTGAGACAAATTGACGATACTCTGGAAATGCTCTAGACAGATAAGCGCCCTGATAAAGAAGTTGTGACTAGTTTTAGATTGATTAAGCACTAGAGAAGGTGCCCATGAAGAAATCTCATAGGCTGACCATAGCTAAAATTCCAGGTAACATGCTTTCAGATGACTTTCTATGCAGAAATCATGCTCAATTGCCTTTAAACCCATTAGAACATCATCATCAAAGTGAATATTTTGAAGAGTTCTTATCTGTATGAGCATTTCCAACATATCATCAGTTCATCTTAGAAGAGCAGCTGACTACTTATCAGATTGGTGGGGTTAAATGTTTGAGTGCTGGTAACAGGGAATCCCTGTATTCTACGGACCTTGGCAACATTCAAGACAGCAAGTGGAGACGTTCAGAAAAAGGACAAATAGTAGCCATATGCAGGAGATGTGGTTTGCGGACGTGGAAAGTGACAGAGAGAGATAGTGACAATGAGGACAGTGATCAAATATATTATGTTAAGGAGCGTGAGATAAGGATTGTCTCATCTTTGGTGCAAAATTTGTTACTTCACGAGTCATTTTCTGTGGATTGTTAACAACAGAAAAGTTTAAGTGAGTCATTAGGTTTTTAGAGTATAGTTTATTATTGATTAATAAAAGCACCCATTGCTTGGTAACACGTTGCCATATGTCTATATATCTGTCTATAGCAGTAGAGTGTTGTACCGTGTTAGCCACAGACTGATACAGGAGAAAGTAGGGCGAAATGACACCTTTTATTGGTGCCTGATGAAGGGGCCTTAGCTGCCTCGAAAGCTTGCATTTGTAATTGTTTATCCATCCATTGATCCATCCATTATCCAACCCGCTATATCCTAACTACAGGGTCATGGGGGTCTGCTGGAGCCAATCCCAGCCAACACAGGGCACAAAGCAGGAAACAAACCCCGGGCAGGGTGCCAGACCACCGCAGGGCACACATACCCACACACCAAGCACACACTAGGGACAATTTAGAATCGCCAATACGCCTAACCTGCATGTCTTTAGACTGTGGGAGGAAACCGGAGCACCCGGACAAAACCCACACAAACACGGGGAGAACATGCAAACTCCACGCAGGGAGGACCCGGGTCTCCTAACTGAAAGGCAGCAGCACTACCCACTGCTCCACCGTGTCACCCCGTAATCTATTTAGTTAGCCAATAAAAGGTGTCATTTCACCCTACTTTCGCCTATATTTCTGTCTACAAAACTGTTGCAGTTCTTACTGCCTTGACGTTTTCCAGTTTGAATGCTGAAAAACAATGAGGCAAAAGTAATCGACAGGAAATGTTTAACCAATAGGAACAGGCTTAGCTCTTTGGCCTTAATTGTCAAGTGATGAAATCATCTTGAAAAGAGGAAGGTTGAAATTAATAGCACTGCCATTAAAATGGCCATTCAAAAATGTGATGTTTAGAAAAGGCCCATTGTTACGCAAAAACAGTCTTAAAATAAGGCCATGTTGAAAAGAAGCCTGTAACAATGAAATGTAAGGTAACTACAAATATTGGACCAAAATAAAATGTCATTGTTTTTCATAATAACTGACTTTTAAATTTAATGACTCATGTATGCATCAATGTACTTTTTCATTTCACAATTGCCATTTTATTTGTTTAATTTTTGCGCATATTACATTCCACACCTGGCCATGCAGCTCATGCCAATGCACCTAAATCTTCTTCTGGTGCTCCTTGCTGCCATCTACTGCTGAATGGAATGAATTGAAATTGCTCTGTTTTGCATTTAGTAAGGTTTAGCAAATTATTCTTATTTCTTAAACTGAATTTTAAAAATTAAACCTAACTGATGAAACCTGTGTCAGTCTATTGGCAGAACTCCTCATAAGCCTAGGCTTTTGCCCCTTGCCTAAAGGCTCGACACACCGGATCTACCCACTACAGATTACAGATATGCTGTTCCCTAGTGCCTCTCTGCCAAGGACCAATCCTCCCAGGCCTGAATTAAACCGTTCTATCAACAATTCTTGACTTTCATTACTCACTAACGACCACTCTTCTCCTGCCTGAATTGTATTTCTTCTTTCTGAGTGATACTTCCAGGTTTGGGACTCAAATGCCACAAAATCTAATAACAAATTGGATTTATTGAAAGTTAAAGGTTTTTTGGGAAAGTACAAGTGCCTCGTAATAAACACAAAGGGAAAACAGCAAACACTAAGCCGTCCAAGGGCCTGACTATATACCAGAGCTCTGCCCATGACTACCTTCCTCCACCTCCTTGTCTTTCTATATCATTAGTACATCCTCCTCTGCCTCCTTGTATCTTCTCTATTCCCATCTCCAAGATAGTCTGCCAGAGGAATGCGAGGTCCCTGTAAAGGGTAGCCAGGGAGCAATGCCGGTGCTTGACTTGGTCTCAGATGTTCAATTTCAGGTAATCCATACTCAATTCAGAGGAGTGTATTTCTATGCCAGGAGGTCTCCCAGGTACCACTACCACTCCAGTTGATCCCATCCTCTTAGAGGGACAGGACTAGGACATGGCTGCAAATCTCTGTCCCTGCCCTGTAATTCCTTAAAGGACCAGACCTTTGACAGCTCTCCTGTGAAACACCAGTAGTACCAACCAGGGAGTGTTCAAAATAACTTTATGGATATAACTTCTCCCTGGTAATGTTCAGGACATCACCTTAGACCAGAATGAAGATCTCCTCAAAATACGGCTTGATGTCCAGCATACTGCATCACAGAAAATACAGTGATGGGCCTACCAGGGCAGAAGAGGCACTAAAGTTCGTAGGATACAAATGGCACAATGTCTAATGTACTGTATGGGTCGGATAAAGTTATTGGTATGTGACTTAGACTGTCCGGTGGGTGTATACAGGTGTATATAGGATAGGAAACTAAAAATTGGCAAGAACCTAACATTGGACTAACAACAGCAAGAGGAGATAAGAAGAGAATGCTCTATGTGAAGTGAGGACATTGGTCTAACAATGATAACTGGAGATAAGGGGAGAATGCTCCATGTGGAGTGACTCAGAGACCAATAATTCATTTTCAGAATAAGGGTTTACAATGTCTAACTGGAATAAGGGTTTGCATTTACATTTTTTACAGTTTTTATGAATAACTAATTTTTTTATTATTTTATTTCAGGAAAGTAACAGTGTACAATACAACAAATAACTTGAAAATGCATATTGAGAAAAAGAAACACCATAAAATTAAAATAAAAACAAAACCTAACAGAACAAGAATTCAACCCCACTTGATAACTGTGTTACTGCAGCGCAAGTAAACGCACAACGTCAGATTATGTCGATTGTATGAGCTGCCTAAGTGAGTGAGCCACCACACCAGGAAGCCAGTAAAATCCAATGGGAGAGCGGACATGTGTTAATCTTCAGTACTTCTGTAGCGCTCTCTGTTTTTTATGTTCTCAAGCCTTATGTTTTTGTCTGCTTCACATTTGAAAATTATTTTAATTCTCCTTAGGCTTCCAATATTTTTCAACTAATCTAGATTAACTGCATTCTGAAAAGCTAATTCAATCATGGAATAAAATGTGGAGAAAAAGGTGATCAATTAGAATGCACTGATATTTGTTAGAACATCGAAATAACTTTGATGTGAACATACCATACAACCAAAGAAGCCTGTCAATCGTATTCATGTCGATTCTCCAAAATAACATGAAGTTGAGATTTGAAGATCCCTAAAACCCTAATCTCCTTCACAATATTGTGAGATTTATTACGTGTCTATGTTTCCTTGTGTGAAGAAAACTTTGTAACATTTGTGCAAATTTTACCCTTATAAAATGTCCATCTGTGTTCTTGATTCTAAAATAACTAACCTAAATCTTTGGCTTTGCCTGTCCTTCCTCAATTCCTGTCTACCCATTTATGTTAAACTCCAGCCCAGGTCTGTTGTTTAGCCGGGTTTCTGTTATTGCTATGATGTCCTAATTATGTGCAGCTACGTTAAGATTCATCTCTCTTTGATTTCAGAAAGCATCACACCGGGGTGAGCCTGTGGAAACAGTCAACAGTTTTATATTCCTGGGGGTTTTAACCATCCCCTATGACCTTAAGTAGAGAGAACACACCACAGCAGTCATCAGAAAGTCCCATCAGCTACTTTACTTTCGCAGACGTCTCTGGCAGCCCTCATTAACTATAACTGCACATGTAGAGTCCATCCTGACATGCTGCATGGTGTGCTGATATGCTAAGGGCCGTAAGGAACTGCAGAGGGTGGTGAGAACAGCACTGGTCATCTATGGCACATGGATACCATCCTTGAAGGCCATATTTGCCAAACGCTATATCAGAAAGTGAATCATGAAGGACCCTGGTCACCCTGCACGGTTATTTTTCTATTTTTATAGAACTAATAACACTGGAACTGTGAGATTTAAGAACAGTTTCTATCCGTAGGTAATCAAGCTGCTCAACTGTCATATATGATAAACTGAGTAAATTAAATGCCACATCATTTGTGATTCTAGTGAACGCCATAATATGTTTAGCGTCATTTACCGTGATTATTATTAATATTAGATACAAGTTTGAGGTGTTTTTGTCTCCTGATGCTTTGCAATATGTTCATTATTGCGTCTACAAGGACATTATACAAGTAAGAATTTCACTGTGCATTGTACATCTAACAATAAGAAAGACTTTCACCTTGATCTTATTTTACTCTTAATACACTGAGAGTTGGATATTTGTAATGTATTATTTACATTATTTTAGCTTTTTAACACTAGTCCACTAGACCTTTCAGGGATATCTTGTATATTTGCATTTATACGGTATATTTGTCTTGTGTAGCAACATGAAGCAGACTCTTTACCGAGTGAGAGGTGCCCACCACAAGTCCTTGGTGCCAGTTATCTGCTGTAGGCGAGCCATTTGCATCATCATCCCACATGGAGGTAGGCAAATAAAGAAAGAGACAGCTAATTGCAGCACTTTAAATGACGCGACCCAATACTTTTACTGCTTTAATTTAAATATTGTTCTGAATTTAGATTATAAATCTTTCTAAAGTGGCAGGCAGACTTGCTAAGAATCCTGCATTTTTAATAAAGCCGCAGTGAAAACACTTTTCGGCTGAAGGAAAGCTTCCTTTAAGCACTGAACAAATTGATAGTCATTTCTAAATGAATGCAGTGTGCAGATGATGGAGTCCATGGGAATTCTAATTCAACATGTTTTTTTTGTCAATTATTTAAGAATATTAAACTTCAAGGCTGAAGGCAGAGGTGTGAGAGTGATAATTAGTGAATACAAGTATATTTTAGCACTTCTAATAAATGGGAAAAGCTCAGTCAGTATTTTAAGAGTTCAACAAACATTTGTCAAGTTAAACACCTTGCTGTATGACATTTCAACAGATATGGAACATGGAGGGTTGATGCCAAAGCTTCAGTTTCAGGAATAAACTTTGCTGCATCCTTCATTGAGCCCATTTAATCAGGGATGAGGGTGCTAGAGCCTTTCCTAGTGGCACTGAGCCCAAGACTGGATGGTGCCAGTCTACTGCATGGCACAATCAGTAATGCCAAGCAAATTAATTATCAGAATGTGAGAAGAACTTTGAGAAAACCAACACGGGCATTGGCAGAACGTGCAAGCCCTACACACAAATGGTCTGACAGGACTCTGTAGCTTTGTTAGCCACTGTGCTCCCATGCCATCAGGTCAAAATATTTAAAGCAAAATGTTTTCTGTGGTCATAATATCACACATTCCAGTTTTTTTGAAGTGTTATTTTTGGCTGTTTAAATTAGTTTGTCCATTTCTGCTTAGCTGCCAAGCTGCTGTGCCAAAGCAAGTTTTGCTGTAGGTATGGAAGACTTGAATTCCTTCAAAGAACACGATCAGAAGCAGCGAATTAGTGGCATGCCACTTCATCGGATTAGCACTCCAGAACACTGCAGATTGAACCAGCGCCTCACCTGTGGTGCCATATACCACGAATAGCCAATCTGGACAGATTGAGATGCCAGTCTCTTGCAGTGATGCCATCTGGTCTGCAAAGCACTGTCAGATTCCCCCGCCCATCTAAGAAAACTCAGTCCCATAGACATTGGGGGCTTTCTTTCATGTTGATAGCACTCGATTTTACATCGCCTAAAGTAATGAACAATATAAGTTTACTAATAAAAATAAGACTTTTGAAATTGGTGTTTATCTCTACCATCAAGATCATCTGGCCAGTGCTCATCAGTCTATTGCCCGAGTTTAAGGGGAAGTGGCCCATGCTGCTGTTCATTCCTTTTTCTCTTTCATTTTTTTTTCCAAAATGGGAGGCTCACTGCTCGATTATTCTGGGTGATTGGTCATGCTCTGCATGGAGCCTACATGTTCTTCCATTGTGCTGTTCGTAAGGTCCTCCCAAAGGGGCACACGTTTGGTAAATTAGTCTGTGGCACCCCATCCAAGAATGTTCTTAGCCCGTGATCCTGAACTGGATCAAGTAAATCAGGGAATGTTGTTACGTGTGTTCTAATATAGGGTTCTATAGCAGCATTAGGCACAATGTCAGAATAAAACCTAAGAAGGAGAGCAGCCCATCATAAGACACAGATACTCAATTTCCATCCTTATTTTTCAGAGCCTGCACATTCCAATAAAGGGGTGCAAAGAGCTAGAGTCTATTGTGACATTTCCAGCTCGGGAGGTGGGCTTCAGTGCATTGTAGGGCACACAGATATTTATGACCAGTTGAATTTTAGGGCACACTCAAGTTTAGGGTTCATTTCAAAGTGACCAATGAACCTGACAAGCTGTTATTTGAGATGTTGCCACATACCAAGGGAAAAACTTGCATATCTGGTATCCTTCAGTCACAGCCACTCACGTCTCCTAATCTTTGAACTGAATTCTTCATATTTTGGATTTTTTGAGTTAACACCAGTGTCTGGTGAGAATTTCATGTGAATACCCTCATTGAAAATGTATTTACTGGGAAAAAAAATGATGAGCTCAATACTTATTTCTGCCACTGTATATGCAAACTTTTTCTTCTGATTAGCAGTTCAAATTCAAGTTTTTTTTCCTCACGTGATACTATCCATCAATTTTCTAAACTTTGTTTTAACACCTTATGGTCAATAGGAGCTGGAATCTTCATCGTTGTAGTCAATTCAGACACACTGAGATCATCAAAAATGAGCCCCATGGCTTCAGTGAGTGGATGGGACATCAGATTCGGCTCTGTTGATCTGTGCAGCAGCAGTGTTAATCATTGTGCCAGCGCTGCCCTTTCAATTTACATGTATTTGCTTAGCAGGTGATTTTATCCAAAGCAACTTACAAAACAGGCCAGAATAATCAGGTGAACATCAGTCTAGGAGACTGTTTGGGAAGATGTGTTACAGAACAAGGGTACAAAACTGATCATTACAAGTGAAGAGCTCAGAACAAAATAGAAGCGAGTAATAAATCCTGATAGTTAACACCAGTTAGACAGAAATTCACTAATCCAGAGAGTCTTCAAACATTACTTAAACCCGCTGAGGAAGTCGGAAGTTCAAATGGAGGTGGGCAGCTCACTGCACCAGCTAGGAGCTACAGGGTGATACATTTATGAAAGATAATAAGAACTGCCATAGAATTTTAAAATGAGAAACACCAGATGGATATTTCTGATTTCTATTTCTGATTCAGATAGAGTCTGAATTCTGGCCTGTTTAATGTTTGAGTGTGTGCTTGGCATGTTCTGCTGGGCCCTGATGGTTTTTCTCAAATGCCCTGGCATTCCCCTACACCCTTTACATGTACTTGTACGGTTTATTGCCCACTCTTAGTTGGCCCACTTTGAGTGTGTGTTAAGTGTTGCCTGAGTTGCACTGGCACTGCCCTTGTGCCTGATCTTGTCATGAAAGGCTCCACATTTCTAAAATTAATGGTTGGGTTGCATGGTACATTGCTTGAGAAAGAGCCATTTCATTCTGAGAAGCGTTCTTCTCATATAAAAATAGTTCTTTAGAATTTAAAGGGTTCTTCATATGTAGACAGAGATCTTCATTGTACAGTAGTCTATCAACTGGTCAAGAAGACCTGAACTACGCCCGAGTCCACTGCACATAGCAAGAGTCCTGTTTAGATCACAAACACACTGATATTTTAGAAATCTGTTATCATCTATGCATGGCTATTTTTGGGACCTCTTCAGACCTAAATAAAAGGTTCTTTCTAGTATCTTCATGTGGATGGTTCCCCTACATTCTTAAAAATAATAGTTATTTAATGGCATTTTCAGGTTTTTTACTGGATTCTATGGTTCCTATAGAACTATTGGTTGGCAAAGAAATATTTCGTTCTGGGAAGGGTTCTTTGAATATGAAGTTGGTTCTTTGTGCTTTGAAAAACTTTCTAATATGTCAAAAACATGACTACTAACAAATTAAGAAAACCTCAAATTGGCCTGTGTTACTGTATGCAGCGAGAGGTCCGGTCAGGTCAGGTTAGGGAGCAAGCACTGGTAGAGCGCGTTGCTGCACCCACCACACCAAACAGCTCGAGATCCCGATTGGCAACCCCCCAGGCAGACACACGGTCCAGTCCCACCCTCCAGAAAAGACCCTCTTTCTGCCACAGCCAGGTGTTACATGGGCATGCCCTTGGCTTGGTCCAGCTACTTGGGTCCTCAACAATGAGGATACTGAGAGCCGAATCACCCTCAGGGAATCGAGACACATGGCCCGTAGTGCCGTAACTGACAATCGCTGACAATGCAAGTAATGCGCCTCATTTAGGTCTCCGTGAGCAACCGCTCATTTAACACAAAGTCAAACCAATGCTACCCAAGGATTCTCCGAAGAGACACAGTAGCAAAAGAGTCCAGTTTTTGTCTCAGGTCACTGGATAGTGTCCATGTTTTGCAACCATGAGGCAAGACAGGAAGCACCAGGACTCTAAAGACTTGGACCTTTGTCCTTTTGCATAGATATCGGGAGTGCCACACACCCCTTTCCTGTGACCTTATGACCCCCCCATGCTCTACCAATCCGTCTACTTACTTCATTGGAAGAGCCACCAGAGACATGAATGTCACTGCCAAGGTAAGTAAACCTCTCGACAAAGTCAACACTCTCTCCGCAGACAGACACAGTGTTGATGACTGTGCCTAAGAGGTCATTAAAGGCTTGGATCTTAGTTTTTATCAGGACACTTGCAAGCCCAGACACTCAGACTCCTCACTCAGTCTCTCGAGCAACCCAATCAGAGCCTCCATTGACTCCGTGAAGATCACAGCATCGTCAGCAAAGTCAAGATCAGTGAATCTTTCTTCGCCAGCACATGTCCCACAGCCGCTGGACCCCACGACCTTGCCCAACACCCTGTCCATACAAGCATTGAACAGAGTAGAGTATGCAGAGTATGAAGTAAGAGCCCTTTCAAAATCACGACCCATTAGTATTTCACAAATCTGTTACCATCTGTTCTTTATGTCACCTGTTACGGATCATAAAAGTTGTTTCTTGAACATTCATGTGGATGGTCCTTTTGGAAACCAAAAATGGTTCCCCTGTGGCATCACTCTGAAGAACAACTCTGGCACCTTTAGTTTTAAGAGTGCGTGGTATCATTTTGAAGAACAGCTTTGGCACTATTATTTTTAAGGGTGCAGTTAGTGTTCCTTGTGATTAACTGGTGCCCACCCAGGGCTCATTTGTGATGTGGACAGTACTGGCTACAAGTCACCACAACCTTAAAAGTGGATGGCTCAGTGAATAGATAAATGAATGAACATTCAGACATTGCGTCATTTTATTCATTCATTCATTCTCTGAATTCACTTAGTCCAGTACAGGATCACAGGCAGCCACCATCTTCCCTGGCAACATCTGGTGCAAGGCAGGAATCATGGGACGTGTTCCAGGATGCTTTACATCACCAAATAATTTGATCATTGGGTTTTTGGGGGGGGGGGGGGGCGCGGTAGAAGGAAAAAAAAAAGAAAACCTACATGACATAGAATACAAGTCCATAAAGCACTACCCACTGTGTCAGTAAAATGAATTCTCAGTATCAAAAATAACCAGGATTAAAAAAATAAATAAATAAAAATACAATATATCACACACTTTAATAAATGATAAATGTCAGAGTGTGCTTTTGTGATTTGATTACAATACTACAGAAAAATATCTGCTTTACTTGGTAGCATTAAGAAGATGGATTTGAGCAATCATTTTGAAAAGACGACAAAAATCAGCCTTCCGATGTACAGCCTCTAAGGGCTCTTCTGACTCCGACCAAGTTTTGAGCTGACACGACAGATCGCTGCATTGACTTAAGCTTGTCAGCATTTACAACTCACAAGGATGATAAAAAAATAAATAAATAAAAATAATAATAGTCGAAGGAGAAAAAATTGCAGTTCTGCTGTGAAGTGGGATCACCAAGTGGATCTAGGAGGCGAATGATTGGACGTTAGCGGCCGCTGGATCGACACCGCCTCAGAACCGGTTCTGTCCAGATCCACTTGCGGGCTCCACTTTAAGGGGGCGGGGACTGGGGCGTCGGCTTTACTTAACAGTCAGCGGGTGTCGCGCTCACCTGTGACCTACGAGCGCCCGTCTTGATTTGTCGATGATTGATTGCTTACTCCACCTGGGGGTTATTAAGAGATTTGACATGACATTTAAAAAGTATTGCGGACTGCCCAGTGGGACTTGGGAAGGAATCTTTCCTAATTGTCTAATATTTTCAAAAGTGTCTGCCGTTTTCAAATACGGACTTAAAAGAAAAAATAAAAAGCGATCTTATTCGTATGTGCTCTTTGTTTGGTTACCGTGCCAGCTTTAAACTCTGCTCTGCGATACGGTTTTGTCTCTTCATTGAAGCAGCTGAAAATTGTGCATTTGTCCTTGGAATGTCAAAACAGCTAGAAGGGGGAGTGTGGGCGTGTTTAGGGATAACCTGGCCGTGATCCCGCATCCCAGCATGTCGCAGACTGGTAAAGAACACCATATAAAAAACAGGAGTTGAATAGAAGAAGAGGAAGAATGGGAGGAAAATGCGCTTGACTGAGTCAGAGACATGAGTGAGAGCGGGATGGGGAGGCATGCAGAGGCAAAGCAAATAAAGGAAAAGTGATAAGAACAGACGGCACTGGGTCAAAAGGGGACCGGAGCTACTTATATTGTTATTTAGGGCATGAGCTCATCGGGGTATTGGGGCAGAAAGAATACTGTGCTACAAAAAGCAATATTATTTAAACGTTCAGTTAGTAAGAGATGTGTTACGGTGGCGCAGGAGTTAGCATTTTCGCAGACACCTATTTCGCCTTTTCATTTTAAGCTCCTCAGGTGAACGTGCACTCTCAAAGTTAAAAGTGCCAAAAGGTTTTCTTCAGAGTTATGCCATAGGCGAACCATGGGCAGATGATAACAAATTTGTGAAATACCGATGGGTTTCAGATTTAAAAAGGACTCGTCCTGCATTCAATAACGCAAACTACGTTCAGGCTTTTTTGATCTTTCAGTATCCTGCATGCACTCTTAAAAATAAAGGTGCCAGGGTAGTTCTTCAAAGCAATGCCACAGGGGAACCCTTTTAGGTTCCAAAGAGTCCCATCCGTATGAAGGTTCCAGAAAGACCCTTTATTTATTTAGATCACTAACAGTCTCCATATGAACATAACCTGGATGATAACAGATTTGTGAAATACCAGTGGGTCCTGATTTCAAATGGACTCTCACTGCATGCAATAACTCATTCAAGTGTTCTTAATCTGTTAGTGTCCTGAAGCCCACCATACATTAAAGATTTTTTTTCTAAATATTCGGAAGTTTTTTGAAGCACAAAAAACCAACTTAATTTGCAAAGATCCCTTCCTAGAATGAAATGGTGCTGTCAAACAATGTTTCCACGATGATCCACACATCCCAGTAAAGAACCATTAAGTGCCATTAAAGAACTGGTATTTGTAAGAGTGTAGAACCCACTATATAAAGGTTTATGTTTCGTCCACATCTCACAAACCTTTTCAAAGCCCAAAACATTACTTATATGCAAAGAGCCTTTTTCAAAATGAAAGCTTTCTTTGTCAAGCAAGGGTTCAAAGAGGAACACACAAACCATTAAAGGGCCATTACAGAACCAGTGTTTTTAAGAGAGTGGGTTTCCATCGGAGGAATCAATCTGTCCACCTAAATCCCAAAGGACACATTTGCTGCTGCTTTTCCAAATTTGCCCTGTACTGGTGTGTGCTGGAATATGGTCTTCCAATGGACAGAAATCCTGCCCAGGGATATTTCCTACCCTTTTCCCCAAAGTTACAGGGACATTCTGTAGACCCCTGAGACCCTATATTGGATTAAGTGAGTTTGAGAAGTCTGCATCCATCCATCCGTTCATCCATTTCCTTAAACCACTTATCCAGAACAGGGTTGCAGGGCAGCTGGAGCCTATCCAAGCAAGCATTGGGCATAAGGTGGGAAGAATCCTTAAAGAGGGTGTCAGTCCATCACAGAGTGAACAAAGACACACACAGTGGCCAGTTTAACATCGCCAATCCACCAAACCTGCATGTGTCTGGAAGGAAATCAGAGCAGCTGCAGAAAACCAAGGAGAGAACATGCACACTCCACACAGGGAGCACAAAGGAAGGTAAACCCCAGTCTCCATGTTGTGAGGCAGCAGCGCTGCAGTTCTACTACTGTGCCAATGTAAATGTTATGTAATATAATAATAATAATAATAATAATAATAATAATAATAATAATAATAATAGTCTGATTCCTTTATCCAAGGCGGCTTACAACATTCGAGATACAATTGGTTGCATATATTTCGTTTTTTCCAGTTGGATTATATGCTCGTGGTCACCCAGTGTTAGTTGAGTGATTTGAACGCACCACCTCGGGGTTTGAAATCCAAACTTCACAGATTCCAATAATTTTGATTGGTTAGTAAGCATTTCTATTCTGAAGTATACAGCTAAATTCAGACTTAAATACGAATTTTGTCATTGCGCGACAGAATTAAATAATATCTTTCTGAACATTAGCATTATTTCCTAAGGTAGCGTAAATGATCCAGTCCACCATATTTGTAAAACCGGTTGTCTTAGACCCTGTGCAACGGCTTCCAGAAATATTTCGATGGTTATTAACATATTACACTTTAAACGTTTATACTTCCATATATCTATTACAGTAGTGATTTACTACATCGCCTAAATTGTACAGAACTGTCACATCGTATATCAGAATCCATTTACTTATTTGGCTGACGCCTTAATCCAAGGCGATTTACAACGTTTATGATAAACTGATTCACTTTCGACTCGATCATGTTCACACAGTCAGTGGCGGGATTTGAACCCACAACCTCAGGGTTGGACTGAGTCAGGTGGTTTTATGAGATTCATTTTCAGCGATTTGACGGTTGACACCAATCTTCCGCGTTAACAGAGATTAATCGTTTACCGAAGTGAAGACGACTGCATTTTAGTCTTGATTGATCCATAATAAACCATGTGCCTTGCAGAATAACACTATAGACCTTTATCTTTCGGGAATTTGCAGCATACTGAAAAGTGACGCAAAATGACACCTTTTGTTGACTAACTAGAAAGATTACAATATGCAAGCTTTCGAGGCAACTCGGGCCCCTTCTTCAGGCAAGATGGAATCAATAATCAATCAAATGATTACATCTGGCCTGAAGAAGGGGCCCGAGTTGCCTCGAAATTCCATCTTGCCTGAAGAAGGGGCCCGAGTTGCCTCGAAAGCTTGCATATTGTAATCTTTCTATTTAGCCAATAAAATTTGTCATTTACTTCTCACTACATCCATAATGGCTAACATGGCACAACACCCTATACTATGCATACTGAAGAAAACGTGTTTCCTAGAGTCACATGTTTGTTTTTGCGTTGTTTGATTTTAACGTTACCGTTACATGAGAGCCTTCGGTGTTTAGCGCTTCGGCGTGCAGTCATCTGCGCAACTGAAGCTCTTCCTGTTAATTGGTTCGGAGAAGTCGTCCCGTCCAGAGTTAGTCCCTTTGCTGTTGGGTTAGACTGCGATGGATCGAGCGAGTAAAGTGAATGGGAGAGTGGAGCAGGAACCAACGAACACTGAGTGAAAAAAGACACCGATATGCAGCCACGGAAAGTCACTACCGCCACAGTAATTTATCGTTGATTTATTGCATATATTCTGTATAAATAGATACGTACCTAAAGGAAGATAATACTTTATCGTCAGGACAGGTGAAAGAAATTGGATTTGAATACATGTGTTCACCTTTCATTGCCAAAGGCTGCATTTGAAAAAGCTTGTTACCATTTCAATAGCTTTAGGTCAATGACATTCGCAGAACGGAGTGTTGACGAGATGAATACATCAACTCACAGAAATAAATTTTGTTTAGATTGTTTTGGCCATGAACAGATAACATTATTCTCAGGCCACGTCCCGGCTCTAAAGGTGTATGTTACACACCCTTGAACACGAGCAAAGGGCGCTTCGCAAAGTTTGTGTTTTTTTTTTTTTTCTCTTCAACTCTAGTTACCACATAATCAAAAACCCTTCAACATACACGCTTTGCATTTCTCCAGAAGCATTATTACATTCTCTCTCACTTTTTCATCAGCTCCGCCAACGCGGTTCAGAAAGACAAAAACGTTCTGGCATTCAGCGAGATCGGGGGCTTTTAAACGCATTCTATCAAGTTCTTCTGTCATTTAAAACGCTTTCTCGTGTGTCAGCTCGATCTGAAAGGCGAATCTGAAAATAGAATAAAATACGAAATTAAAAGGTCTGGAGGGAAATGTCTACCACGCAATGAAATAACGAGCTTAAATATTCCTCAATAAGAAAACGACATTTAACCCGCATTAAAAAGCTTAATAGTGCCACAAACAGGCGGACAGAAATGAAAGACCCCTGGATACATAGATGGAGAAAAAAGATTCTAGTATAGGCGTCCAAATGGCTGTCTTTTAACTTCAACTGACATTTTGACGTCTAAAGTTTCCATGACAAGGTTACGAAAGTATCTTGGACTCTGTGGCTTCTTATTAAATATCGGCATCGCACAGAATAAAGTGACCGTTTAATTTTGATGAAAACAATAGAAACTACATGAAATAAATGAAGTAAGCTCGTACAAGAGTGCCTTTGAATTCTGGAGTCTAACATTATTTGGCAGATGTCTTTCAACATTCGAGATACAGTTGGTTACATTCTGTCTGTTTTTTTGTTTTTTTTCCAAATGGTGCACATACAGGTGATGTGATTTCCTTCCTTCCTTCCTTCCTGCCTGTCCACCATATCCTAATATCCCATCAATAAGACGCAGTCCCAAATCCCGGAAATCGATTTGGCTGCATGTTAGACTTCAGATGTTTGGGTGGGTTTCTGCTTGCGACTCAGCTGACTGCTCCCAGAACGCAAGGCGTTGTAGTGTGAATTGATTGGCGTCCCGTCCAGTTTGGCTTCTCTCTTGCATCTGTTGCTCGTTCTCCAACCCCTATACTGCATTCCCATAAAGTATAACTATTATATGTCCATCCGTTTTTTAACTTACTCTGTTCAGCTCAAGGACGCGAGTAGTCGTTCCTTATAATAACAGCGTTGGACACAAGTCAGTCCAAGGGCTCATTCATATACCAACCCAGGCAATGCCAATTTACAGTTGCTAATTAGCTTAACGCAGAAGGAAAATAAATACAGAAAATACGGAATAAGAAAAGACAGGCAAACACGGACTGACAGCGACATGGCTGAGATGGGAAGCCATGCAGTCTACTGGGGCAATGAGGCAGCAGCTCTACCCGCGGTGCCACCCATCCTATTGATAACACGTTCTCTAGACGTCAAGACAAAATACAACAGCTGAATTTCTTCAAATATGCACTTAATAATCACACCGGTCCTCCATTCCTCAGTTATCTTAAATCGCCTATAGCTCAAATCAGGCTGCCGAACCTCAGTGAATGCATCCATTTAATCGTAATTCAAGGCTTTCATTCGGGCATTACAGAGATTCAGTAGGCCGGCCAGTGGTTAGTGCTAATGCAGCATCCCCGGGAACGCCTGAGTTTTGGTGGCTCTCCATGTGCACTGGTATTCTTTGTCCAGAAACTTCTTTGTCCAACGACTTGCTAATTGGGTTAACTGGAGACACCAAACATTTATCGTCGTGAATATGTGCGTTCAATGTGCCTTGCGATGGACTGAAGTACTGTCCGCAGGCTTGGCTACTGCTATGTGCCTGATACTCCCTCCCGGGACAAACTCGGGCCCATTGACACCCTAATCATTTGGATGGTGCGGGCTCAGAAAATAAATGGATGTGTTGATTATTCCTCGTTTTATGAGCTTGTTTCTAAACTCTTCAGCTGTATTGCAAAAAAAAAAGGAAAATCGGAAAACATGTTCATTATGCATTTTACCTTGACCATGAAACCATCGCAAACGAACCAAAGTGCAGGATCAATCTCGCATCTCATCGCGCTAATGGAGTCTTTTAAAAACCGCGACAGGAAAGAGAACACCGAAAAACAATCTGTCCACTTTACGGGAAATAAAACAAATTAAACGGTCCCATCAGCTGACGAGGTGCAACGAAAACATTCAGCTACCGTCAATACGAAAAGAATCTGGTAATTGACACCTCATTGGTTTTGCCATTTGTATAAAAAAAAAAGCCAAAGTTTACCTTGCATGGGGCTTAGAAGCAGGTTTTAGGATCCCAAACGAAGCCGCCCAGGAGAAGCTAAGAGCACGGCTGCGGGCTGCAGGCTATTCGGCTCGGTGTGAAGTGCGAGCTTCACTCGCTCTGCCTTTCTCTGTCAAGCACGTCAGCGCGGCAGGAGTCAAAGCTGCGCCGTTAACTCTTTCTCCTCAGTCTGAGCGCAGCGCTGATGCTGATGTGACTGGCGGTGCTTCGGCTAGCTCTGTTAATCATCTCCAGGATTCTGGGCAATGGTGCAAACGGAAGTCTGCTGCTCAACCTGAAGTTTGGGAAACACTTTTGCAGGTGAGTGGACACCGACGATCTAGCGTGTATGGCTGGGCTGCAGCGGCCGCAAACTCTTTAACAAACAAATAACGATGGCATTTGTATATACTTGTGTATATATAATGGGTATTATTGGTTTTTATTTTCTGCACACTACACATAGATCGATTTCAGGCCAAATATCTTTTCTAGGCACTACAGTAGGCACATGAGTGAACCCACTGACATGCGGACAGCCGCAGCGCCGTTACAGGTGGTATGGGCATAGCATGCTGCTAATTTCCGCTACCGGAGTCCGGCTGCATTTTGTTTTCTTCACATTTATTGTGAAGTTCCCCTCTGTTGTAATGAGTTAGTACCTATTAATGCATTTTTTTAACGGAAAACCATTTTTTTTTACTTTTAGATTTTGAATATGAGAATCACAGAATAGTTTCTGATGCAAACACCACATGGGCGCCATAAACACTTTAAATCACTTTTTTAAATTCTGCATTCTGTAAGTAGTCTAATCTATGCTTGCAATTAAATTGAAAAATTTTCATAGTGTTCTGTGCCTGAACAAAAATAGGCTATAATTATAAGAAAGAAATATTCTAGCATTTTGTTTGTTGTAAATGATATTTAATGAGCGATATATGAAAATGCAAGGTATCACATATGCGCCCTACAAAAAGTTAGCCCAGGGTTAAGGGTGTGCAGTTTGCAGGTTCTCCCTGTGTCTTTGTGGGTTTCTTCCTACACTCTAAAGACCTGCAGGTTAGGTGGATTGGCGATGTGAAATTGGCCTTAAAGAGTGTGTGTTCACCCTCTGATGGACTGGCACCCGGTTCCTGGGATTTCTCCTGCCTTGTGCCCTGTGCTTGCTAGGATAGGCTCCATCTTCCCCTGGACCCTGCAGACTTAGAGAACGGATGGATGGCATAACATATGCTAATACATTGGTTCACATTTAAAATGGTTCATTAGTGGCATGTTCTGGTTCTTTACTGGGTTGTGTGGTTCCTCATACAGTTATTGTTTGACCAAACATCATTTCATTCTTGGAAGGGTTGTTTGCTTATGAAGCTGGTTCTTTGTGGTTTGAAAAAGTTCCTAATATGTAGGGGAAAAAAAGCTGAAATCTTTAATATATGATAGGCTACCTATAGCATGACACTAACAGATTGAGAAAACTTGGGCTTAGCCTGGCTTTTGTATGCAGTGAGAGTCTTTTTAAAATCACAAGCCATTGGTATTTCACAAATCAGTTACCACCTATTCATGGCTATTTAGTGTGTGCAGCTTGTTGCAAATCTAAAAAAATATAAAGGTTCTTACTGGAACCTTAAGGGGTCTTTTGGGACCAAAAAATGGCTCCACTCTGTACAAGCACTCTTGCAGCTTTATTTTTAAGAGACTGTTTGACACTAAAATATATTAAGGCTTGTTTTTAATTTGATCCAGTTAAATTGATTCATAAAAAACAAAATTAACGGGTATTTTTGCATTTTTTTCAGCAGTCAGTGCACAAGGAGCCGATTCACACAAATGTGTAGGACATTTAAAAAGAGGAAAAGTTACCCACATCAGGCAGCAGACAGGAACAAAGACTGACCAGAATGCATATGCCCAGTGCCAGCCACTGCCAGTCAAACTACCAAGGATCTTTTAGGGCTAAGCGATGGAGGAATGGTCACAAGCAGGGCCATCTTAACAATATTATAGACCCCAGGCAAAGCAGTGCATTAGGGTCTCTACCTACACAACCACCCAGCAAGTCACAACATACATAGATTAACATGGGGGCCCCTGGCACCTGCCCAGCATGCCCATGTGTTAAGATGGCCCTGGTCACAAGCGAGCAGAATGTCCAGTCCGTCTCCACACAGATGGTGGCTGACCTGGCCAGGAAAAGAACTCTGGTCCATACACCAGTGAGGCAGTAAGGGTACCCACTGAACATAATGCTTGTGCATTTAGTAACCTGACAAATCATTTTCAGGCTTAGGGGAGGAGATGGGAGCTTACAAGGCTGGGCATGGACCCCTCAATTAAAAATGAAATAAACAACAATTAGAAAATTATCTAGGAATAAGAATGAAAAATTTCTAAAAACAATAGAAAGAATATTAAAAACTAGCCGACGCCCGTCATAGCATACAGCGGTGTAATAATAGGAATGGAAAACTGTGAGAAAGAAATTCAGAAATCAAGAAGAAAGAAATACTTCTTGAAAGACGCAGTTGTGAATAGGTGTTTTGGTAGAGACGACAGATAATGAATCATAAGATCTAACCCTAGAAAAAGCCACGTACAACTGACCGTGGCTGAAGACTGGTTGTTGTAGATTAACGCAAATTTTTGCAAACATTTGTCCTTGGGACTTGTTGATAGTCATGGAGAAGGCGAGTCTGAGTGGGAATTGTGTGCGTTTAAATTTAAAAGGGAGAATGGTGTCGGAAGGAAGGAGAGAGATTTTGGGAATGAAGATTGTTTCAGAAATTTGGAAAGCGATCAGTTTGCACTCAATAATCTCCTATGTATATTTCTCTTCTGGTTCGTTCTGCTTCCTCTTCAAACCCGGTCCCCCCCACACGCAGCCCACACAGCATTTCTCGATTCCTATTCCTCCTCTTCCAAACCCTTCCCCACGCTGCCTGTGGCCTCCCATACACCCCCAAGCCACTTTTCTCAATTCCTATTCCTCTTTCGAATTACTGCGTTCCCTGCTCCTCTCTCATGACCCCATTGGTGTCACGTCACCGCCGAAGTGAAAGGTCACGCGGTCAGGCTAGATATAGGGTGGTGACATAACCGGGTTTGAAGAGGAAGCAGGACGAACCAGAAGAGAAATATATATAAGAGATTACAAATGACCTGGAAGAATTTTTTTTAAGAAACTAAAAAATAAATTTTCCCAATACCCATCCAGAGGTGAATCACAAAGCACCCAACCCTTTTATCTCTCATTAGGTAAGTATGTATCTGAGTCCTCTGACTTTCAGGGTTATGGAAAGCCTTTGTCTGTCCAGAATTTGGTGACTGTCGGGATTCGGCCTTGAATGTGTGGTCCTTTAGTGCCCAAGTATTCCCACATTAAACCTGTAATGTTTACAAAAAAAGCCCTCCGAGACGACCGCCTAGTTGTCCTAAATGGAAATGCTGCGTTATGTTGTAGTGGAGGTCAGGCGCTCGTCTAAGAGTTTGTGCTTCTGTCAGAGAAGGTGACAGATTGAGGGGTTGATCAGAGTGATCAGAGTCAACGGTGTGTGGAAGTTCTTTTAATAAACGCTTTACCCTGAAACAAAAAGCCCTTGACATGGCAAATGTTCATGCCATGGCCATCCAGAATTTGCTAACCTCTAAAAACCCTTTAGGGGCTGACCCCAGGTTTCACAGTTTATTACCCTTTTTGCCATGAAACTACCCTTGTTACGTGTGCATTTACAAAGATCGGTGTGTGTTATATAAGTAAATATTTTTCTTTTTTAGTCTCCGAAAGAATTGCATGAAAGAAAGTAAAAGTCTGAACATTCTGCAGATTTTATTACGTACCAGATATCTATTAACTGCATTCCTGGTCCTTTGGGAAAAGCTCTTCTCAGTCCGTCATCGAATATAATAGGTCACTTTCTGGTTTTCTACTTCACAGAGTTTAGCAAAGACAATAACCAAGGATATTAAAAGTAACATGACAGTAAAATAAAAGAGCTCAAGGTATTTTTATTCCATACGTCTTTTATGTCCATTAATTCAACATTAATTACTCCTTTCCTCAAAGGCCAAATTATACATCACAGATTGAAAATAAGATGCGGCGGACCGGTGCCTTGTCAAGTATCACAGTTCCTGCCTCTCACCCAAGGGCTGCGGCCAAAATTTAGTTTTATGATGTGCATCTAATGAGAAGTCAAGCAAAATGACACCTTTTATTGGCTAACCAAAAAGATGACAATATGCAAGTTTTCAAGGCAACTCAGGACCCTTCTTCAGGTAAGATGTAAACTGAGTCGCCCTCTTAAGCTTGCATATGGTCATCTGTTCAGTTAGCCAATCAAAGGTGTCATTTTGCTTGACTTCTCATTAAATGCACACCATGAAATTACATTTTTTATTACATCCGCAATGGCTAACACGGTGCAACACCCTTGTACGACGGTGTACGTTTTAATTTTTTGATAAAGGTAGGATGAGTAGAAGCAAACCTCATTCATTTCAGGAGCGGAGCCAATCGCTGCACCACTGAACAGAAGTATAAAACGTCTTCATGATGGTTTATCGTTGTTAGACGTCACACCCTTACCATATAAGGACAAATATCACGGCACTTGTGGCCACACCTACAACTTTAATACACGCTGAGCTTGAAAATCACACATTAATAGATGAGCATCAAAGCATCATATGTGTATGTATGTGAAATAAATTAATATTATTTGTTAGGAATTATCCTAGCCCAGATGAAACAGAGAATGTAGTCGATATCTTAATGACCTGCTAACAAAAGGGTTCAGTAATTTCATTTCTGTCCTTTTCAAATGTGGCAGTAGTAGCATAAGGCAGGAATTAGGCCGAGAGAGGGCACCATTATTCATCACACTCAAACACTGGAGCCAACTTACTTTGCAGGTAGTTGGGGATTTGGAAACACAGCCCACCCACATAGACAGAATGTGCCAACCTCACACAATGACTGGGCATGGCATTCCATTCCAAACCCCTGAAGCCATTAGGCAACACTGACCATTGGACTGTATTGAGAAGAAAAGAACACAACATAATTCATAATTGCATTTAAAAAGAGTGCCACTTCTCCTGTGTTGCACCCACCAAGGGTATAGCACAGAGCTCTGGGACCTTTACATAAGCAGTCTCTGTGGGCCCCTTCCTCTCGAAAACAAACTTTTCATTCCAGACTTCGAGGGTCCTCCACCCAGTGGGACCAGGGTAATCATTACCCTTTTACCCTCCACTACGATGCCCATGCACCCAGGGTTGCTAGCGCAGACTTTGGCAAAAACCTGGAACAAAATACGGATTAAGCAATTTCAAGAATGTCACATTAAGAAGATCAAATTGCATTTTCACAGATTGGATATGAATTTGTCTTGTAAAATTGGTGAGAGCAGAGGTAATCTTTATTCAAGAAGGAAATTACAGAATTTATAAGTATATTTATATAGTACTAGGGTGTTGTACCATGTTAGCCATTATGAATGTAGTGAAAAGTCAAGCAAAACGACACCTTTTATTGGCTAACTAAAAAGATTACAATATGCAAGCTTTCATATTGTAATCTTTTTAGTTAGCCAATAAAAGGTGTCCTTTTGCTTGACTTTTCACTAAGTATATTTATGAATGTGTATACGTGGCCAGGACCAGCCCCTACCTGTGCCTAGTATGATTAGTATTGGTTCCAGCAAACCCATCATCCCCCATTATTATTATTATTATTATTATTATTATTATTATTATTATTGTTATTGTTGTTGTTGTTTTATACAATACACCTGGGTGATTAGAAAATACAAATGGGAATAAGTCGGTTCAGAAATGCTGAGCTGTGTAATCTTATAAATCAATATAATGTCAGCTGTAATATTGAATAAAATACACCAAAAACACACACATTTTATAAAACTGTAAATAAATACATTACAAAATGAGCTTCAACTATAAAGAATACTTCGGACAATAGTGATTTTGTTTCCTGAACACATTTGGGTGAGTCTTTTGGTTTTTCACCTGCTGATCACAAAAGTCCCCTTTAAAATTTCCTGTCACATACTGTTTTATTGTAATTGCCTATTTTTGTGGTTTCCTCTCATATTACAAGTCTACTTATAGTACAACAACTGCAACTGGAACATCTGTGGTGGTCTCGGATGTATCAAGTCCTGTTGCCTCATTTGTGAATGTGCCAAAGACTCTCATTACAAGAAGACAACTGGCCATTTTCTAAGCATTTGGTGTCAGGGCAGAAAAGTGCGGCACATAAACAACTCATCAACCCAACAAAGATATTTTTTGTCTCCTCTTCAAATTAAACTCATTTTCATGAAAGTGACCAGGAAGGTGAAGGATTTCAATATTTGAGACAGATGTTTCCACAAATAACTGGTGCCAAGATTAAGGAAGGCATTTTTGTTGGTCCACAAATGATCACCAATGACAAATGTTTGGAAGATCTTCTAGTGTGGGGTAGGATGATATTGCATAGAAGACATTTAAGGATGGAACTGAGAATTTTCCTGGTGACTATGGAGCAGCAAATTACATCCAGCCAGGTGACAACATATTTCAAACGTACAAAGCCATGAAGTGCAACATGTTGCTAAATATTCATTTTCTGCATTCCCATGTGGACTTCCTCCATTTTAATCTTTTGTGCAGTCAATGATGAATATGGTGAATGGGTTCACCAGGACATTGCAAAAATAGAAAGTGGAATTCATCAGTGCTGGCCAACTATAGTTAGACACTGAAATGAGAAGCATCAGATGCCAAGTTGAAATGGAAACCAGCTGCAAATCATTTTTACTTCAACTGAACTAATGCAACATGCTAGAATCATTAAGTGATTAAACACACTAAATTCATTAAAAGTTAATTACCTGCTCCTCCAGATTTCTACATAACACAGTCAATTTTAAAATATATTTGTGTTCAGATTGAAGCTGTCCATCAGGATCACCAATTTTCTTTCTTTCTCATGCTTGAAAAGAATTGTTGTCCAGTAATATCAGTCAACCTTCGTTTAAAGGATAGGTTTGGTATTTTTCAAGTTGAAGTTATTTTTTCACAAACATGATATTTATGCATTTCCAACACAAAACTATCTTCTGAAGTTAAGTGTTCTCTATACATTTTTAAAAAAGCATAGCCTGTCCTGACATTTTATAATGGAAGTCATAGGACACGGGACTCAAGTGGGAAACAAAAGCATTAAAACTTACCAAATATGTCCACTTCAAAATGTCAACATTTTTAATATGAGAAAGCATGCCATCCATGTTTCTGATGCATGTTTGTGACAATAAAAATGAGTTTAGAAATTGTGACAGATAGGGGACACTATCACTCCCTTGAACCCTTGTCCATGACTCCAGACACCAGATAAAAGTCCACAGGTTGACTTTATTTATATGCCACAGTGCACAAAGCACCCTTTCCTCCACTATACTCATTAAATTACACAATAATCACTAATAAACAATTCCTCCACTCCCAGACGCAGTGCCACCCTTCCACCCAACTCAGCTCACCGTCTGGGAGCTCCCACAGTTTTTTTATACACCCTGACCCGGAAGTGTTCCCAATCCCCAGTCCATGTGATTCTCTATCACTTCCGGGTCAGGTACAAGTCCTTCTTCTCACCCCGGAAGCACGTCACTTCTGTTGTCGCTCTTCCTGTGACGCACTTCCGGGTTATAGGGCACAAATGATTCTTTGGTCCTCCCTGCAGCTCCCTCTTGCGGCTCCTGTGGTATCCAGCAGGGTCGTGTATAAAAACTACATAGTCCATGATTCCCTGCTGGTCTTTGGGGCACCTCCATACTACAGGGAGGGCTCCAACTGTGGCTTTATTTTTTGAAAGGAAACCAAACCTCGTTTGTTGAAAGGTGGCTGTCAAGGAAGACAAACACTGAGGTGTGGCACACAGCTGGTCTTCTTTGAAATTCGGCTGAATGTCATAATTATGGTATTTTTTTTCCTTCATAAATGACATGTATACGTTATTTTATAATATGTATGTAATCTCAAGACATGGATCAAAGCTTGATAGCTTTCTTGGCTTAAAAAAATGTATGTATTTGGTAGTTTTTGGGCTTTTGTTTTCCAGTCAGGCTGAATGTCCCCTGATCTCCATTATAAAATGCCAGGACATGCTATGTATTTTTTAATATTTATATAAAATGCTTAACTTTAGAACACAACTTCCCATGGCAAACACATATATGTTTGTGAAGAGCTAACTTTGACTTGAAAAGTACCAAAGGTATCCTTCAAGTCAAAAGAACAAAATCCATTGGAAGCCATAGACATGAAAACAACAAATTTGAGTTTCCATTTCAAAGCATTCAGACACCATCAATCCACTCTTCTAAATAACTGCTTAATGGAGGTCAGAGTGTGCGCCAAAAAAAAAAAAAAATAAGATGAGACTTTTTAAGTCAGACTGTGATTGAGAGATAAAGAGAGAGATAATTGCCAATTAGTTTTTGTCTTTCTGTTTCTCAGTTTTCTGAACTTGTGTTCTGAGTCCAGCTAGGCAGGCAGTGTTAGATGGCTTATTTTCTTGCATCTGTGTAACAATGTCTTATGCTTTGTAGTTTCTCAATGCAAATAAATTTTCCTCTAGCATAATAAACTGGAAGGTTTCTGGTTCAAATTGTGTTACTGCTAGAAGGGATCCTACTCCGTTGGGCCCTTGAGCAAGGCCTTTAACCTGAAAACTGCTCCAAGGGTGCTGTACAATGGCTGATGCTGTGCTCTGACCCCCAAATGTCATGCAAAAAGACAATCTCCCCATAAATAAATAAATTATACCTAACCTAACTAATCTAATGCCTTGTGCTCTGAAAGACAATCCACACACACAATGGGTGGAGATCATGGGAAATACACTTTGATGGGAGCCCAACCAGACATTGCAATATCAACACTCAGTCTTATTGGGACAATTCAAGTAGACTGCATGTCTTTGTCATCATGGAGGAGACTGGAGTACCAAGAGAAGGTGCCACTGTAACACCAGTGACCAGAGTAGAAAAATGAACGTGGGCCCATGGAGCTGGGAAACAACAACATCAACCATAGTGCCAGGTGAATATGCCTGTGAAGTTCCCTAATTATCACATAGGGTTGTTTTTACATAGCAAGAATCCTAGTCAGATAATCAATGTAAGTAACCAGCAGGATGTCAAAGATCTTTCTGAAACAGACAGAAAGTCTGTTAATATATTATCAGGGCTCATTGTTTATTAGTGTAGGGTCATGAACAACAAAAGCATATCCTGGCAGCAGTGGGTGTAAGGCAGAACACAGGATATTGTGTCTTGAAGTGACAGGAGTGGTCCACATTATTGTATTATAGTACAGGTCATTTAAGTTAACCTGACTTAAGGCAACTCCCTGGATGGGATGCCAGACCACAGTGGTTCACACATTTATTGGAGGCACCCACCCTCAGTCATAACATAACATTTTCCAATCTCTTTAATTCAATTCTGGGCAAGAAAACAGCCCACCATTAGTCAGCCCATCTCAGGGTCCAATGTGGGATCATCAATGAACCTAACTTGTATGTTTTTTGTGGATGTGGGAGGACAACCAGAGGGCACAATTATTTATACTGTGATAAATTACAGCTGCTAGGTAACTGTACAGAAGCTAGAGGAGATTCGAACCCTGCTCTCTAGAGATATTAGGAACCGGTGCTAATAACTGCACAAAAACACACACCAAAGGGTAGCCAGTAGAGGCTTTTGCTTAGTCAGTAGAACTAAGCCAGCTGACTGTACATCAGCTGAGTCATCAAAGTCAGATGTGTCCAGATGTGAGTGCCATCAGTCAGGGAGATGACAGAGTGGGCAGCATGGCCATAAAACAGCGCATATTTAAAAATGATAGAATTCAAAGCACTTTTATTCTTGTAATATGTCAAAGAATATGATCCACAAGGTTACATTGATAAGAAACAGATAATAGAGCAATAATGACATTGTTACTGGTATATTCAGTTTTATAGAAACCTTTCAAGCTGCAGTCAGTGTGATCAGACTATGAAGGCAATGGACTGAAAACTCCAGTGTAGCTGGTTCAAATAACACCTCATTGTGTGATGCCGAAAGAGCCAATTAACACAAACTGTATCTATGTAGGAAAGAAATTAATAAGTAAATAATTATATCATGTCTAGATTTCCTAAATCCCTATCTGAAAAGACACCACTTAAACATACTGTGTAATAATAATAATAATAATAATAATAAGGACATATCAACTTCAATAATATTTATAATAATAACACTTAGCCAAAACCAACATCAGA
Organism: Polypterus bichir lapradei; assembly: GCA_026402145.1. NCBI lineage: Eukaryota > Metazoa > Chordata > Cladistia > Polypteriformes > Polypteridae > Polypterus > Polypterus bichir. Next base: position 35,696,637 of record JANRMT010062852.1, on the reverse strand, counting down.
GAAGTACAGTGGATTCAAAAAGTACTCAGACCCTTACCTTTCTACACTTTACTCTGTGATGGCCATTGCAATTTTTTATGGTGTGGTGTGCTGGGCTGGTAACATCTTTTCAAGAGAGGCCCACCGAATCAACAGGGTAATTAAAAGGGCAGACTCAGTTATGGGACACACTCTGAACCCCCTGGAGGTCGTAGCAAAGGAAAGAATGGAGACAAAACTGAGTGCCATTATGAATAATGCAGCACATCCTCTCTCTGACACACTAACACTGAGGACTTTCAGCCAACAAATTATTAAGCAGAAGTGTGTGAAGAAACACTAAATGGGCTCCTTTACACCATCAGCAATAAGTCTGCATAATCCCTCACTAGGACTGTGACTGCCATATTAGAAGTTTTCTTTCTTTTTAATTTACTTCTTTTTAGTCATTCTGGTGTGTGCTCAGTCCATACTGTAGGTGTGTATATATGTATGTATGTATGTATAAGTGTGTGTGTGTATATATATATATATATATATATATATATATATATATATTGTGAAAAGGCGCTATATAGCGCCCGACCCGGCACAGACCACGCAGACGCACGTGTTCACACTCAAGGGTTGTTTTATTTTTACCTCTTCAGCCGTGGGCACACGTCTTCCCCGTGTCCCACAGGCCCAACACAGTCTATGCACAAAACCCACACAAACAAAACGCTTCCTGGCACCACCACTCCTCCCAGGCAACCTCTTCCTCCCGATTCTGGCCCTGATTGCTGGGAGGCAGGCCCTTTTATACCCCACCCGGAAGTGTTCCAGGTGCCTGACCAGCTGGTCTTAATTGCACCTCCGGGTGGGGCTGATAAACCGTCCAGTGTGGTGGCTGGTTCTCTGCAGCACCCCCTAGCGGCCACCCCATCTCCCAACCGGGCTGCTGTGGTGGACTCCATGTCCCATGGAGCCACGGGGGAGATTGAGAAGGGATCCACGGCCAGGGAGACTGCCCCCAAGTGCCCCGGGGAAGGTACTGCAATGTTCATAATGGCTCATGGCTCCCCCGGGACGTATGCAGCAGAGGCGTCCCGGCCAGGCATGGGACCCGGCTGTCCGTCACAGTATATATATATATATATATATATATATATATATATATATATATATATATATATATACTGTATGGATGTATATATATGTATGTATATGTATGTATATATGTATATATGTGTGTATATATATATATATATATATGTATATGTGTGTATATATATACAGTATATATATATATATATAATATGTATATATATATATATGTATATATATGTATATATGTACGTATGTATGTGTATATATATATATAGTGGATTTTAAAGTCGGGCAGTATGGTGGTGCAGTGGTAGCGCTGCTGCCTCGCAGTTAGGAGACCCGGGTTCGCTTCCCGGGTCCTCCCTGCGTGGAGTTTGCATGTTCTCCCTGTGTCTGTGTGGGTTTCCTCCGGGCGCTCCGGTTTCCTCCCACAGTCCAAAGACATGCAGGTTAGGTGGATTGGCGATTCTAAATTGGGCTTGGTGTGTGGATGTGTTTGTGTGTGTCCTGCGGTGGGTTGGCACCCTGCCCGGGATTGGTTCCTGCCTTGTGCCCTGTGTTGGCTGGGATTGGCTCCAGCAGACCCCCGTGACCCTGTGTTCGGATTCAGCGGGTTGGAAAATGGATGGATGGGTTTTAAAGTAAGAGTTATTATTCAAGTGTTAACAGACCCAGTACAGTTTAGAAAAAAGACAGGAGGAGGACTAGTCATCTATGTCAAAGAGGAATGGTGTAAATGGGAGTATATTACAGTTAAAATGAGTTTGTAATTCAGACATTAATATTGAATTCATTCATGTTATTTACCCTGGGAGACAATTTACATCATCCTTATTAATGTTTATATTCCCCTCTCTGCAAATGGGGAATTTGGCTACGGAAATGAATCACTCTGCCGTCAACACTTTAATGATGATTCATTCTGATCCTGCAGTTATAATGTATGGTGACTTCAACATTGTGACTTTGGAAAAACAATGACAAACTTCTATCAGGTTATTACTTGTTTCACTTGAGGAAATAACAAGTTGTACCTAGGTTCTAGGTTGGGAGCAGGCGCTGATAGCCTTGCTGTATTCAAATATTAAAGATGCCTTTAAACGTAAACTACTAGCATCTTTAGGCAAATCTGACCACAACCTTGTTCCCAGGTACAAGCCTGTTATTAGATGGCATCCTGTTACCACCAGAATAGTACGGGAGTGGAACCTGGAGGCTAAAATGGCTCCAATTGGTTACTTTCAAATGACAGACTAGGAAATTACAATCACATGGGGAACATACTGAGGCACTTAGTCACTGCATCACAGACTATATTAACTTTAGTGTTGAGACTGTGACAGTGCATTGTTCCCCAAAAATCAAACCCTGGATTACTAAGGAATTAAAAGGTCTCCTGAATGAGAAAAAGAGAGCATACAAATCAGATGACAAAGAGGCTCTGAGGGATGCACAGTAAGTTGGAAAGAAAAAGCTGAGTGAAGAAAAGGAAGCTTACAAAGCTAAAATAGGAAACAAACTCAATCAGAATAACATGAAGGATGTCTGGAATGGACTGAGTATAAATACTGACTCAAGGAATCCAGGGCCCAGGTGCTAGAAGGGGATGTGGACAAAGCTAAGCCCTGAACCAATTTTTTAAAAGATTTTCCCTTCCACTGCCACCTTCTTCTGATGACCAGTCTCCCCACATTATCCCCACGACATCAGCAACTACTACCAGGTCAACTGGAATGGCAGTGACAACAACAACAACAACAACATTTATTTATATAGCACATTTTCATATAAATAATGTAACTCAAAGTGCTTTACATGATGAAGAAAAGAGAAAAAAAAAGACAAAGTAAGAATTAGAATAAGACAACACTAATTAACATAGAATAAGAGTAAGGTCTGATGGCCAGGGAGGACAGAAAAAATGAAAAAAAAAAAAACCTCCAGACGGCTGGAGAGAAAAAAAAATAAAATCTGTTGGGGTTCCAGGCCACGGGACCGCCCAGTCCCCTCTGGGCATCCTACCTAACATAAATGAACAGTCCTCTTTGTATTTAGGGTTCTCTTGGAAGGACTTGATGATGATGGTCATGTAGACTTCTGGCTTTTAATCCACCAATGTAGAACATCACGGTGCTTTGATTAGGTGGTGATGGCGCAGATCGACACCACAGAAAACCGGGAAAAGAAACAGAAGAGAGAGTAGGGGTTAGTACAGATTCTAGCGCCACCATGAATAGTTGTTATAATGAATTGAATATACAGAGCATCAGGATTAAACTAAGATGAAGTTATCAGAAAGCCATGTTAAAGTAATGTATTTTCAGCAGTTTTTTAAATTGCTCCACCGTATCAGCCTGGCGAATTCCTATTGGCAGGCTATTCCAGATTTTAGGTGCATAACAGCAGAAGGCCGCCTTGCCACTTCTTTTAAGTTTTGCTCTTGGAATTCTAAGCAGACACTCATTTGAGGATCTAAGGTTATGATCTGGAATATAAGGTGTCAGACATTCCGAATATAAGATGGAGCGAAATTATTTAAGGCTTTGTAAACCATAAGCAGTATCTTAAAGTCAATACTGAATGACACAGGTAACCAGTGTAGTGACATCAAAACTGGAGAAATGTGCTCAGATTTTCTTTTCTTGTTAGGATTCTAGCAGCTGCATTCTGCACTCGTTGCAAACGATTTATGTCTTTTTTTGGGTTGTCCTGAGAGGAGTGCGTTACAGTAATCTAGACGACTGAAGACAAAAGCGTGAATTAATTACTCAGCGTCTTTCAATGATATAAGAGGTCTAACTTTTGCTATGTTTCTTATGTGAAAAAATGCTGTCCTAGTGGTCTGATTAATATGCGATTTAAAATTCAGGTTATAGTCAACAGTTAGCCCTAAGTTCTTTACCTTCATCTTGACTTTTAATCCTAATGCATCAAGTTTATTTCTAATAATCTCATTGTCTCCATTATTGCCAATTACTAAAATTTCTGTTTTCTCTTTATTTAGCTTGAGAAAATTGCTATTCATCCAATTAGAAACACAAGTAAGCCATTGTGTTAGTGAAATAACAGCGTCTGAGTCATCGGGTACAATTGATAAATACAAGTCCACCTCAGACCATCAGTATGAACTGTCCATAACAGAAGACCAAGAAAGAAGAGAACTGAGGAAGTTACACACAGAGAAAGTTACAAGACCAGATAGAGCTAGTCCTCGAGTACTTCTGACCATGCATTGGCCAACTCTGTGGTGTCCTCTGTCACCTGTTCAGTCTGTCCCTAAGGTTCCAGAAAGTGCATCTACTGTGAAAACATCCTGCATTGTCCCTGTTCCAAAGAAGGCAGGCACCTCTTCACCTAATGACTACGGACCAGTGGCACTTACGACTCACATCATGAAGACCTTTGACAGACTGGCCCTGGGCTATATGAGTACTTTTGTAGCAGACCACCTAGAATTGGTATAATTCTGATATGGATGTGAGCAACATTGGAGCACCATAAAGGACAGTCCTGTATCCTTTTCTCTTCACTCTGCATACCTCAGACTATGAATACAATAGCAGGTCATGTCACTTGAAGAAGTTCCTACTTGAGGGTCCACATTATTGACAGGTCAGACTAGTCTCATAACACAGAGAAACTATATAACAAATGGGGGAGCAGGCTTTTTGTCTTAGGAGACAATGGTCCTTTGATGTGATTAGTGATATCCTTCACATCTTCTACAAGTCTGAGAGCCGCTGTGATTTTCTACACTGTGGTGTGCTGGACTGGTAACATCAATTCAAGGGAAACCCAATAAATCAACAGGGTAATTAAAAGGGCAGACTCAGTTATGGGATGGACTCTGGACCCATGGAGGTCGTAGCAATGGAGAGAAATAAAGCAAAACTGAGTGCCATTATGAACAATGCTGCACATCCTCTCTCTGACACACTAACACTGAGGACTTTAAGCCAACAAATTATGTGTGAAGCAACACTAAATGGTGTCCTTAATACAAACAGCATTACGCCTGCATCATGCCTCACTGTGATATATACCATATATTGTGGATGTCTGCATGAGGGTGGCTTGTGCTGGAGTTGATCTGATCTTCTTTGAGTTTCTGTTGTTTTTGGAATGACATCAAAGTCTATTTTTCCAGGACATTTATTTACAATACTCTCAGCCAATTAGTTTTAAGGATGGACTCTTACTGTACATCATAAATTTGGAAAAGTTTACACCAAGACATCCTTTGTTTCCCATCCTTTAATTTCAGTTTAAAATACGTTCTTATCTCTGAAATTTAAATGATGTTAGTTTTATTTTTTTAATTTGAGTCTGGGAGACTTTGCATGTGTTTTTGGGAACAGTTTGAGTGTGCAGTCTATACTTAATGTTGTCACGCGTGTATTTCCAGAAACTAAATAAACCTGAGGAAATCAGATTGTCTATAAGAGACTGGCTACCCATCCATGGTCTGCTTCAGCCCCGCAACCAGTGCTACTGATGTTGACTTGGTCTTTCCATTCCCTTGACTTTGGACACAAGTTCAGCAAATGGAAGGAATTTAACAAATGCTTTTACCCAAAGTGATTTACAATTTAATATGGATAAAGAGTAGTGGTTGGACGGTTGGGAGACAAAGTCTGAGAGGCGAGATTGAGTTGGCTTAGACATGGGCAGAGGAGAGATGCTGAGTATATTGGGAAAAGGATGTTAAGGATAGAGCTACCAGGAAAGAGGAAAAGAGGAAAGCCTTAGCGAAGGTTTATGGATGTGGTGAGAGAGGACATGCAGGTGATGGGTGTAATAGAGCAAGATGCAGAGGACAGAAAGAGAGGGAAGAAGATGATTCACCATGGCAACCCCTAACGGGAGCAGCCGAAAGAAGAAGAAGAAAGAGTATGGGCTCTAACAAATGGCAATTTTTTTGAGATGGGTCTGGCTAAAGATTTCCACTATGAGGCTATATTTAGTGAGAGGCTTTGTATGCACTAAGAGCAAGTGACATTTGATTGTTTTCATAAATCCAGAAACAAGTTAGGAGGGTAGTCTGTTGTGGGAATGGTGTAGCTTTATAAAAGGCATCGTTAAATCCTTTCTCATTCAATCGACTTAACCACGCACATGGTTCAATCATTTCTCATTTATGGGAATACTATTGTCAGACACATTTCTTGTAGAGAGAAAGAAACAATATTCACTCACGGGAAGTTGTACGTTGCATTGTCACAATGTAATTCAAGACAGAATCAAAATTCAATGCGGTATTGATGAAAAGGTAAAAGCAAAAAGAGATGGAAAATATGGACACAGGTGATATGACAGAAGTATTGGTAGATCGTCTAATTTGTGTTGCCATCAGGTAAAAGTAGTGTTTGTTCCCAATGAAAAGGCCTATCCACGAGAATA
>JANRMT010062852.1:35668791-35685169 GCA_026402145.1 Polypterus bichir lapradei | reverse complement strand
TATATATATATATATATATATATATATATATATAAAATGAAAGACACTAGATGTGTATATTCTTGTTTTAAAATTAGCACTTTTGTTGCTGCTGTGATAAACACTGCAGGTTTCTGAAATGCCCAGGGCCTTCCAGATTTGGCCTTTCAATATGTTAGAGTCATCTCTGAGCTTTAGTAAAGTAATACTGTATATTGGAAATGTAATATTACTGAATGTCTGCTTCACAAGGGGAATGCTTCATGTTGAGTGGACAGTAAATAACCTAATGTGAACAAATTTGTTTCAATTTAGTTTTATTCATTTCCATTGTATTTTCTTTTATATGGGGCACTTTTCAAGAAGCAGACCCAGAGTGCTGTATGTATTTACAAATAAAATAAATTTTGAGTAAACCTCCTAACATCAGACAAGGCATACTGTACTTAAAGCATAGATCTTCATTTCCATTATCATTACTTGCTTTGTCTAATTCAGGATTGTGCAGCCCATCAGTGTAGCATCAGGTTTAAGGCAGGAGCTAATGCTGGATGGGATGTCTGTATATCTCAAGATCTGCTCTCTCGCTCTCTCTCTCTCTCTCTCTCTCTCACACACACGCACACACACAGACAAATCTCACTCATGCAAGGCAAATATAGAGCTCTCAGTTAACCTATTATGTATAACTTTGGAAGGAAAACTAAAAAGGAAAGGACACATGAAAATGAGCAAACTCCTTACAGAAAGAGACTGTACTCCTGATTGGAACTAGATCTACAGTAAATCAAGGGATGTAATGTATAGAGTATATGATGCACTGGTGAGACCACATCTGGAGATCGGTGTGCAGTTCTGGTCACCACACTACAAAAATGAAGCTGTGCAGAGGAGAGCAGCAAAGTGCATTCTGGGACAAAAGGACATATTCTTCATATTCTACTGACAGGCTGAGGGAGTTTTTACATTTTTAGTTTTGAGCAGATCAGGCTGCAGTGCTAATGTTTGTGATGTGCCATCTGTTAGAATGAAAGATGCAGTACATTTTATTACTACATGCATTACAAAATACATTCCAAACATAAGATCAACAGAGAATAATTGCTGGAAAAACAGAAATCAGTGTATCCACCTTAATAACAGGACAAGTATCAGAGAAAAGGATTTGCTTTGTCGGCTGGTTCTCCTCTCTTTCTTTTTTGGTTGTGGGGTGAATTTTGGTTTTGTTAAGTTTGATTTGATTGTATGGCTTGTTATTTGCTTTTAATTTCAAATCAGTAATAAATAAATAAATAAATAAATAAAAGGGCAAGTGTCTGTGTATCTGTTTGTGTATGTGTGTGTTCATCCAGTTGGTAGGGTTAAGAAGAAAAAACAGACAAAACATCTAGAAGAAGTGTAAAAAAACCCCTAAGATGTTAATAAAAATATCAAATTAGGGTCTAAAATAAGAAAAATGGTCTCACCGGCCTATTCTGCTGTCCAAAATAAGCATGGTAAGCAACTTTCATGCACCTGCTTGGGCCACATGAACGATGTTTATAGCTCTAATGCTAATGACTAATTAACTTTGTATGGTGGGCAATGGATGAGTGAAAATAACGATAAATCAACACACGTTAGGAAACTAAATCCCCGACACGACTAGGCTAGAGATGCTAAACTTATCAAATGCGGTAGCAACCACTGCCACATTTTCCCAGCAAAACACTTCAAGTACAAGGGTGGCCATTTTGAAGAGGAGGCAACAAAAATGGGTGACGCTATCTGAAGAGGAAAAGGCTGCCACAAGGTAAAGGGATGGGGTGCGTATTTTTATACCTGACCAAATAGTAAAAACATAAGGTTTACGTTAATTACTTAGATTGTAGATATGTAACACAGCCTGTTTGTTTAATATTTTTTGACCTCATAACTTTAAGATAAACACCAATGAAGTCAAAACGAGGCTTAAAACACCTTTTACCAATTAGTAAGTCAGAAAACCAGCTTTGAATCCTGTTGGTTTAATTAATAATTAAAAATGTCCTCCACAATTTACTTGAAGACTTTCTAAATTAAATGAACTTTTCATAAATAACAAATGAGTATACTGTATTAATACATTTTTTTTGATGCTGCCTGGAGATGAAATTTATATAATGAGGAGACAAGCTGGTGATGGCACAAGGACGTTGTGACTGAAGAGTACTGTCCGTGAGACGTGTCCAAAAACGCGAGTTCATTTCAAAGATGGTGTGCCCACAAATAAACGCTTTGCTAATAAAACTTGCAAGAGCTATTTGAAAAAAAAGACAAAAAAAGTTGAAAAACTGGAATACAGCCACACTTTTGCTAAAATCAAATTGTGAAGTAAAAAATATTATCAGGAGTTGAAACTAAAGGAAATTCTTAGACAAAAGTGATTTTTAAACAAAAGAACAATTCACAAAAGGGATTTGGAATTCCTCAACTTGGAGAAGGAAGTGAACCTTTCGAGTGACCTTTAAACCTGTTGAGTCATGAGGTCACAACCTCTGAGGACACGCCCCTGGAAATGCTACCCTAGCAACAGGTGAACAAAACGATGACGATCATAATTAAACAACCTGGCAATAATAAGGGCACAAATAAAATACCAAAAAGGAATGTAAGCTGATTGAAAAAGTAACGGATGATTCAGAATCAGCGTCCAAACAAGCTCATAAAAAAGGGTCTCATCTCGCCTAATTTATTGGCAACAGTAAGCTAAGTTCATGAGCAATTTCACTCTAATTACTAATCATTATTTACAACTTTACCTGTCATTGCAATGAGAATAATAATTGAACATTACATGAAGTACTTGAAGTTGCTGGAGGATTCTTTTGTCTTTTTTATTTTATTTTCCACATTAGTTCTGTACAATTTTTAAAAAATTGCTAGCAGTGTTAACATAAATTATTATTCTTTTGCATAGGGACAAGAAAATAACATTAAATAATAAACTATTTGGTTATTAGCTTTGAAATACAGAAGTCTAACCTGTCTACTATGAAATTTGATTATGATTTAAGTCTGGACACGATTCTATTGTTTAAAGGTTTATAGGCCCCTTATTGTTATGTGTGTACAATAAAATTCTTACTTGAATGTAGTGAGAAGGCAAGCTAAATGACACCTTTTATTGGCTAACTAAAAATATTGCAATATGCAAGCTTTCGAGGCATCTTGCCTGAAGAAGGGGCCCAAGTTGCCTCAAAAGCTTGCATATTGTAATATTTTTAGTTAGCTAATAAAAGGTGTCATTTAGCTTGCCTTCTCACTACACTCATAATGGCTAACACGGTACAACACCCTAGTACTACTTGAATGTGCTAATCAACTTTCAACAGGTTGCCACCCGTCTTGTGCCACAATTAGCGAGCAGAAGTAGCTTACCATGAAACTTTAGGTTCTTCCTTATCTGAAGTAACTACTGTAAATTGCCTCAAGTTTAGAAGTATAATAGAGCAACCCAACCTTTATACAAAGCAAACCCCAATATCTCTCAATCCTTAAGCAATCCGTCTTAAAATTTCAAAAGTGCTGTAAAATTATAACAACAATGGTTTGACTGTAGCCTGCACTCAATAGTAGAGGCCTGTTTAGAAACCAGGAAGGCAGAAACTTGTGGCATTATGTGTATTTGGCACTAAATTAGATACTTTTTGAGTGTCTGGGTGGAGGTTAACTCCCTATCATCTAAGCCCAAATTTCACTAGAATCAGCTACAGGCTCTTCCAGTGTGTTGGCCCACCTACATGTGCCAATGTGACTTTGTTTCATTTCTTGCTCAGAATGATGTGAAGGTTACGATTAACTGCTAGTTACAAATTGTGCCCATTGATGGACTGACATCCTGTTCAGGGGTGCTTCCATGATGACTGTGAATTCGAAATATTCTAAAAAAAATGCGTTATGGATGCTTTTCATGCTCAACCTTTCATTTTCCAAATGTGTTTATTCCAACATAGGGGCACAGACAGCAAGAGAAGGTCACTTCATTGGCATACTGTACCAGTCAGTCATGCAGCACACTGACATCCTCGCCTTGTGAACAACACTAGTCAGCCAAGCAACATTCAGACTTGATGGGGTGCGCCATCTATTAAACAGTAATGGTGGTGCCTTTAAGGACTGTGCAAAAAGAAGGCATCCGGGATCTCATAAACTATTTGCAAGGCTGTTTCATTTCATTTGGCCACTTTTCTATTCAATTCATCCATTATCCATCCCGCTATATCCTAACTACAGGCTCACGGGGGTCTGTTGGAGCCAATCTCAGGGCGCAAGGCAGGAATCAAACCCCAGGAAGGGTGCCAGCCCACCACAGGGCACACACACACACCAAGCACACACCAGGGACAATTTAGAATCACCAATTCACCTAACCTGCATGTCTTTGGACCGTGGGAGGAAGCAGGAACACCAGGAGGAAACCCATGCAGACACGGGGACAACATGCAAACTCCATGCAGGGAAGCAAACCACAGGTCTCCTAACTGCCAGGCAACAGCACTACCCACTGCGCCACTGTGCCACCCTTCTATTCAATTCATTTCGATTTATTTTTGTATAGCCCTCTTCATTGAGTGCAGACTCAGAGCACTATGATAAATTCATAAGCAAATACAGACTTTACAAATTAGTATTTACATATGGAATACACATAAAGACAAGGAAAAAATACCACTGCAAAAACTAGACAAAAATCTTTAAATGGGAGTTGTTTTGCTTTTATTTAGCAATAAAGTCTGCCAATGGGGTAAGCAAAATATACTTGACAAGATTTCTTAAAGTAAGCTAAATAATCATAAATCCATATTTTTTTGATAAGTCAATAATTCTTACAAAAAGGAAAACAAGATTTAATGTCATGATATGAATACTTTTCCACTTGCTTAGATTTCATTTTTTTGCAGTGAGGGTGAAACTGATTGACATAAATGAAGCCTAGCAATGTCTGCCCATTAATTAATTGTTGAACTATGGCCAGTTGGCAATGGAGAAGAAAAAAGCAAAAATTCCAGTGAGCAGCATTCCAGGAAAAAGTAAAACTCTAGGGGGGTCTGTAGTCATTTTTAAAAGAGAAAATCAAAGGCAAAATGAGACACAGGGTGCTTTCAATATACATGTGCTTTTCAAACCCAGTTATTCACAGAGGTCTGTTCCTTAAAATGGCAATGAAAACTTTTATTCCGGTTAGAGAAGCTAAGCTATTGGGATGTAAGAGGCCAGGTTAACACACGTAGATTTCTCCGCTAATAACCTGGGGCCTCATGTTACAAAAATGTTGCATACACCCGTTTACATCATGATGTATAAAAACTAAACTTGCTGTAAAGCCACGCACATTTTCATGCCAGCTCAATCCCTTCCATAGGCATGTTCTCCACACGGTTTTCTAAACTGTCAGCACCCAGCGTCAAAAGAGTGCTACTGTTCCTGTGTGGTTTTCCTTTATTTTTTAGATTCACATCCCTGATGTGGTTTTATCAAATACACTGCAATTAACCGCATATCGTTTTATTGAAACCCAGCCACAGGGGATGCACAAACCAGTGTGTTTCTTCATGCCAGTCCCAAGCCCGGATAAATGGGAAGGGTTATGTCAGGAATGGAATCTGGTGTAAAATTTTGCCAAATCAACATTCGGACAACAATACAAATTTCCATACGGGATCAGTCGAGCCCCGGGTTAACAACGACCGCCACCAGTACTGTTAGCCAACAGAAATTGGGCTACTGTTGGCCGAAGAAGAAGGAGAAGAAGAAGAGGGGAGAGATGTGTCAAGAGGCAGGAGGAGAGGAGGAAAGTAAAGAGAGTGCAACTGAGGGTAGGAACTTTGAATGTTGGCAGTATGACTGGTAAGGGGAGAGAGTTAGCAGATATGGTGGAGAGAAGGAAGGTTGATATATTGCTCATGCAAGAGACTAAATGGAAGGGGAGTAAGACCAGGTGGATTCATATTGTTCTATCATGGTGTGGATGGGAGGACAAAAACGGGTAGGTGTTACTCTGAAGGAACAGTATGTCAAGAGTGTTTTGGAGGTGAAAAGAGTGTCAGGCAGAGTAATGATTATGAAGCTGGAAACTGGAGGTGTGATGATGAATGTTGTTAGTGCATATGCACCGCAAGTTGGGTGTGCAATGGGTGAGAAAGAAGATTTTTGGAGTGAGTTGGATGAAGTGATGAACAGTGTACCCAAGGGACAGAGAGTGGTGATTGGAGCTGATTTCAATGGGCATGTTGATGAAGGGAACAGTGGAGACGAGGAGGTGATGGGTAGGTATGGTGTCAAGGAGAGAAATGAAGAAGGTCAGAGGATAGTGGATTTTGCCAAAAGGATGGACATGGCTGTGGTGAATACTTTTTTTAAGAAGAAGGAAGGACATAGGGTAACATACAAGAGTGGAGGAAGATGCACACAGGTAGATTACATCCTATGCAGAAGAGTTGATCCGAAGGAGATTGAAGACTGCAAAGTGGTGGCGGGGAAAATTTAGTTAAGCAGCATAGGATGGTGGTCTGTAGGATGATGTTGGAGATCAAGAGGAGGAAGATAGTGAGGGCAGAGCCAAGGATCAAATGGTGGAAGTTGAAAAAGGAAGACTGCAAGCTTGAGTTTAGGGAGGAGGTGAGACAGGCACTGGGTGGCAGTGAAGAGTAGTAAGAGTGGCAGCAGAAGTAGTAAGGGTGACAGCAAGAAGGATGCTTGGTGTGACATCTGGAAAGAGGAAGGAGGAGAAGGAAACCTGGTGGTGGAATGAGAAAATACAGGAGAGGAAGAGGATTGCAAAGAAGAAGTGGGATAGTCAGAGAGATGCAGAAAGTAGACAAGAAGATAAGGCGCAAGGTAAAGAGAGAGGTGGCAAAGGCTAAAGAAAAGGCGTATGATGAGTTGTATGAGTGGTTGGCCACTAAGAAGGGAGAAAAGGACCTGTACCTATTGGCTAGACAGAGGGACCGAGTTGGGAAAGATGTGTAGCAGGTTAGGGTGCTAAAGGATAAAGATGGAAACGTACTCACAAGCAAGGAGAGTGTGTTGAGCAGATGGAAAGAGTATTTTGAGAGGCTGATGAATGAAGAGAACAAGAGAGAGAAGAGGTTGAATGATGTGGAGATAGTGAATCAGGAAGTGCAATGGATTAGCAAGGAGGAAGTAAGGACAGCTTTGAAGAGGATGAAAAATGGAAAGGCCGTTGGTCCAGATGATATACCTGTGGAAGCACGGAGGTGTTTAACAGAGATGGCAGTGGAGTTTTTAACCAGATTGTTTAATGGAACCTTGGAAAGTGAGAGGATGCCTGAGCAGTAGAGAAGAAGTGTACTGGTGCTGATATTTAAGAGTAAGGGGGATGTGTAGAACTGCAGTAACTACAGGGGAATAAAATTGATGAGCCACAGCATGAAGTTATGGGAAAGAGTACTAGAAGCTAGGTTAAGAAGTGAGGTGATGATTACTGAGCAGCAGTATGGTTTCATGCCAAGAAAGAGCACCACAGATGCAATGTTTTCTCTGAGGATGTTGATGGAGAAGTTTGGAGAAGGCCAGAAGGAGTTGCATTGCGTCTTTGTGGACCTGGAGAAAGCATATGACAGGGTGCCTCGAGAGGAGCTGTGGTATTGTATGAGGAAGTCGTTAGCTGAGAAGTACATAAGAGTTGTACAGGATATGTACGAGGGAAGTGTGACAGTGGTGAGGTCTGCGGTAGGAGTGATGGGTGCATTCAGGTTGGAGGTGGGATTACATCAGGGATCGGCTCTGAGCCCTTTCTTATTTGCAATGGTAATGGACAGGCTGACAGACGACATTAGACAGGAGTCCTCATGGACTATGATGTTTGCTGATGACATTGTGATCTGTAGCGATAGTAGGGAGCAGGTTGAAGAGACCCTGGAGAGGTGGAGATATGCTCTAGAGAGGAGAGGAATGAAGGTCAGTAGGAACAAGACAGAATACATGTGTGTAAATGAGAGGGAGGTCAGTGGAATGGTGAGGATGCAGGGAGTAGAGTTGGCGAAGGTGGATGAGTTTAAATACTTGGGATCAACAGTACAGAGTAATGGGGATTGTGGAAGAGAGGTGAAATAGAGAGTGCAGGCAGGGTGGAATGGGTGGAGAAGAGTGTCAGCAGTGATTTGTGACAGACGGATATCAGCAAGAGTGAAAGGGAAGATCTACAGGTAGTGAGACCAGCTATGTTGTATGGGTTGGAGACGGTGGCACTGACCAGAAAGCAGGAGACAGAGCTGAAGGTGGCAGAGTTAAAGATGCTAAGATTTGCATTGGTTGTGACGAGGATGGATAGGATTAGAAATGAATACATTAGAGGGTCAGCTCAAGTTGGACGGTTGGGAGACAGAGTCAGAGAGGCGAGATTGCGTTGGTTTGGTCATGTGCAGAGGAGAGATGCTGAGTATATTCGGAGAAGGATGCTAAGGATAGAGTTGCCAGGGAAGAGGAAAAGAGGAAGGCCTAAAAGAAGGTTTATGGATGTGGTGAGAGAGGACATGCAGGTGATGGGTGTAACAGAACAAGATGCAGAGGACAGAAAGATATGGAAGAAGATGATCCACTGTGGCGACCCTAACGGGAACAGCCGAAAGAAGAAGAAGAAGATCGTTTTTTTATTTCAAGGCATCTGATTGTAATCAACCTGTAACCATATAACGATGAACAGAATGTCCAAACTATTCCAAATACCATAGCTGCTTTAGCGTTGTTACTATCAGTGCACCATTCTGAGTATTTTTACCCACTGTATCTAAGTGTGGAATCACAGCTCAACAGCAGCTGATTGGAAAGCTCTACAGCAGATTGTGTCAAAAGCGGGGAGAATTATTAGGGTACAGCTTCTAGCACACGCTGCCTCAGCCATGCGAAGTTTATTTGAACCTTTCCCATTCAGCAAACGCCTTTCCTGTAGGGACCTCGTGGTTCAGAAACAGTTTCATCACAAGAGCTATAAACACACTGAATCAGTCCATTAATTGCTCTCGATAGATCTGATCATTTATGTTAGGTAGAATGCCTAGAGGGGGCTCAGTGGTCTCATGGCCTGGAACTCCTGCAGATTTTATTTTTTCTCCAGCCATCTAGAGTTTTTTTGTTTTTTCTGTCCTCTCTGGCCATCGGAACTTATTTTTATTCTATGTTAATTAGTGTTCTCTTATTTTAATTCTTACTTTGTCTTTTTTTTCTCTTTCTTTGAGCTACATTATTTGTATGAAAATGTGCTATATAAATAAAGGTTGTTGTTGTTGTTGTTTGTACTTATAAGTACAATCACCTCACTGTAATCTTGTGATACAGTTATAATATTGCACAACCTGAGCTACTTTTGCTTTCATATTGTACATTTTCACTGTTTTTTATCCTATTATTATTGTTGTTGTTATTTTACCATTTTGCAGGAAATAAGTTTATGACGGATTTGCATACTGAATCTCATTGTACCATACAATAACAATAAAGGAATTCAATTCAATTCAATAGAAGAGAGCCCATATTTACAGATGATGATAGACTGGCTTCTAAGTCAATTTAGATTTCCAGGAATTATCTTCGTGGAGGTCTTGATATCATTTTTAGGATGAAATGCAGTAAAGTATATATATTACATTATACAGATACATTTTTAACTTCATTTAAATAATGTATATTGTTAATGATTAAATGTGCGAGGACTCTGTGTCATAGCGCTAGCGATGAGCTGGTGCCCCATTCAGGGATTGTTCCTGCGTCATGCTGTATGCTTGCTGGGACTGGCGTGAAACTGGAAGGATAGAAAAAAACAGATAAAAAAGCCTGCATTATTATTATTCCGGCAGCACTGAGTGTAAGGCAAGAAGCACACGTACTATTATGCCAGTTCTTTGCAGGCCCCATTCGTGCAGCCAAGCAGAAAAGACTCAGTTGCATACAATCTGGTAACAGAAACATATAAATAAAGAATCAGTTTAGTTTTAATCCAGTTATTTTATATAAATATGCTGAAACAGTGTGATTGGGTGACGCAGTGGCCAGTGTTGACATGTTGAATCTTCAGGAGCTCAGGTCAGGGATGTTGAAAGGGGTTGAATTTTATTTACTTCAGAGCACATAAAGGACTAAAAATATTTATAAAACACCAGAAAATTATCACAGGCCTCATGCTTTTTTTAAATTTACAGAGGCCAATGATAATGCTTAACTCTATCTTTGTGCAGATTAGTTTTGACAAAGGAGATCTCAAGAAGACTACTTTCGCATGTAAATGCACATCATTAAAGGTTTCTGCCTTAACCGGCTTACTCAAAGTGACAAGCCTGGAGACATCGGCCAATTTGCCGCCCACCCTTCCTGGCCATTCTGTAGTAAAAGCTGAGCTGGGCAATCTAATCTGATCACAAAATCTTCCCATTTGATGATTCCAAGCCTCCTGGTATTTCAGACGTCTTTTGCTTTGGCAGAAGGTTCAATTGGAGGTAGAGAAGCTTGGCATTAGAGTAATGGTATCAGGTGCCACAACAGGATACCAAGAAGAGAAAAAGAGTAGAGGAGCGTTAGTAACTGTTTATAAGTAAGTAGCTGTGTAAGTCTGCACTGTAAAAAGCCCAGGTTCCTTGAAACCATGGATTCTGGCACTTCAATCAATCAATCACATCGGTTGTGCATTAGCAGCTAAGCGAGATTATGTTTCCTCGTGGGTTTCGTTTTGCTGATGTGCTCTCCTCCATTGTCTATCAGCTGCTAAGCAAGTTTCTCTTTTCTTGGCGGTTTCACTTTGGCAACAGAGTTGCTTTCTTTGAGCTTCATGCTGTAGCCTCGCACTTTCGGGCTGGACAGACAGACACACACACCTCCACATGTAGACGTTTTATAATTAACTAGCTGTGTAAGCCCGTGCTGTAAAAAGTCCAGGCTCCTAGACACCATGGATTCTGGCACTTCAATCAATCAATCGCATCGGTTGTGCATTAGCGGCTAAGCGAGGTTCTCTTTCCTCGGCGGTTTCATTTTGCGGACATGCTCACCTCTGTTATCTATTAGCGGCTAAGTGAATTTCTCTTTCCTTGGAGATTTCATTTTGCCGATACGCTTGACTCGCTTGTGTATCAGCAGGTAAGCAAGTTTCACTTTTCTTGGTGGTTTCACTATGCCAACAAAATCTCTTTCTTTGAGCTTCATGCTGTAGCCTCGCACTTCCGGGCTGGACAGACAGACACACACACTTCCACATGTAGACATTTTATAATTAACTAGCTGTGTAAGCCCATGCTGTAAAAAGCCCAGGCTCCTTGAAACCATGGATTCTGGCACTTCAATCAATCAATCGCATCGGTTGTGCATTATCAGCTAAGCGAGGTTCTCTTTCCTCTGCCGTTTCGCTTTGCTGATGTGCTCGCCTCTCTTGTGTATTAGCGACTAATCGAGTTTCTCTTTTCTCTGCAGTTTCACTTTGGCAACAGAGTCGATTTCTTTGAGCTTCAGGCTGTAGCCTCGCACTTCTGGGCTGGACAGAGAGACAGACACAGTTTCACGCGTAGATGTTTTATAATTAATACTTGCACTTTTGAACCCAGAGTTCAACTTTATGAATGCCAGTACCTCGCAAACCAAGGAAAGACAACATACTTGCTTTACTGAACAAAGTAACAGGTTTCAGCTGTGCAATTGCAAAGGTTTCTCTAATAACCAATTAGCAGTTAAACGTGAGTAATTAGGGATGCGCTAAGAGAGCCGGAGTACTCGTATATTACTTACTTGCTTTATCCAAGGCAGCCTACAACATTTGAGATACAATGGCCTACACTTCTTTTGTCTTTCCAGTTGGAGCACAGGCGGTTGAAGTGACTTGCTCAGGGTCACACAGTGTCAGCAGCTTTAGTTGAACCCACAACCTCAGGGTTTGAGATCCAAAGCAGTAACCACTACAACACACTACCTTCCTGCCATTATAAACCAGTCATATCATACAGTGATAGAAATTTGCAACATTAGTAATGTCTTGGATGTATTTAAAATCACTTTGATTGGACCAAAGGAAAAAAGTACTATTGAAATACTGTGGGTGATTGCAAGCCTGTATACAGGGTGGTCCAGATCTAATTATGCAGATCCAGATTGGATGACTTTGATTTATGCGGGGACGATTCCAGTTCGGCGCAAAGACGATTCTTCATGTCGTCAGTTCGCACACTTCTCGATGGTCTGGGATTTTTCGGGTGATTTTCTATGTAATAAACTTAATAAGTTATAGCTTAATGAAAATTGCATAATTACATCTGGACCACCCTATATATCAGGACGACAGAGATGGGCTGGCAGAGGCTACAATAATGGTAGGACAATGGCAGACTGCCTCCCAGAGCCATATGTTCCCCCAAATGTATGTTGAATATGTAATCTTGAGGGGCAGCTACTGGGATCTCTTGAACCTTCGTTAGGCCCAGAAGTGAGGTACACCTGGTGACATGTCAGATTCACTCCAAGTCTGACTTAAAGGTGACCCAACCAGGCAAATTTGGAGTCTGGAGAGAAGTCAGACAAAGTTCACATAGAGAGGATAAAGATGAAGACTGATTGACAGAATGAATAACTGCCATGGAGTCTTTTTGGATTATAGACTTCTTTGAAGCAGTTTGGGTTTGGGGTATAAGATGCCCCTTTCGTCCACTACTTCTTAGATTAAGTGTCCTGTTTCAAATCCCACATCCAATCATTAGTTTACGCATGTGTGTGGTTGTTCCTTCCAAGTCCCCAAAGAGCTTCAGCGGCTTTGGTTATTTGGTAATTATAAATTACCCCAGTCCGTGTGTGAGCTGCTGCCAGGATAACTTGCCACCCTGAAATAGTTTTGTTCGGAATTGAGATATTAAACAATAAAGGGTTTCTGGAACGGAGGCTGAAGGTCGACACTCCTTTTCTAGTTATGCCGTACGCCATCCGGAGCAGCCCATGAGGATTTTGGGATCAAAACCTGCAGAAATCTGCCGATCCAGCGCCTCAAAAAACACTGTCGTCAAAAGGTGGCCGCGAGCTTCACGCTGCGCAGCTCGGCTGAATTGGAGCTAACGGGTCAGGGAGGGTGAAAGCCAAGGTCCCCGAGGCTAACTCAATTTGTATCGCTTGTTATTTCGCACTCTGGGACCTTACACATTGTAGAAAATGTCAGCTCATCTCCAGCTCCCCGGGGAGAAGCGGATCACACCGGCCTCAGATAACAATATTGGGCAGGTGCTGTCTAATATCGGATAGCGTGTACTGTGCGAAATTGAGAGACGCCGAGCTGCCCTCGCGCAGAACAGGCTTGTCAATAATTCACTAAGCACTGATGTGGTTTCTATCGACCCCTCTGCTTGTAGAAACAGACACAGGGACGCTGCTGACTGAATCCGGGGGTCTGCTGTCTGTACGCTGAGGACTGACCGGCCCAGGGTAAGGCAGACCCCTCATTTGAAATTCGTTTTAAATAGTAAGTAAAGACGCTTAAGTACACAACTGCATGTGTTAGTGATCAGTAACTCCCTTTCTTTTCGTTTAGCAAGTTACATGCCATGCAAAACTGCACCCCCTTCCTTTCTCGTGTCTTTGTCTTAACGAATCAGCTTTGCACTTTTTAAAACTACAGTTTCTTGCTTGCATATTCTCAAAATTCTCAAAGCGAGAAAAAAACTGTATCTTCGCGCTCATTATGGACAAAATGATTTAGGCTACTCTAAAAATATTAGCGATTTGAATCCAATTTATCCAGTTAAAGACGCGCTCAGAGGAAGCCTAAACTGAGACAGTACCCATCCTTGGACGGGATGTAAGACTCCCACACCCACTCAGTCATTCCCATTGGGTTTAGCTTTGTAATAATTGGACTGCTGGTGGACAGGAGACTCTTGAGAAGAGAACAAATAAGAAAAGTTCTACTGTATACAGAAAGCAGCCAATAGGTTAGCACATCAGGGGTCACGTGATAGCGTAAAAGCGCAGGGCGCACCGACGCTCATTCGTAGGATAATCACTGACCAGGTAGGTCAAGATGGTCAGAAACTGAACATATACCCCTTTCTTTTCAATCAGGTAAATAAAGTGCTTATTTTCATTGTTTCCAAAAAATTAGTTCAGCTGTTGTACACATAGCATAATTTCCATGTTAAAGAGCTTGTTGATAGAATCTAAAGAGTCTAATTGGTACTTTGCTAATGGAGTAATTATAGGTTAAAAAAATGTAAGCCGCGAACAATCTTGAATATATTATGAGGGATAAAGGACCAGATTGAGACTTCTTAAAAACAAAAGGTTTTCCTGTCAAACTTAATGAATTTAATAAAGTAGTGAGAACAATACCACCATCTCTGTTACAATTAATGAAATGCCATATGCAGTTCTTTTCTATAGTTAGAGCTAAACCACTATTACACATTTATGGTGTTAATGTCCTTACTTACAGTATGAATGTAGCAATTAATTTATTAGAGCTTATTTATATTATAAAAAAAAGCAGTTCAATCTGGAAAATAATTTTGGAATTCTAATCTTTCAGACACTCTTTGGTATAAAGCTTGGATGTTGCCCTCCCAATTTTGCATTTCCAATAAGTGCAGTTGAGAATTTTGCTCAGCATTTATCCTTGTAAATATAAAGTAGCTACATTTCTTAATACAGAAGACGAATATTCCTTTTGTGGTAGCAACTCAGAAATTCAAATACATTTATTTTATACTTGTACGTATTGCATTGAATTTTGGAGTGATTTATCTAAAATGACTTTTTTTGGTAAACAATCCTAGTCGAAATGTAGCCATTATATTCCATCTTTCAATGCTTCTTTTTTTGAGTTTCAGACTTTCATTGAGTCTCTTAAATGTCAAAAAAATGAGAAAAGTATCTATACTGTTAATGTCTATAATTGGATTAGAGTGGATAAACATTAATGCCTCGGACAAATTCAGTTGCATACAGCAGCAAAAACATACAAATCAAGAATACAGACTTACAGGACAAATATAACCAATTTAACTTCTTCTAATTCTCAACCAGCTCACTCACTTCTGTTGTCCATACTGCAGTTGTGGTTTTTGTTTAGTGGTAAGAATGTCAGAGAAAAAGAAGTTTACGTTTTAGCATACAGATAGCTCTACAGCTGAACATTGCTGTGCACCTTTATGTCAAGCTTCTAGTAAGCACAACAAGCTACTTAGTTTTCATACATTTCCCTCCAATGTGGAAACCTGATCCAAATGGTTCATCACTGTCCATATAGGGAGCTTTATGCTTAGGCCTCATACCCAAGTGTGTAATCAGCATTTTAAAAAAGAGGATTTTCACGAGCCAGGTTCTGAGACATGGTATCAACTGTTGAAGAAGGGAGCGGTTCATGTGTTGTTTGAGTGGAGCAATTACTCTGTTCCACTTTGAAGACTAGTGGTTTGGGAGAGGAGAAAGGGACCGATGAAGGATGACACACGCCAGGGGAGGTGGATGATAAAATCCACAAGGATCACAACTGTGATTCGGCTCTGGATCCAGCAGTTGTCAGCCTAGCACTTGATGAAAACATGTCTTCCAGAGTGGAGATCCCCCAGCTAAGGAGACAAATTGAGGCCCTCACAATGAAGCAGAAGTTTGGCATTCACTCTTTTGCTGGCTCAGACAGAGACATTCACTTTTTTACAAGGTAAATCCAGCAGATTCATATTATTATGTTTTAAGTGTATATACATATTCACCTGTCTTTGGAAAAAGTTTAATGAGTAATTATTGAAATTCTATTTGATGAAGGGGAATCTGTCTCATGAACGAGCCTGCACTGAATCTGCAGGATAATTTTCCCTTACGCTCAAACTGTGAGGCATTTGGCTTTTCCTCATTGATCCATAGCACTGAGCTCTAATGGTAACCCCTTCATTCTCTGAATCCTTGTTTCAAGCTGAGATTGACAAAGATGTTAGGAAAATTGTAACAGTGATTGACACAGACACATAACTTTATAAACATGTTATTATGTCCGGATCTTACCTTCATAATTGTGGATAAATATCATTTAAAGCCCTACTCCTTTTCAGCTCCTGACGTTTGGTACAATTATTTGAATAATATGATTTACATCATTTACTGTAAGTCTGAGCATGTCTTGAAGCGATTGGATGAAAACGCCATAGCTAGTCCATTTTGTTATCACTGGCGCAAGTGAAGAAGCTGGCTGATGCTGAATCCGGAAGAGAGTGCGCATATAGCCTGTCATTACTTATCATATGTTTTAAGTATTGTAACCTTACTTTTCTAATTGAATTATTGTTTTTTTTATCATTTTTCACACTGATTGTTTCTAAACTCATTTGTGAATTTCCCCTTGGGATTAATAAAGTATCTATCTATCTATCTATCTATCTATCTATCTATCTATCTATCTATCTAT
>JANRMT010062852.1:35585081-35668781 GCA_026402145.1 Polypterus bichir lapradei | reverse complement strand
TATCTATCTATCTATCTATCTATCTATCTATCTATCTATCTATCTATACTAATAAAAGGCAAAGCCCTGACTGACTGACTCACTCACTCATTCACTCACTGACTGACTGACTCATCACTAATTCTCCAACTTCACGTGTAGGTAGAAGGCTGAAATTTGGCAGGCTCATTCCTTACAGCTTACTTACAAAAGTTAGGCAGTTTTCATTTCGAAATTCTACGCGTAACGGTCATAACTGGAACCTAATTATGTACATATATACCCGCCATAGCCTGCAGCTAGGTCGCCGTGTGGGGCGGAATTGTGTCCCTCATCGTCACGCCTCCCATGTAATTGAGTGCCTGCCCATATAAGCGGCAATCCAATAGAAACACTCTTCTGCTAAATATTCAGATGAAGATGGGATGGTCAGGGTGGTGTTTGGCACAAACTCAGAGAAACTGCGAGAGAAACTTTTAAGTGCCGGGGTCTTAGCTAACATTAAATAAAACTGTGGACATCGCACGAGATAGCACAAGCACAGCTGAGAACCTTTGATGCATGTACTCCGAGCGGCTCACGTGAACTGACTGTGAACGTAGTACGCAGACAAAAAGCAAGAGCTCCAAAGAGTGCTGAACAAAAAAGCATTACACAATTGAGAAGGCAGCAAAACAACATGAAGCGAGTGACGCATACAAGCATATTCATAAGTGCAGCTACTGCGGAAACAAAGCACACGGTGGAAAAAGTGAATGTCCAGCTAAAGGAAGACAGTGTAAAAAAACACCTGTGCATGCAGTGTGTGATGTCTCAAATAAAGAGGAAGACGAGCTGTTTATTGATGCAGTAAGTATGGAATCAATAAATAAAACCTGATATCTTTACAACGGTTGACAAACACGGAATGTAACTTGAACACAACACATCCTCCAAATACGAACCTGATTGAAAGAAATAATGATAATCAAATCCTTGATGACAGCAACACTCATAACACTCACAAAACAATAACATTGACAATCATGTTACGTTATTTTTAAAATGTTCCCTTTTCTTTTTCATAACTTCTTTAACACACTACTTCTCCGCTGCGAAGCGTGGGTATTTTGTTATATATATATACCCTGATCGACATACTGTGAAATTAATGAACCACTCGCCGTGGCGTTAGCCGACTTGCTAATCAACCACAAGTGTTACCTGGTAGGTCACCACCCATACAGTCAGATTGTGATTCAGACTACGAATGCCATGAATGTAATTACCCCGATCTACATACTGTCAAATAAACAAAACCACACGCCGTGGCGCAACTTAAGAGGCTTCGCCTCTGATGCTGACGTCCGAGGTTCGATTCCCGAGAGGGAGTGCAGTGAGCAGTGAGTGTGTACGCCTGATGAGCGCAGAATTAGGGCGAAACACGTGTCGCGTACTCTTTTGCATTATTTGACAGTAAAAACAATTTCAACCATTCAATGATCTGCTTCTCGCAACTGAAAGAGGGCACTGTGGCGGACGTTAGCCGACTTGCTGACCAACCACAACCGTTACCTGGTACGTAACCACCCATACAGTCAGATTGTGAGTCAGACTACGAATCCCTTGAATGTAATTACCCCGATCTACATACTGTCAAATAAACAAACCACACGCCTTGACGAAACGTAACAGGCTTCGCTTCTGATGCTGACGCCTGAGGTTCGATTCCCGAGAGGGAGTGCAGTGAGTGTGTACGCCTGATGAGCCTAGAATTAGGGCGAAACACATGTCGCGTACTCTTTCCATTATTTGACAGTAAAAACTATTTCAACCATATATATGTGTGTATATATGTAGATATATGTGGATGTATGTGTATATATATATGTGTGTGTATTTATATATATGTATGTATGTATATGTATGTGTGTATATACGAGGTGTGGCAGAAAAGTAATGAGACTGGCAACACTGCAAGCGATCTGGCAATGCTGCGCTGTTGTCCTTGACAGAGCACGTGTATCAGTACCCTCCCATAGCTCAGTGCGAGTTTCAACTCCTTCCGTTAACTACGTGATTTTTGTGACTGCTATTAGCGAAGTTGTGTTTTTGGTTGTGCGTCACGCAAAATGGAACAGCGGAATTTGGAGCAACGTTGTGCCATTAAATTTTGTGTTAAGCTTGGAGAATCGGCAAGTGTGACGTTTGAAAAGTTAAAGCAGGCCTATTGGGAACATTCTTTATCCCGAGCTCAAGTTTTTCAGGGAGGCCTTCAACTTCGAAAACCAATGAAAACATCGAATGTGTGAACACTCTTGTGAGATCAGACCGTCGTTTAACATTAAGAATGTTGAGTGAACAATTAAATTTGAACAGATTTACCGTTCATCAAATTTTGACTGAACATTTGCACATGCGAAAGGTCTGTGCCAAAATGGTGCCGAAAAACCTCACAATTGAGCAGAAGGACAATCGAAAAAACGCATTCCTGTGGTTCCCCAGCCCCCTTATTCACCTGACCTCAGTCCGTGTGACTTTTTCCTTTTTCCTAAACTGAAAAATGTCCTCAAAGGACGTCATTTCGGGACTTTAGAAAACATCCAAAAGAGTGTAACGGACATGCTGAAGACCATACCGGTTGAAGACTTCCAGCGCTGCTACCAACAGTGGGAACAACGTTTCCATCAGTGTGTAGCTGTCCAAGGGAACTACTTTGAAGGGGATAACATTGATGTTTGAAAAAAATAAAACTTTGGTAAATAAAAAATCAGTCTCATTACTTTTCTGCCACACCTCGTATGTAGATATGTATATATATATATGTATATATATATGTGGATGTATGTGTATATATATATGTGTATATATATGTGTGTATATGTAGATATGTATGTGTATATGTATATATATGTTTATATGTGTGTGTGTGTGTGTGTGTGTATATATATATGACAGCAACAGTCATAACAGTAACAAAACAATTACATTGACAATCATGTTATGTTATTTTTAAAATGTTTCCTTTTCTTTTTCATTAATTCTTTAACACACTACTTCTCCGCTGCAAAGCGCGGGTATTTTGCTATCTATTATATACACGAAAAAATACACCTAGGCACCTTCAGCTAGCTAAGTGCTGGTAACCCATATAACATCTTAACCTGCCCAGGCCTTTTGGTAGACTGTTATGGGTCAGAATTTTTTACTCATTAGTATTTTTTTATTAAAAGGGAATTTGATGGACTTTATTCCCTGAAATATTTAAAATATTGAAATAGCTTAATCTAGTTATGTCAATGTAACCAGTGTAATTAATTCGTAAGAAACATTTTATTGCAATTTTACACATAAACTTACATTAGTGCAAGTGTGTGTTGTTGATAAGGCGAGATTTGACAGTAGTCCCTTTGGACTATGATGTTTGCTGATGACATTGTGATCTGTAGCGATAGTAGGGAGCAGGTCGAGAAGACCCTGGGGCCTCATGCATAACGGCGTGTGTAGAATTCACACTATAACATGACGTAAGTACAAAAGCGGAAATGTACTTACGCACAGAAAAATCCTGATGCATAAATCTGTGCTTTCACCAACTTCCATGTTTTTCCGCTACATAAATCCAGGTCAGTGTGAAAAGTAACGAACATGCACACGCCTGCTGCCCCACCCAAACTCCTCCCAGAATTACACCTCTTTGAAACTGGAAATCAATATAAATAGCCCTTAATCTCAGTGTTCTGTGAAAAGACAATGGAAAAAGTACGAGGGAAAATAGAATTTCAGCGAATACCAAGTGGAGGCAAGGAAAAACTTACTATTTGTTAGTTTAAACAGTGGTATAAACAACAAAAGGAAGTTGATTGAGTGACATAGTGTGTCAGAGAAACTCGAAAGCTCAAGTTCACAGTCACACAGTGCCCGAAATAAAAAAGAAGTTGTCACATATCAAAGTCGGCGTGAAAAGGCAAGTCGTAGCCCACCGTCTGAGTGTCATATGAAAGCTTATTAATAAGCAATATGCGGTTAATTTCAGTGTATTTATAAAGCCGTGTCCGGGATG
The DNA here is from genome assembly GCA_026402145.1 of Polypterus bichir lapradei. Taxonomy (NCBI): domain Eukaryota; kingdom Metazoa; phylum Chordata; class Cladistia; order Polypteriformes; family Polypteridae; genus Polypterus; species Polypterus bichir. The sequence goes on along the minus strand of JANRMT010062852.1, from coordinate 35,664,760 downwards.
TGGATCTAAAAAAGAAAGGAAAATCACACTGGAACAGTAGCACTGCTTTGACGCTGGGTGCAGAGTAATGGGGATTGTGGAAGAGAGGTGAAAAAGAGAGTGCAGGCAGGGTGAAATGGGTGGAGAAGAGTGTCAGGAGTGATTTGTGACAGATGGGTATCAGCAAAAGTGAGAGGGAAGGGCTACAGGACGGTAGTGAGACCAGCTATGTTATATGGATTGGAGACGGTGGCACTGACCAGAAAGCAGGAGACAGAGCTGGAGGTGGAAGAGTTAAAGATGCTAAGATTTGCATTGGATGTGACGAGAATGGACAGGATTAGAAATGAGTACATTAGAGGGTCAGCTCAAGATGTACAGTTGGGAGACAAAGTCAGAGAGGCGAGATTGCGTTGGTTTGGTCATGTGCAGAGGAGAGATGCTGAGTATATTGGGAGAAGGATGCTAAGAATAGAGCTGTCAGACAAGAGGAAAATAGGAAGGCCTAAGAGAAGGTTTATGGATGTGGTGAGGGAGGACATGCAGGTGGTGGGTGAAACAGAACAAGATGCAGAAGACAGAAAGATATGGAAGGAGACGATCCGCTGTGGCAACCCCTAACGGGCGCAGCCGAAAGAAGAAGAAGTGTGTGTTGTTGAGTAGCTGCAAAATGCATCTACTCCAGTCTAAGAAAGTTGGTCATTTTCAATTAACTGAATATGTTCATGTTCAACTATCTAAACCGATCCATTCAAAAATGACACATACAATTTATCATGACAATCAGTAAAGCATCATTTTAGTTTTACTAAAACTGTTCAATGGTTCGCACATCATTGTGAACGAGAAACATGATTTATTTTCATTGATTCCCTTTCTGTGTAATCCTACAATTAACTGTCGTATTGTATTGGAAGAGAAGAAGAAGATGGTTTGTGATGTCAGGTGGGTGACAAGTTTGCCAGTGTATCATAAAACAGTGTCAGAAATCAGCTTACGCAACCACAGAGAAAAACATTAATTTACTAGTTAGATATCAATAATTGTATAAAGGCGTGAGGATCCCTGGGATGGTTCTTTAGGCAAAATATCATACTTTATAGGATAGCCTTGTACAAAAAGCTTGTTTATATTAAGTTAAATGAACTTAATGCAACTGTGAATAGTGAAAATGGGCATTCCAAGTTATGAGTAAGAAATGTGTTAACTTTCAGTAACATTAACATAAAACGGTGAATAATAAATCCCAGGGACGGATTATGCTTCAGTTCAAGAGAAAATTATCTGGTGGCTTTGTTTCAAAGTCAGATGATTTTATTAATGTGACAGCTAAAGGATTTACATCAATTTAACTACAAACATAATACCAGCAAACATGACCATTTTAAGTTAATGTTAATGTAACTTGCATTATGTTAGAGATATAAAGTGAATATTCCAATTAGTTCATGGTTTCCAGAGACTCCTTTTGTTAATGGTCAACATCAGAAGATCAGAGAGCCATTCTTATCCGCATAGATTTCTCACTAATCTTGGCAAAACTTTGTTTGGCAGTTTCTGTTTAAAAAGGCAGTGTGGCTTTGATTTTTGTCAATTGAAGGACTGTAGGAAACATTAAATTACATTGAACTCTTTGAAGATCCTCAGCATCAAATGGACAAACATTTATTACAATGTGAATGGAAAATGAAGCACTGCCAACAGACCCAACTCAACGCAGCTGCCAGAATTGCTCCATCTGTATTTCCTTTGGCAGCGGCAGACATCCACACAGACACGGAGATGCACTCACACAGACACTTGCAGTTTTATAGGTTCATGGAGTCAGTCGATATGTCATGTGAGCAGAGAACGGTGAATCTCTTACTTACAAGTGCTAGTTAAAATGCAAGTCACAGCCACTCTGGGGCCATGTTAAATGAGTAGTGCCACCATAACCTCGAAACTTTTGTCTTCTTTACCTTAATACTGCATGATGGTTTGCTGTGTTGCAATACACTCCAAAAGGAAACCATTGGTTGAACTTATGTGAAATATGCCACATATTTCCAGTCAATCAAATAGCATTGATTTAACATACACAGAGGGCTTTACAGCAACATTAATTTGATAGAGCAAAACCCAAACATATCTACTCATGTATTTTGGTTTTTACTGATCAAATCTGACCGGCTGAAGACTCACTATTTCAGTTTAGCATATCCTGACTAGAGCTGCTGATTAACTGTACAGACTGCATCTCTGTTGTCAGTCATTAGCACTAAAACATAAGTAACATGATAGTTATAATTGGATACTAACCCTCACCTACTCTGTTTCTCTTCTCGGTACTCAAATGTGGCACTTGGTGCCACGGCCCACCTGCCAAGTTGTTTTGCCTGCCTATGGTAAAGTCATCCCTGATGGAGGATCACAGGAATCATGGGAAAGAGGGGGCCTTTCATCGGATTAGCTGGCCCAGCACTGTTTCAGTCGTGGAATGGCCAAATGGGGGAGGCAGCTTGATGGATGAGGTCTCCAGGACTCTAAAAATATCCAAATCTTATTATGTGATATCATCTACTGTTAACTTCTGCTCCGTACTTCCAAAATTTTTATTTTTCTACTGTATTGAGGATTTGTTCTGTTCTGGGTATTGTATTGTATTGTATTGTATTGACCCCCTTCTCATTGACACCCACTGCATGCCCAACCTACCTGGAAAGGGGTCTCTCTTTGAACTGCCTTTCCTAAGGTTTCTTCCATTTTTCCCTACAAGGTTTTTTTGGGAGTTTTTCCTTGTCTTCTCAGAGAGTCAAGGCTGGGGGGCTGTCAAGAGGCAGGGCCTGTTAAAGCCCATTGCATTGTATTGTATTTTAAAAAAAAAAGATTATTTCCAGCATCTTAATTAAGATTATTTTAAGCTTATCCAGAGATACTGAGTATAATTAATATTTTAAATGGCTATTAATACTTTATCAATGCAAACAGTTCAGGAGATGGAAAACTGCTTCATTCTCTATTTTCAATAATTACATTAACTGTGTAATCTTAACTCTAATAATTCTGTTGTATAGGAGGCAAAGAAGAAGACTGACATACATGTACGTCTGAGGGTCACCATTTGAGCTCCTCAGAAGTAAGTAAGCACTTCTAAGCCGGGACACAAGGGGGCACTGTCACTGGTTGAAGTGCCTCTTTGTCTACCCAGAGCTCCAAGACGACACCCAATGAGGGCAACTAACTCCGCCCCTTACAGTCTGAGGATTTTAACACTGAGACGTTCCCAAAAGGTGGCATCTGATTTGGGAAAGAGCAGACTGCTGGAAATAACTCCAATGTAAGCACCGCTTGCTCTTTAGAGTTACCTTCATTTTGGTTTTTAAGGCTGTATAGCCTAATAACTGATGTTTGCTCTTGTTTGTGCCATCATGTGCTTGTTTCGTTTTCTTTGCCAGCACCATTACTAAAAGTGGTGACCCAGTTGGCACCCCAACAATTATTTTGGAGCTGTGTGTTCCCTACCTCAACCACAAGATGCTTTTGTAATGTAGGGCAAGCAACACATTTGTCAGTGTATATAAAGAAGCATCATAAAAAAAAATCAAGCTAGTGTATATTAAAAAAAAGTATCATAAATTAACTTTCACAACAACACAACACCCATGGCATTCAGAAAGCATCAGTTTCCTGAAAGTCTTTCACTTTCTTTCCAATTGTAGAAGTGTGTGGAGATGTTTTGGACCACAATGCAACTAAAGGGATGGATCTTTATGCAAATATGGGATAGTCACATGCATAAAATGGGTCTATTTTAAGTTGAATCAACTTAATTGAACTGTTTATAGTGAAAATGGGCATACCGTGTTTGGAGTGTTAAAAAAGTGTTAATTTAAAATAAGATTAGTTTAAAATAGTTGAGTAAAGGCAAAAATCCCCAAGGCTGACTATGATTCTGTTCAAATTCAATGTGATTTAATTGTGTTAATGTGACATCTAAGAGAATTACATCAACATAACTAGAAAATCCTACGTTACACTGACACATGTGATTATTTGGAGTTATATTAACTTAAATTAGATAAATAACACTTAAAACCATGTTGTTGTTTTTTTGATTAGGCAAAAAATATTGCTATTGTTTAAATTCCTCATAGTTTTTTAAAATGAGTAGTGGTTGATAACCAGAAAAGTTGGCATTATAAGCAAAGTGAATATGTGTAGCTCTTACAAAGACATTAGAAGTGTCCTCCCACTTACACTGTAACACAAGACCCACATTGGCCAGCATACAAATATTTAATATACTTTTTTGTAGAAATAATAGCAATAATTATCATAGACCATATTATTTCCATATGTGATATGTCATGCATGCATGTTTGAGGGTCACCCCCGAGTTCCTTCCAAGTATGTGACACCACCCAGAACCGAAAGGGACCTCTGCCACTAAATGCCTTCTCTTGTTTTTTTCTCCACAGTGCAGAGAAACCGCCCAGTGAAGACAACTGGCACCGCCCCTTCCTGTCCCTGGGCCATAAAAGTGCAGCCTGCATGGAAAGAATCATCACTTGTCTATGTGACCTGAGCAAAGGAGCGCCACATACTGTCACACACGTATGAGTAGGAAGGAGCTGTATGGACCAAGAGAAGGTAATTCCACGCCAGGCCCGGGGGTGGCAGGGTGCACTAAACCTTGTTCTGTTGCCTCTGCAGTCCGAACATGGGAAAACCTGCCTGATTCACCCTTGATGGCGTCACTTCCAGTTCCAGTGATTGGGATGATTCGGAATGACCACAGATAGTAACCAGTAGCCTATCTTTTGCAACTTTTTCTCTATTTCTTACAAAAAGAGGTGCACACTTGTCCTCAGAAGCCAGCAATTGGGGTCCTACTCAAAGAAAATGGCTCATGGGTCTATGAGAGGAACCTGAGCCACTGTAGCCACCCCTTTGTGCACATCTCTGAGCCTATAAAACTCACACAAACATGGGGAGCACAAGCACAGCACCTGCAGGAAGCACCTCAGCCAGGAATCAGGGATTGAAATTTCATTCATATTGCAAGGAGACCAAAAGACCACCGCTGATGCTACAAAGCAGAAACCTGCACTGGACTGGATGCCAGTCCTTCACAGGGCACACTTTTGTTAGCATCGCCAATTAATGTATTAGTGTTTGAGACCCAAAGGAACATGGAGGGATAGCTCCAGCTCTACAGATGATGGGAATTGTACACCAATTTCAGTGACAAAGCTACAGGGTGGGTTTTTTAAAGATTTCTATCAAATGGTTATACAGTAAATGGACAAAACCACCCTTTAACAAAAACAACTCAATTGATATTGGGCCCAACTTTTCTTTAAAGAATGTTAATCCCCCCATGCAGGCACACACTCCATTTGTGATTGCATTGAAAGCCCAAAAAGGAAACAAGTCACTCTTTAAAATACACGATTCGAAGTCCAAACTCCTGCTCTGTAGTAGGTTGTGCTCTGGGATTCGCCTTCTCTCTCCACGTGATGGCAGGTTGCAGTGCTCCTGCTGTGTTGCTGTGTCCCAAGCCTGCAGATACTCGTTACTCGCACACATTTGGCCAGTTGAGTAACTAAGCAACCTAACCATCTGCTTTTTGACTACAGGCGGGACATGCCAACATCACACATCCCTATGGCACCGCATCTGGACACTAAAGTGGCGTCCACCTGTCGTGAGAAGAAAATGCTGTCTACTCCACCAACAAGTCACCTCATTTTCAGAAAAAAATATTTACACTATTAAAATTAATAAAAAGACTTGACAAGCATTTAGTGCAATGAAGGAAATGCCCAATAATGCCTTTAACTGAATCAATGAATGAGAAAAGCGACATTTTAAAGAAATGCAATTGAACACCTGAAGACAATGGTATAGTAAGTCATAGCCTGTTATTAAATGGGCACACTGGATATCTTTGGGAGGTTCCAGCTTTGAAATATAAAAGAATAAAGTTTAATCATGGAGGAAACCCCAACTGGTATGCTGACACGATGAAATAGTGTGGCCTTAGTCTTGGAACTGGGTCAGTCAGTCATTGTCCAACACAGAGTCACAGGGGTCTGCTGGAGCCAATCCCAGCCAGCACAGGACACAAGGCAGGAACAAACCCCAGGCAGGGTGGCACCCCACACACAAATCAAGCACACACTAGGGACAATTTAAGATTGCCAATGCACCTAACCTGCATGTCTTTGGACTGTGGGAGGAAACCAGAGCACCTGGAGGACACCCACGCAGACACATGGAGAACATGCAAACTCCACACAGGGAGGACCCGGGAAGCGAACCCAGGTCTCCTTACTGTGAGGCAGCAGCGCTACCACTGCACCACCATGCTGCCCAACTTGGAACGTGGGTGTTGGGTGTTAATTCCCATCATTCACTCACCCACTGAGTGATCCAATAACAACATGTGGGAGAATTGCTTGAAAGCTCCCTAATTCTGAAATGCCCCTGATAGAATGGACTTACAAACTAGAATGTATCTATTTGAATTATCTCTTAAAACTACTATACATCCTGCCCTTTATTTTTAAAGCAATGTACAGCAATGTATAGTTCTGCTGCCTACCACATCAAGAATCATGGGTTCAGATCCTATTGCTGGTTGTAGTCTGTGTGGAGTTTGCATGTTCTCCTTGTGTATGTGTGGATTTTCCCTTGGGTTCCCATCTTTTTTGCTCAATTACTAAAGATCTGCACATTAGATTTATTGACAGTTGTGATCTGGTCCATTGCTGGTGTGTGTGTGTGTGTGAATAGGGCCTACATTCAAGGCCAGATTATGAACTCCACAGGCTCTAAGGGGATGTAATGAATAGAAACTCTTTAAGAGAGAGTTGATCTATTTTAACAATTCATGTCATTGCCTAGATGAATGGATGTTTCATGCAACTCAGTTCCTCCCACTCTTGGGAGGCAGTCAATGGGTTTAACTGGGTGTAAAAAGGTGAATCATTTATTGACGCTGTGCACTAATGCCTACTGTCCTTCCTCTGCAGATCACCAATAGGCAAGGCGAACTAAGCCCCAACCAGCTCCTCATTCCTCTCCAGACCACACCCTCTTGCTGACCTTACTTACGCCTCTTCCCTCCTGGACCCGCCTCTTCCTTTCCACCACCTATAAAAACCTAACCTCTATTCTCTTGCTTCAGTCCAGTTTTGGACACAGTCTTTTGTGACTACTCTCTTCCTGCTACAATGGTCATTCCATTCATGGGGAGTGTCCATCATGGTGATATCAGCTAGCAGACATTTTATCATTTCGTCAAGAGGGGCGGGGGGAGCTTGAAAGATGAAAAGCCACTTGACGTCCAGGGCCCCTGGCCACATACCTGAAATTCCCCAATGGTAGATTCACCTCGGCTTACAATGGATTGGCTGTTTCCTGCTTTGGCTACTCTCCATCATTCCTACATCCCTGAAGTGGATTAAGCCTGCACCTAGTACATTGAACACAAGGTAGAACCCAATCCTGGATGGGATTCCAGTCCATGAAAGGTCAAAGACATAAAAGGCCACTTTAGAGCTGCCAAATAACCTGAAAGGAGGAAGCCAGAGCACTTGAGGCATGAAGAGAACATGCAAACCCTGTAAACAAAGTGATCAAGCAGGAATTTGAGTACAGGTCCGCTGCACCAGTGTGCTACCTTTAACGATACAAAATGACAGAAAATATTTCAATCATGTTACTCGCCATGAGCAGTATTGTTACACTACCACCACATGGATGCATGAACTTCCTGGGTTCAAATCCTCCTGATGTTCTCTGAGTGGAGTTTGTGTGACAGGTGTTTAAAATAATCTGTGACTGCATTAAATCCTGATGCCTGTCTGTAGTGTCGATTGTCTGTCTGCTTTGATCCTGTTACACTTTGCCCAATATGTCCTCCTGGTTTTGTGATGTCATCAGTGCGAGCCCCTCCCACTGTTCATTGAGTGTTTCTGTGAAGAGCTGAGCGTGTTGCACACTCCCTACTGTATACTGCAAATAATTATAATATTTTGAAATGCTTGAGTTTATTTTTTTATCTGAGTATAACTGCTAATATGATACCTTGAAGAATGTGAAGTTCCTATTTTGAAATGTTCAATTGTTGCATATTCATTTCTGATTGCTAATTATTATCAGCATTAAGCACTGGGTCCTCCCAGTGTTTTATGTTAATATGAAACAAGACAGAACAGGTAAGTTCAGTTTCTGGCGTTTTTTTTTTTTTTTTGGTTAATATTTTCAGTATGTTTGACTTATTGTATAAGTACACCGTCTCTTTTCCCACAGAAAGTGTATGCTATTTCATTGTGCAGAGTGGTGCATGAGTATTTACAATGGAATCAGAAAATAGTCAGACCCCTTCCTTTTCTCCATATGTTGTCATTTTCAATTTTAAACAGATAAGTTTAACACTTCTGCCCACTAATCTCAATTCAATACCACATATTCACAAACCCAGCGATTTTGGGCAGTTTATCCCATTCTTCTCTTTCTTCCTGGCTGATCCTTTCAAGCTCTGCTAGATTGGATGGGAAGTGTCTGTAAACTGCCATCTTCAGGTCTCTTTACAGATATTTTATTGGGTTTAAGGCTGGGCTTTGGTTGGGTCAATCAAGGACAGTCAGTGACTTCTTCTCAAGCCACTCCAGCATTGTCTTGGCAGTCTTCAAGCCATTGTCATGCTGGAAAGTAAACCATTGCCCAAGTCTGAGGTGACGTGCACTCTGGAGCAGGTTTTCTTCAAGGACCTCTCAGCATTTGGCTGCATTCATTCTTTTGAGCACTCTCCCTGTCCCTGCTGCTGAGTAACACCACCATAGCATTATGCTGCCACCGCCATAGGGATGGTATTTGGCAGATGATAAGCAGTACCTGGACTTTACCAAACATGGTGCTTGAAGTTCTGTCCAAGGAGTTCAGTTTCTGTCCATCAGAGCAGAGAATCCTTTCCTCCTGTCTGCCCTCAGAGTGCTTTAAATGCCATCATTCAAAGCAAAGCAAAGTTTAGCTACTCTGACATAAATACCTCATGGATGGAGTGCCACTGGGATGGTCGTCCTTCCGACAGATTCTGCTATCACAGTAGAGGAATTCTAAAGCTCTATTAGAGTGACTACAGGATTCTTGGTCACCTCCCTAACCAAAGACCTTGTTGCCTTATTACTAAGTTTGGCCAGACAGCCAACTTTAGAAAGAGTTCTGGTGCTTCTAAACTTCTATTTCACAACCTAGAAGCACTCAAAGATTTCTTTCTTTCTTTCTTTCTTTCTTTCTTTCTTTCTTTCTTTTTGTACCCTTGCCTGGATCATTTTCTCAACACAGCTTGAATGCAATCATCCACAGAGAGTTCCTTGGACTCCATGGCTCAGTCTTTATCCTGATATGCAGTGTGAATTGTGGGACCTTGTGCACAGGTACACGTGTGCCTTTCTATACATTGTTAAATCAACTGCGTTTGCCACAGGTCGATTCTGGACACTTCTGAAAGATAATTAAAGCAAACAAGATGCACACAACCACAATCTGCAGTGCCACAGCAAAGGCTCTAAATACTCTGAGAAATGAGAGATTTCAGTTTTTGATTTTGAATCAATCCACAAACCTTAATGAAAACATGATTTCACTTTGTCATTATGGATATTCAGTGTAGGTATCAATTTAAAATGAAATCTGCAACATAACAAAGTGTGCAGAAAGTGTATAGAGTGCCCTGTACGTTGATAACGTTGTACAGAATTTGGCATTGAGTTGTAAATTCATTTCACACCAAGTAAACATTGAGTATAATTGGGAAGTGGCATCAGAACAGAGCAGAACACGGCAGCAGCTCATTTTCTTTGCTTTTTATTTATTTACACTCACTGGCCACTTTATTAGGTACACCTGTTTAACTGTTTGTTAACGTAAATATCTAACCAGTCAATCACATGGCAGCAACTCGATGCATTTAGGCATGTAGGCATTGTCAAAATGACCTACTGAAGTTCAAACCGAGCACCAGAATGGGGAAGAAAGGTAATTTCTATCTATCTATCTATCTATCTATCTATCTAATTTAAGTGACTTTGAACATGGCATGATTATTGAAACTGTTGATTGTCAGAAACTGCTGATCTACTTGTGATTTTTAACACAAACCCATCTCAAGGGTTTACAGAGAATGGTCAAAAAGGGGAAATACCCAGTGAGTGTTAGTTCTCTGGGCGAAATTGCCAGTTTGATGTCAGAGGTCAGAAGAGAATGGCCAGAGAATCTTCTGATGGCTACTTCCAGCAGGATAACATGCCATGTCACAAAGCTCAGATCATCTCAGACTGTTTTTTTTTTTCAACATGAGAATGAGTTCACTTTACTCAAATAGCCTCCACGGTCACCAGATCTCAATCCATAGAGCACCTTTGGGATGTATTGGAATGGGAGATTCGCATCATGGATGTGCAGTTGACAGATCTGCAGCAGCTGTATGATGCTATCATGTCAATATGGACCAAAATCGTTTCCAGCTCTTTGTTGAATCTATGCCATGAAAAATTACAGCAGTTCTGAAGGCAAAAGGGGGTCTAACCTGGTATAGCAAGGTCTACCTAATAAAATGGCCAGTGAATGTATTTTTGTTAACGTTTCAGGCTAAGTGTTAATAAACATTAACTATGGTAAGCTGAATTAACATTTAGAGATATTTCAGAGGTGCATTTCAGAATATTGGAAATGGACAGGAAGCTATTTTGAGATATCTGGCGACATATTTATGATCTATTGAATTGTACTGTACCTACCTGAAATACATTTTTAGCTATTTACAATGTAGTGGATTCCCATTTGAAGATATCATGACGTTAATTTGAAATATCTAAAAATGCATTTTAGATATCTAAAATTTCAGACAATGTGAGGATATCTGAAATACATTTTAAGATTCTGTAGCTTGATTACATTTCCGTATACCTGAAAAGAACACCCAGACCATTTTGAGATATCCGAAATGCATTTTAAGAAATGTGAGATACATTTCCAGATATCTTATCTACAAAACATTTCAGGATATGTTAAAATAACTTCCAGCTCATTTCAAGATGTATGAAATTAATTTAAAGATATCCTAAAGTAGACGCAAAGTGCATTGAAAGCCTGGTCAGTTTTGTAGGAAGTCATTTTGAGATATCTTGAAACCTATTTGAGATATTTTGAAAGAGAAGTGTTTTTTTCTCATATCTGTAGTTCATTTTAAGATACCTTAAATGTGTTTTGACATATTATTAGATATGTAAATGTGAATTTGGCTCACCATAGTCAACAGGCAGTGGGACTGTGTGTCAGCATCTTACTCCTTCTTCGTCGATGCAGCACAGCGTGAATCACAATGCAGAAGCACAGCAGCATAGCGCATGCAAGGAACTCCTGTTACATTTTTCTTATGTCTTCTATATTTGTTATATCCATCCATCCATTGTCCAACCCGCTATATCCTAACTACAGTGTCACGGGGGTCTGCTGGAGCCAAACTCAGCCAACACAGGGCACAAGGCAGGAAACAAACCCGAGGCAGGGTGCCAGCCCACCGCAGTACATTTGTTATAGCTGTATGTATTTTAATAAATATTATTATTCAAAATTATTTGCATATTATAGGTGTGTGAGCGTCATTTTTGCATTGAGTGTGACAATGATGGACAGGATTAGAAATGAGTACATTAGAGGATCAGCTCAAGTTGGACAGTTGGGAGTGAAAGTCAGAGAGGGGAGATTGTGCTGGTTTGGACATGTGCAGAGGAGAGATGCTGGGTATATTAAGAGAAGGATGCCAAGGATAGAGCTGCCAGGTAAGAGAAAAAGAGGAAGGCCTAAGAGAAGGTTTATGGATGTGGTGAGAGAGGACATGCAGGTGGTGGGTGTAACAGAACAAGATGCTGAGAACAGAAAGATATGGAAGAAGATGATCTGCTGTGGTGACCCCTAACAGGAGCAGCCTAAAGAAGAAGAAGAAGAAAAAGAAGAAGAAGAAGAAGGTGTGTGAGTGTCATGCCACTATGTTGTGTTATTCCATAAGTCAATGAGTGACAACCCAAGTGGTGTAAAAGAAAATATTAAATGTACAAGTACAGCTGCCACATCCAGCATAGAAAATGTAGAAGCTGTAAGTGTGGCAGAAACTTAAAAGCAAAGTCAGAGTAAAAGGTGGTAGGATTTCTGGCATTAGACTGAAATGAACTCTTAGACAAGAGCTTTCAAATGCTTTCTGGAAACAGAAGATGGCGAGGCTGTCCCACCTTCACTGAATCCTGGCTAAAAGACAGCAAGCACCAGTATAGTAACATGGGGAAATATGGTGTGTGCATATTTCGTCTGCAGAGCTAGATAGAGAAAGAGTGCAGCAAGACAAAATGAAGATATCTCCTGTATAAGAATAATGCTGTATTCACCTGCTATTGTTGTTTTTGGAGTTCCGATGTTTCATTAATCCACTTTAGCACACTCATGTGAGTTTCAGGTCAGACTTTAGGGAAGAATGCTAAGTTTGGTACTTGGTGTGCAAAAAACAAGTATTTAAAGATAAACTGTATTTTTTGTTTAAAAAGTAAGCAAACTGAACCTCAAAATACAATTCAACCACAAAAATGCTGTTTCTGGCCTGTCAGGTTATAAGAACACTAGACATTAAGCCCTTTACAATAACGGGCACTAGAACAGTAGTGCATAAACATTAGTAGGAACAGTCTATATTAAATGGCAAGGGACCTGGACCTCATTCTGTTTCTTGTCTTTATTTTAAAGAAAGTAAAATAATAATAAAAATAAAATAGAAACGTATATGACAATACAGTAAGTATAATTAATATTGCCTTAGTGTAAAACTAAGTAACAATCTTTAAGACACAATATCTGAAGAAGATATTTAGGAAAAATTTTCTATTTTTTCACCTCATGAAATTTTTCTATACAATTTCTTGTAAATATTCTGTCTGAGTTTGGCAACAGTTTGCTTTGTTCAACAACATCTGGAAAACGTCTAACTGTTGATAATGCAACATATAACTGATCGTGGCTGAATACTGGTTCTGGCAAGTAAATGCCAACTTTTTCTAAGGTTTGCTCTTCTGAGTCTTTCTCTTTTAGCGTTTTTCTGACGGTCATTTTCTTTTTCTTCAATCAATCTATTTGCTCGTATTTTTCTTTGACTTTCAGCCTTTCTTTTGTTGATGCTTACTTGTTGAGCTGACCGTTCTTCCAGGAGATATTGCTTATATAGGATTTGATTGTCTGTGTCTTCTGTCCTACTTGACGTGTCCATTTTTATTTTTGGGTGGCATGTTGTTAGTAGATACGTCCGTAATATTTTCTCTTACAGAAATACTGGCTTGTATGTGGCTGTAATATGCGTCAATGTATTGTGTGTCTTTAATTTTCTCTCGCAGTAATACTGGTTTGTATCTCCGTAAAATGCCTGTAATTTTCTCTGACAGTAATACTGGCTTTGATGTCCGTAATATGACTTTCATGTTCTGTCACAACAGTGGGCAATCAGCAGAGTGTCCCCAGCAACTGATGTAATGTGTGGCGTGTAGCTGATGATTGTGTCCGTGGCGTCTCCCCAGCAAGTACTGTTTAGTTCCCCAGCAAGTATTTTAATCTGTGCTGGCTTGCAGCTGTTTATGGTATGTGCGGCGTCTCCCCAGCAATGGATTTTATGTGCGCGGCCGCGACTACCCAATCAGCACTCTCCCCAGCAATGGTGTCATTTATTTCTTATCATGCGCGGCCGTGGCAAGGCCATCCACTGTATGCCCAGCTTCCAGTGTGTATGCGGCAGCGCCTAAGCTATTCACTGTGAGCCCAGCTTCCAGTGTGTGTGCTTTATTTGCTTATCATACGCGGCAGCGCTTAGGCTATTCACTGAGAGCCCAGCTCCCAGTGTGTGTGCGTCCATGGTGCCGTGAGCATGGGTGGGGCACGGCGCGATGCACGGCCCGCGCATGCGCACTTCACCAGAAGACACACACACACGGACACCTGGACGCACACAGGGGTTTTATTAAAGAGGATAAGAAAGGCACCTAGGAGACCATTCAGTCCATCGAGCGTCTTTGTTTAGCTAATAGCTAAGCTGTCTCAATATCTCACCCTAATTTTTCTTAAAGGTTGTCAAGGTTTCTGCTTCAGCTACATGTCATGGTAGTTTCAGATTCCCACAACTCTTTGCGTAAAGAAGTGCTTCCTGGCTTCAGTCTTAAATGAACTTCCCCTTAATTTCTAGTCGTGCCAAGTCTAAGTTAATTATGTTGTATGCTTTTATTTTGTCAACTACTGCAGTAGACTGCTCAAAAAAAGGGGAAAAATGGTTTGGCATAAATCTACGCTGGCTGTTATTTGAAATATTATTTTCATACAGGAACTTTTCAGTTTTATTTTTTGTAATAGTTTTCATTGTTTTGCATTGTACAGGAGTATTTACTTATTTTACTGTAACTACCAGGATTAATTTTACCTCCCTTCCTGTAGACCGGAGTCAACTTTCCAGTCCTCCGGGTATTTCTCCTTACTCAAGTGACTCTTCAAATATGCCTAATAAGGGTTTATGGATTTGGATTTGTAATTTTATGCAATTGACAAAGGTGAAAAATTAGCACAACATTAGAACTTGGAGAGTTCATGTTTCATTATTTTCTCCAAATTCTCTGACTCAGAGCTTGGACTCTGCAGGGTGTTCATATGAAATTTCGAACTCAGAACTTTAGATTTCCCATCAGTCCAATGGAATGTGAACACAGCATATCATTTAGGTGGTTTGTGGCCAGGAGCTTCTGAACAATAGGAAAGGTAGAAAGGCTCCTATTGTAGTTGTCATGTCTGAAAGTCCGTTAACATTAAACAACTTGGCTCCCAGTTTGTTTAAATTTGACTTACTTCTTCTTCAAGAAAATATGTTGGCAAGTTTTGTTGAGATGTCTCAAATAGAGTGCAATATATGACATTTTTGGAATTTCAAAAGTCTTCAAAGAAAAAACATTAGCAACTTTTCAAGCTCTTCAGTATTAAAACTGAGAAACATATTGTGTGACTTCAATTACAGAAGTTTCAAATTTCTTTTGGGAGAGGTTACTTTAACTTGTTTATTTTGTAGATTTCGCTTGCACAACTGGTGCTCCTTAAGGCAAAACAATAAAACACTGGCAGAGTCGATTGTGCTTAAGTGAACCTCTATATAAGTAGCTTGCTTCTCCTGCTCCTTGAAATCATAGCAGGTAAGTGACATGACATTACTGACTGTAAAAATATGCAAGCAACTGAGCTTCTGAAAGAGGGAACAAGCTCCCTAGCCATGGCTTGGTAGTACAGAGAATAAATGTGTGCTCTGGATTTCCGTTACACTAAAAAGAGCCTCACAACTTCATTATCTTCATTATCTTAAACACTGCTGTTAATTGGAAAGGCACCACAATGATCTGCTATCTTTAATGTGTCTTTGCAGTCAATAATTTTATCTTTAGGTTGCTAAGAGATTTTTTCAAGTCACGCCCTCCTCTCAACCATTTCCGGTTAACAGCTGTGGACTATGGCCGGCAGTTTATCCCGACCAAGAACACCCCAAGCCGCCAGATGGAGCCCTCCCTGCAACGTGGAGATGCCCCGAATTCCAGCAGGGCATCATGGACTTTGGAGTTTTAATACACAGCCCTGTTGGATAACATCGGGGCCACCAGGGGACGCTGCAGGGAGGCACAGAGATATTTATTTTCCATACAGCCCAGAAGTACGTCCCAGTCACGGGGACAGAAGAAATGACGTACTTCCGGGTTGAAGAAAAAAGGAGTTTTGATCTGACCCGGAAGTGATAAGAATCACATGGACTGAGGGATCAGAAACACTTCTGGGTCGGGGAGTATAAAAGGACTATGGGAAACCCCAGCGGGTTGAGCTGAGTCGGGTGGCAGGGTGACAACGCGTCTGGGTGTGGATTGATTATTGTAGTATTGATTATTATTTATGAGTATAGTGGAGTGGAGGGTGCATTGTGGACTTTATTATTGTAATAAAGAAAATTATTGGACTTTTATCTGGTGTCTGGCGTCACACAGCCCACGACCACGATCCTCTCACCTCTCATTCATATGAATGCTTTTTTCAGACACAGTTCCAGCACTCTCAGATCTTATACATTTTTATGTTTTCCTCACTTTAAGTTCCCAATAAAAGATTTATTATGTCCCAATCTTATTGAAGATTTTCATCCCAAAGGGTTATCAATAGAAGAAATGAGTACACGGGCAATCCTAGCACTGAGAATCAATGAAGTCAAACAAATTAACATGAAAATTGTAGATTGGTTACACAGCAGATTAAATGCATATCAATAGACTCTGCTGAAACAGTTGGTGGTGATTGTGCAGAAGATGAAAACATCAACTTACAATATCCCGTAGAATATCTATAACCGTTAACACCGTCTGGTCTTCCACCAGCTGAATTACTGTTGAAAGAAGGATGCATCATAATGTTATGGCATAATTTATGTCTGAATGATGGGCTATGCAATAGGACAAGATTAGTTGTATTCAAAATTGGTTGAACAATTCTGACATGTAAAATTTTAAGAGGCGACAAGAAAGGTAATATAGTACATCTTCCGCGGATAACATTAGACACCAAAGGAGATCTTGATATGCCATTCGTATTAAAATGTTTACAGTTTCCCATTAGAATAGCTTTTGCAAAGACAATTAACAAATCACAGGGACAAACATTCAAAAAAGTAGGTTTATTTATTAGAGAGAAAGAAATGATATTCACTCACAGGCAGTTATACGTTGCGTTGTCATGATGTAAGTCCAAACACGGAATCAAAATTCAATGTGATATTGACGAAAAGTCAGTCAGTCATTTTCCAACCTGCTATATCCTAACACAGGGTCACATGGAGCCAATCCCAGCCAGCACAGGGTGCAAGGCATGAAACAAACCCCAGGCAGGGTGCCAGCCCACCACAGGACACACACACTATGGACAATTTAGGATCACCAATACACCTAACCGGCATGTCTTTGGACTGTGGGAGGAAACCCACGCAGAGAACATGCAAATTCCATGCAGGGAGGACCCGGGAAGCGAACCCAGGTCTCCTTACTGCGAGGCAGCAGCGCTACCACTGTGCCACCGTGTTGCCCTTGATGAAAAATTCATTCAAAAAATAGTTTTTACTAAAGTTTTACAGTAAAAGTGTAAGCTTAAAAAGTATTTGCGCGTTAATTTCAAAGCCAAACAGAACAAAAACGTATAACACAACGAATACCTCGAACGCAACATGAAACATAATTTTCTTTCAATTTATTACCTTTTACTATTTTTTTACAATGCTTAATTACTCACTGTAATGTAAAATAGTTAGTTCTATTATGCATATGTAACCATTCCTATGAAAATAACAATCTGTTTAACTTGTACATCCTCTTCCCCATACGCGAGCGTCAGATCCGCAAAGTGGCTAGTGCATAGCACCCATTTGGGGGTCGGCAAGCAAAGCGAGCAGGGGGCAGAGCCCCCTAGTTATCTTTAAATTTCATCTCCAGTTATCCACAGACAGTCTACAACCAAAAAGTAAAAACAGCACATCAGGCGATTCATTTGTTTGCCACTTAAATTGGAATCTACTATCTTTGGAGGTTATTGAGCCACCACAAGCCTATTTGGGCTACGTTTTTAACTACACAATATTGTAAAGTGCTTGTAATGCTTCAGTTCCTCTGTAAGCAGGACATGGCTTGCTAGACCACAGATGGTGTGTCACTTGCTCACAGATTCCTCTAATAAACATCTCCTTATCTGCCCTCAGAACCCTATCAGCCATCCTTCTCAGTTCCCAGTACAGACCAGAGTTACCATCAAGCCGTGCTCTGAGACTCCTCTCGATGATATCCAGGGTGCACTGTGCTGTGTGCTGTGCTGTGCTATTTGTACATTTTCTTACTTGTTCTCTTTCATGTTCTCTTTCATGTCTTTCCAATTGTTTTATTAAAACAGGTACTTCGTGATGAACACACACAGCTATAAATGAGACCAAGTTAGATGGTGAACTGCGGGTTCTTTTCTCATTGATAATGCCTTGTTAATTGGTAGGTCAGGTCAGGTCAGGTTGGGGAGCATGCACTGGTACAGTGTGTTATCGCACCCACCATACAACAAACAGATTGGAATCTTGGTTGGTAACCACCCAGGCTGACTTACCATCCAGTCCCACCCCCCATAAATGACCATTTATCAACTATAACCAGGTGATATGTGGGTGTCCCTTTGGCCTGCCCCAGCCACTTGGGTCCTCAACAATGAGGATCCTGTTAGGCAAATCACCCACTGGGAATCACACCACATGGCCATAATCCTGTAACTGACGCTCCCTCATAATGCAGGTAATGTGCCTCATGGCCGTAGTGCCAAAACTGATGCTCCTTCACAATGCAGATAATGTGCTTCATTTGGGACTCCAAGAGCAACCACTTTCTCAACACAAAGTCAAACCAGCTTTACCCAAAGATCCTCTGAAGGGACACAGTACAGTCTTCATATCAGGTCACTGGATAGCGTCCATGCCTCACAAACATATACCAAAACAGGAAGCACCGGGATTCTAAAAATTTGCACCTTTTTCAGAGACATCAGGAGCACCATGCACCCATTTCTAGTGACCTCATGACCCCCTATGCTCTCCCAATCCATGTACTGACTTCATAGGAAGAGTCACCAGAAACGTGAATGTTGCTGCCGAGGTCAACATTCTCTCCATGGACAGACACACTGCTGATGGCAGTGCCGAAGAGGTCATTAAAGGCCTAGATCTGGGCTTTTATTCAGGATACTCGCAAACCCAGATACTCCAACTCCTCGCTCAGTTTCTTGAGAGCCCCAATCAGAGCCACTATTGACTTCATGAAGATCACAGAATTGTTGACAAACTCAAGATCAGTGAATATTTCTTCACCAACAGATGCCCCACAGCCCCAATGGCACTGCCCAACACCATGTCCATGCAAGCATTGAACAGAGTATAATAATAATAATAATAATAATAATAATAATAATAATAATAATAATAATAATAATAATAATGTTACATTTATTGAGCGCCTTTCACAAACCCAAGGTCGCTATACATACAGAGTAAAAAAAAATTTTACACAGATGACAAAAGTTTGTAGAAGAGGAAGGTTTTCAGTTGAGATTTAAAAGTGCAGAAACAGGAGAAATCATGGAGAGACAGGAAGAGAGTTCCAGAGTTGAGGTGCCATAACACTGAAGGACCTGCCTCCTAAGGTGGAGAGTCTGGTGCGTGGGACAGTAAGGAGATTACTGCTCGAGGACCTAAGAGAGCAACAAGGAGCGTAAGGAGCTAGGAGCTGAGTGAGGTAGAGGGGGGCAAGGTTATGTAGGGCTTTGAAGGTGAGAAGCAGAATCTTGAATTTAATCCTTGATGGAACCGGTAACCAGTGAAGCAGGGAGAGAACAGGGGAGATGTGAGCAAAACGCTTTGTGTGGGCGAGGACTCTGGCTGCGGAGTTCTGAATGTACTGCAGCTTCTGTATAGATTTTGCAGGGAGGCCAATGAAGAGGGAATTGCAATAATCAATACTGTAATCATTATGAAACAATGAACCAGAGTTTGAGCATCAGACAAGGACAGAAATGGACAGAGGTGGGCAATGTTATGGAGATGATAGAATGAAATTTTGGAAAGAGACCTAATGTGTAGCTCAAAGTTAAGTGATGAATCAAACAAAATACCATGATTTCTGACAACAGGGGCAGGGTTGACAAGTGTACCATCAACAGAAAGAGAGAAATTGGATGCTTTAGAAAGTTGGGGTTTTGAACCTACCAGTAACACTTCAGTTTTATTGACATTAAGTTTGAGAAAGTTATTTTCCATCCAGAGCTTAAGATCAATGATGCAGTCAGTGAGTGTGCTGGGAGGTGAATCTGTAGAGGTGTCCGTACTAAGATATAACTCTATATTGTCTGCAGAACAGTGGAAGTTAAGGCCATGCATGAGAATTATCTGACCTAGAGGAAGGATATAAAGTAAAAAAAATAATGGCCCAAGGACTGAACCCTGAGGGACACCACACGACACAGGTGAGGTGGAGGATTTATATTGGCTGAGTGTGACAAACTGTTGCCTATTAGAAAGATATGATGTGAGCCATTGAAGGGCTAAGCCAGAGATGCCTACAGCAGAGAGACGTGACAGGAGTATTTCATAGTTAACAGTGTCAAATGCTGCACTTAAGTCAGGAAGGAGGAGAATATTAAGGGAACTGCAATCTGCAGACCGGAGAAGATCATTGACTACACAGAGAAGAGCTGTCTCAGTGCTGTGCTGTGTACGAAAGCCAGACTGAAAAGGCTCATAGAGTGTATTATCTAGAAGAAAAGCATGGAGTTGTGTAGCAACCACACGTTCCATCACCTTAGCCAAAAAAGGGAGATTAGAGATAGGCCTGTAACTGGAGAGAAAGGGAGGATCCAGGTCAGGTTTTTTAAGGATTGGTGTGACTGCAGCAGTTTTGAGGGCAGTAGGGACAGAACCTGAAATGAAACATGCATTTATCAATGAGGCAACAGAAATACTAATTATGGATGAGCATGTCTTAAGCAGAGAAGGTGGGGCAGGACCAAACAGACAGGAGGAGGAATTAAGTTCAGAGATGGCAAGAGAGTCAACAGGCAAGAAGCAAGTGTCTTGATGATGGAGATGGCAGTTTAGAATGAGTGAGTTATTCAGGTGTGGAGGGGAAATAGTGATAGATTTGATCAATTTTGGTATTAAAGAATTGTAAGGAAGCCTGACACTGTTCATCTGTATTGGGGTATGCTAGAGGAGGGGGCTGGTGGAGTTTATTAACAGTTCTAAAAAGAGTTCTAGGCCTAGTCTTAGCACCATTTATGAGAGATGAATAATACTTGGAGCGAGCATTGTTAAGGACATCCCTATATTTAAGTATATGCTCAGTGTAAAGCTATGAATGAACTATGAGGCCCGTTTTCTTATAAACCCATTCAAGATGCTGACTAGTGGCTTTCATAGCTCTGAGCTCATCAGTGTATCAGGGACAGGAGTGGGAGGCTGGAACCTGCCTAGTCCTTAAGGCTGCAAAGTTATCTAACAGTTGGGAAACACAGTTGTTATAAAGGGAAACCATGTTTTCAAGACTATGCAGTTCAAAAAGAGATGAAGACAAAAGGGAAGCAGCAAACAAATCAGAATTAACAGACCTAATGCTGCGATAGGAGACAGACTTTTTCTTTTACAGATGTAGTGGTAATAACGCTAAAGTTACATTCAATAATCTTATGAGCAGAAATACCAGAGAGTGAACCTGAGACAGAGACATTATTCAAGCCATTAGAACAGGGGTGCCCAATACGTCGATCGCGATCGACCGGTAGATCGCAAAGGTAGTGCAGGTAGATTGCATTGCATTCAAAAATTTTTTTTTTTAAATGTTAGTCTATCATATATCCTCTCTATGGCATTTGCCACTTGATTGACATACAGGGCGGCCAGTCAGAGAACTCTTTTTTTCTAACACACTGGTCATCCGACATGCACAATCAAACGCGCGAACTACAGCAAAACTCCGGCTATCTAAGTGATCTAGTTAGCCTTCCAATTTATATCGACTAAAGAAGGGATTTTAAAAAAAAATTGTTGGTTATGGGCTGGATGTGGAATTGGAAGAGGATTTTTTTCTCTCACAATGTCACAATCGAAGTGTGTTTGTCTGATCTGTCAATCTATCATTGCTATACTAAAGAAGGAAAATGTGGAAAGGCACTTTCGAACTGTTCATAAAAACTACAAAACTGACTTCCTTCCGAAAAGCGATCTAAGAAAGAGAAAAGAGAGGGAACTAAAATCGCAGTTAATCGGACAGCCGTCATTTTTCACTCGGCTGAATTCAAAAGCAAAGGCAGACACACCGAAGCATCGTTCCAGGTGAGTCACTCGATCATTAAGCATAAGAAGTCCTTCCAAGATGGAGAGATGATAAAAGATGCCTTCATTGAGGCAGATGGCTATGGAGAAATTCCTGCTGAGATTTCAAGACCCCTGGCCGGAGAAAAAGGAGTTTCTCCTTGTCATTAAACATGCAGAATACAAGCAACTTAATAACGATCAATGGCCGCTAGACTTGCCTGTTTTTTCCCAATCTGACCAACATGTTGAATGAGGTTAATTTACAGCTGCAAGGAAAAGAAAAAACCAATATGGTCAATATGATTCGCTCAGTTAATGCTTTCAAATGAAAAATGCAACATCTGTCCTCAAAGCTGCAGCGCCTTGATTTGGGGAACATCCAAAACCTCGCGTCAGAGCTGGAGACACAATGGAAGGCGTGTGCGCAACTTGACAGCATACGCTACACAGAGCAGATTGAAAATTGTCTGTCAGACTTTATCTAATAGAAAAAAAGTAACGATTCGAGTGTTGCCCAATGTAGCGGAGTAAGAATAACGTTTCTTCTTCACAAATGTACTCAAGTAAAAGTAAAAAGTATGGTGCAGTAAAACTACTCTTAGAAGTACAAGTTTTTTAAAAAGTTACTCAAGTAAATATAACGGAGTAAATGTAACTCGTTACTAACCACCTCTGATATTCAGTATATATATATATAGTATTTTTAATGAAAGTAGATCATTTTGACCTGGTCATTTTAAAAGTAGCTCACAAGCCAAAAAAGTGAGGGCACCCCTGCATTTGAGCAAAGCAAGTCAAGAATATGACCATGAGTATGAGTATGGAAATCCACATGCTATGTCAAATCAAAACAGTCCAAAGTTGAGATAAATTCAGCTGTAAGAGAGCAGTTGATATTAAAATCACCAAGTAAAATTACAGCTGGGCACAGAGATGAGATTACAGTGAGAAGTTCATTAAATTCAGACAGAATGTTCACCACAGATTTGGGAGGGCGATAAACTAACAACAGCAGCACAGGAGGGGAGTTTAACAGCAATATATTCAAAAGATGTGACTTTAATAACGGCGAGTTCCTTCATTGTTAAGGTAGATCTATAAACCACAGCCAGGCCACCCTCTTTTCCTGTTAACCTGGGTTTAGATATGTGGCTATAGCCTGGGGGAGACAGCAAGTTTAAATGTAAATAGTCACCAGGTTGTTGCCAAGTTTCTGTAAGAAGTAACATGTCCAATTGATTCTGGGAGATGAGGTCATTAATCAGCGAGGTCTTGTTAGAGATGGAGCGAGTGTTCAAAAGGGTAAACCTAAAGTTGGAACAGCCAGGAGAGTAGGGCTCAGACACTTCCTGAAGAGGAAGATGGCCCATGTTTATTCCTCGCACAGCCCTAGTGTTACACCAGTGAACACGGTGAGATGTGAATATACTTGGAATTGACGCGTCCGAGCCATAGATCTGCTAGTAGCCTCTTTTAGACCGGTGAATACAGCGAGGATGCTGAGTAATTCCAAGCGAATGGCAAAAACTATAAGTCAGGGAGACCAATCATGGATGACAGTCAAGATTTTTAAGTTCATATGGAGAATATATGAGCTGCATTGCTAAAAAAGTAGAAATGACAACACACAGGACAACTCCAAACCAGAGACAGAACAGGGTAAGAATATCCAGACACCAGTGGACACCGCCAAGAGCGAACAGAATGGCACATGACACCATGTTAACTCCAGCTACACACGTTAGCCAACCCAAATCTCACTGCATAACCAGCTAGAAAAGGAAAAGCACAGTGGGCAGGCTGCACATTTGCAGTTCAGACTGGCGAATGCAAACGAAGCAAGAGTAGATTCATACTCACTGCGAAGGCAGTACCAGGAGAGAAGGAAGAGAGCTCACATAGGACTGAAGCAGGTGTGATCTAGGCAATCGCCAATGACATTCGTATAGTAAGTAAAATTCAAATAGATCAGTCAAATCAGAAGGTAAAGGTGAAAAAGTCCAACGGGACAAAACAAAGCAAATGCAACGACACCGGTGAGAAGCAGCAGCCAAACGCGCACAGCATACTCTCAACCAGAAATGATTAATCTTTTGATTTACCCTACAATCAACTGAAAACTGCTAACTACCTTGAAGCAAAAACACACTCTTGACAAACTCCAGAATCAACTGGGGAAAATGCAGAGGTTCTGCCTCCACTCTGCATTGCACTCACAGTACCAACATACAGGCCAGCCATGATATCCAGCAACTTTGAGGGGATCCCGCAAAGTCTCAGGATCTCCCACAGGGCAGCTTGATCATCTGAGTCGAACGCTTTACGAAAATTGACAAAGGCTTCAAAGAAACTCTACTGATATCCATGTTTGCTCTTGATGAGAACCTTGAGTGACAGGATCTGGTCAATGGTACTCCTTAGGCATAAAACCAGACTGCTCCGGTCACTGGTAGGTGAGCATGTGATCACGGATCTTATTGAGGACAACCCTAGCAATGACCTTACCCATCAATGAGAGCAGTGTTGTCACCCTGTAGTTGTTGCAATCCAGGCGATCACACCCAGTCTCACTGAGATTGCACAGGTGGTAAACCAGCTGAGGGTAGGGAATGCTGCAGGGATCTGTGGCATCCAGGGTGAACTTCTCCATGGTGGTGGTGAGGCTGTCCTCCTGGCATTGCAAGCAATCTTTGCTTCCATTTAGGAGACGGGCGTCATCCCAACTGACTGGAAACCAGGACTTGTCGTAAATTGATGGCTGGCTAATAAAAGAAAAACCAATTAAAAGAGTGAATAAAGCTGTATAAGACTAAAATACGAAACTAGGTGATGTAAATCTTAACAAGATGTGAAACCAAAGGCAGGAAAGAACAACAGGTTAAGCCAATGTTTTATTATACGACTTCTAGTTGTTGGATATGTCAGACTTGATGACCACAGATGCTGATCTCGTCACTGGACTATGTCAGTTTACACAACTGAAAATTGCTGGAAATGTCAAACTGATTGCCAATTTTTCTAATAGTCAATAATGTACTTGTTGATGGAGCAGGTCGCTGCACGAAAGGTTAAAAGATATGATGAGTTTAGCCACAATATTTACCCTTTTGTTTTTGTTGTTTTTCATTTTGTCATGAAACATAAAACATGAGAAATCAGACAGACGAGCTTTACTTCTGTTAGAGAGGCCCTAAACACCCACATTCCTTATCTCCGATCACTGCATTATTACCTTGTGCATGTGGGTGGTTGTCAGCTCTCCTGTACACAGAGCCCAACCCATGACCAAAGATAAACTCCAACCTGTTTCATTTTATTCGAGCAAGTTGCTCGGCAAGTCACATTATGCAACTGGAATCCCTGGAAAAGTCGTCCAAAGTGACATGGCCTTAAGATGGTTCAGAACATGAAAATGAGAATATAACAAGCTAAGGTTAGAAGCAGAGAATTAGCCCAATGTTTCATCAAAGCCAAAATGTAAAAAATAAACTTTTTGTTAGAAAAACAGTCAAAGAATTGTAAGCCTTGAATCGAAGAATCTGTAACACTTAGGAAATTAGTTAGATCAACAAATCTTGGACAGCATTTGCCTCCATTGTGTTAATGATGTCACTAGATGCGACTCCATAAACCACATCCCAGCATTAGCACATAGCATTGAAGCAACAGGAATGCAAAATTATGGTATTCACAATGAACCGTCACCTTATTGTGGTGGAGGGGTTTGCGTGTCCCAATGATCCTAGGAGCTATGTTGTCCGGGGCTTTATGCCCCTGGTAGGGCCACCCAAGGCAAACTGGTCCTAGGTGAGGGATGAGACAAAGAACGGTTCAACAAACCTCCAATGAAGAATAAAAACTGTGGACGATGTTTTCCCTTGCCCGGACGCGGGTCACTGGGGCCCCCCTCTGGAGCCAGGCCTGGGGGTGGGGATCGATGGCGAGCGCCTGGTGGCCGGGCCTACACCCATGGGGCTCGGCCGGGCACAGCCCGAAGAGGTAACGTGGGTCCTCCTTCCCATGGGCTCACCACCTATGGGAGGGGCCAAGGAGGTCAGGTGCAATGTGAGTTGGGTGGTGGCCGGCGGCGGGGACCTTGGCGTTCTGATCCTCGGCTACAGAAACTGGCTCTTGGGACATGGAATGTCACCTCTCTGAAGGGGAAGGAGCCTGAGCTAGTGCGCGAGGTTGAGAGGTTCCGGCTAGATATCGTTGGACTCACCTCGACACACAGCTTGGACTCTGGAACCAATCTCCTTGAGAGGGGCTGGACTCTCTACCACTCTGGAGTTGCCTCCGGTGAGAGGCGCCGAGCAGGTGTGGGCATACTTACTGCCCCCCGACTTGGAGCCTGTGCGTTGGGGTTTACCCCGGTGGATGAGAGGGTGGCCTCCCTCCGCCTTCGGGTGGGGGGAAGGGTCCTGACTGTTGTTTGTGCGTATGCACCGAACAGCAGTTTGGAGTATCCACCCTTTTTGGAGTCTCTAGAGGTGGTGCTAGAGGGCATACCTTCTGGGGATTCCCTCGTTTTGCTGGGAGACTTCAATGCCCACGTGGGCAATGACAGTGAGACCTGGAAGGGCGTGATTGGGAGGAATGGCCCCCCCGATCTGAACCCGAGCGGTGTTCTGTTATTGGACTTCTGTGCTCGCCACGGATTGTCCATAACGAACACCATGTTCAAGCATAAGGGTGTTCATATGTGCACTTGGCACCAGGACGCCCTAGGCCTCAGTTCGATGATCGACTTTGTGGTTGTGTCGTCGGACTTGCGGCCATATGTCTTGGACACTCGGGTGAAGAGAGGGGCGGAGCTGTCAACTGATCACCACCTGGTGGTGAGTTGGCTTCGATGGTGGGGGAAGATGCCAGTCAGACCTGGTAGGCCCAAACGTGTTGTGAGGGTCTGCTGGGAACGGCTGGCAGAGTCCCCTGTCAGAAGTAGCTTCAACTCCCACCTTCGGCAGAACTTCGACCACGTCCCGAGGGAGGTGGGGGACATTGAGTCCGAATGGGCCATGTTCCGTGCCTCTATTGTTGAGGCGGCTGACCGGAGCTGTGGCCGTAAGGTGGTCGGTGCCTGTCACGGCGGCAATCCCCAAACCCGTTGGTGGACACCGGCGGTGAGGGATGCCGTCAAGCTGAAGAAGGAGTCCTATAGGACCTTTTTGTCCTGTGGGTCTCTGGAGGCAGCTGATAGGTACCGACAGGCCAAGCGGAATGCGGCTTCGGTTGTTGCTGAGGCAAAAACTCGAGCATGGGAGGAGTTTGGAGAGGCCATGGAGAACGACTTTCGGACGGCTTCGAGGAGATTCTGGTCCACCGTCCGGCGTCTCAGGAAGGGGAAGCAGTACAGTGTCAACACCGTATATGGTGGGGATGGTGCGCTGCTGACCTCGACTCGGGACGTTGTGGGTCGGTGGGGGGAGTACTTCGAAGACCTCCTCAATCCCACTAACATGCCTTCCAATGAGGAAGCAGAGCCTGGGGACTCTGAGGTGGGCTCTCCCATCTCTGGGACTGAAGTCACCGAGGTGGTCAAAAAACTCCTTGGTGGCAGGGCCCCGGGGGTGGATGAGATACGCCCGGAGTTCCTTAAGGCTCTGGATGTTGTAGGACTGTCTTGGTTGACACGTCT
Organism: Polypterus bichir lapradei; assembly: GCA_026402145.1. NCBI lineage: Eukaryota > Metazoa > Chordata > Cladistia > Polypteriformes > Polypteridae > Polypterus > Polypterus bichir. The sequence goes on along the minus strand of JANRMT010062852.1, from coordinate 35,637,164 downwards.
CTGCAACATCGCATGGACATCGGGGACAGTGCCTCTGGATTGGCAGACTGGGGTGGTGGTCCCCCTCTTTAAAAAGGGGGACCGGAGGGTGTGTTCCAACTATAGAGGGATCACACTCCTCAGCCTCCCTGGAAAAGTCTATTCGGGGGTTCTGGAGAGGAGGGTCCGTCGGATAGTCGAACCTCGGATTCAGGAGGAACAGTGTGGTTTTCGTCCTGGTCGTGGAACAGTGGACCAGCTCTACACGCTTAGCAGAGTCCTGGAGGGTGCATGGGAGTTTGCCCAATCAGTCTACATGTGCCCCGTTAATGTTAATGAAGTTGGGTTTTCACATCACTAGCAAGTTTAGTAAATTGAAGCAACAAAATGTTGCTTGAGCTTAATGGTATCAGCAGTAATAATTGTCTTTTAATCAAGTCTGGTACTGCTGCCCTCCAGTTTCAAACCTGAGGACCCTCCAATTGGGAACTAGCTGATCACCCCCACATTGTTCAAGGTTGCTTTACAGAGGATGCTGGAAATTAAATGAAATGAAGTCTGGAAGTAGCAAATGTCAGAAAAGGTGAAACATATGATGGAAACTCACTGGCTTAAGCAGATGCGAGAGATTCATGAATGAACTAACTCTTTTAAAAAAAAATATATAAAAAGGGAACAACTTGGCTGAACGGACTTTTAGATTAGCAGTAGTTTGTTACTTTAATGTTCAACACACATGATGTTAACCTTGAACTCTAATATTAGTTGTGGATGGGTGGGAGGAACAAAGGGTGAGTCCAAAGAAGTATCGGGGTGCTAGCCGGGTCGCTCCTTTTAATTGTAACAGTGGCTGTCAAACAAAACCAACACACAAGGGTGTAACAAACAATGAACATAAATAGCTTTCCTGGCTTCACAAAGTAAGTAGCTCCTTAGAGAGAGTCTGGCTTGTGTAGCTCTGTCCTTGACTAAGTCTAGGTAGGTATAAATTGATTTCCAAATAACAAGCCCTGGATTACTCAGGAGATAAAACGTCTCTTGAATTAGAAAAAGAGAAGAGCATTCAAATATGGTGACAAAGAGGCTCTGAAGGACGTATAGTGTGTGCTAAAGAAGAAGATGAGTGAAGGAAAGAGAGCTTACAAAGCTAAAATAGAAAACAAACTCATTCGGAATAACATGAAGGATGTCTGGAATGGACTGGGCATAAATTCTGGACTCAAGCAATCCAGGGCTCTGATGCTAAAAGGGGATGTGGATAAAGTTAATGCTCTGAACCAGTTTTTTAAAAGACTTTCCCTCCCGCTGCCACCTTCTTCTGATGACCAGTGTTTCCACATATCCCTTCTACATCAACATCTCCTACCTTGCCAACTGGAATGGCCAGTGACATATCCACCTCAGACCATCGGTGTGAACTGTCCATAACTGACGACCAAATACAACTCAGGAAGCTACGCACAGGAAAAGCTGCAGGACCAGACAGAGTCAGTCCTCAGGTTTTTAAGACCTATACTGACTAACTATGTGGTGTCCTCTGTCACCTCTTCTACCTGTCCAGAAAGTGCCACTGCTTTGGAAAACATCTTGCATTGTCACTGCGCTAAAGAAGGCAGATGCCTCTTCACTTAATGACTACAGACCAGTAACACTTACATCTCACATCATGAAGAGCTTTGAGAGGCTGGTCCTGGACTATATGAATCCTCTTGTGGTAGACCACCTGGACCAACTGCAGTTTACCTATCAGACAAAAATTGTAGTGGAGTGCTCCACAAGGCAGGACAAAGCAGAAAGCACTGTGAGGATTATATTTTTTGTTTTCTCTAGTGCCTTCAACATTATCCAGCCATCACTGTTAAGGGGTAAACTCAGAGATATGTAGGTGGATGAGCCTGTGGTGTCCTGGATAATGGACTATCTGTCAGGCACACCACAATTTGTGAGAGTCAAGGACTGTGTTTATCATACAGATGTGAGCAACACTGGAGCACCACAAAGAACAGACATGTCTCCTTTTCTCTTCACTCTGTACACCTCCCACTATAAATATAACAGAAGGTTATGTAACTTGGAGAAATTCTCAGATGATTCTGCACTTATGGGGTGTATAGACAAGGGGGCTGAGACATATTATATGAGTCAGGGGAAGAACTTTGTTTTTTAGTGCAAATAGAATTGTCTAAATCTTAACATCAGCATAACCAAGGAACAGGTTATTGACTTTCACTGCACCAAAGAGCTTTTATGTCTGGTCACTCCTACAAGTGCCTTGGGGGTCCACATCAGTGACAGGTTGACAACTGCAGAACAAGGCGCTTTTGAAACATAAACATCCAAAGACAGATTAGGAAAGAAAATTACAGCTGCAGACCTAATAATTGTTGTGATTTCTGGTAAAAGTGGGAAAGAGGGGCATATACAGAGGAAGAAAAGAGATAATACCATTAGTGACAGCGCCCCCTCTTGGCCAGGTGGGGTATCGACTACTTTAGATGAGCCTGGAAGGTGTTCCTCATGACATAGTGTTTTCCTTTTGAAATTACTGAGGAAAGCATCAAGAATAAGAGTTGCATTACTGGCTAATAAAATAGCAAAAAGTATTTAAAAAATCCCACTTTCTTTAAATAACTGTAAAGGTGTATAATTAAAGCAAATTGTTTTTAAAAATCAGAATTTCCTTTTTCTTTTGTTTAACGTGGGCAATTTATCTTTCTAGGAAGCTAAAATGAAATGAAACCTAAAAAAATAAATCCCACTGTGGGGAAAAAAAATCTCATAATGACACCCTGTCTGTTGTTATTTGCAGAAAATAAAAATCAATGGCATTGTTAAAATTGAGTTCTTTTGTTCCTGATTTGGAAAGAAGAGTGAGCTTGCTAGCTTGCGGGCTTTCTCATTTACAGTATTTTGGTAACCATCAAGAGCGATGGAGAGGTTTGTTTGCTGTTTGTTGAAACGTATCTTTCTGCTTTTTCCCAAGGAGAATGTGCTTGCCAGCTTGGCCAGTCGATAGGCAGACTGTGAGCTGTCAATGATTTAGGTCACTTGTAGGTTACTGTCAGTAATCTCATAAAACTCTGAGATTCCAAGAGTGCTCAGACAAAACTACAAGTATGTATGGATGAGCAGAAAAACGTTTATTTAAACTTGAAAGCAGGAATCGAGGATGGGTCTACAGTAAGTCTGGTGACAAATTTAACTTTGACACGTTTCTTAGAGGAACACCATATTTTGAGTTTTATATTTGTAAATTAAAAGCAATTGTTTTTTGTATTTGTATTCCTATTGGTCTCTTACGCTGTGATGGACTGATGTCTTCTCCAGAACTGTTTCCAGCATTGTGCCCACTGCTACCAGAACAGACCCAGCCTGCTACAACTCTGAACCGTTTTAAGAAGGTTTGAGAATGATATGGTACGGTTTGTCTCTGAAAAAGACCATTTCATAAAGTACTGCAGGCAAGTTAATCCTACACATAGTTTGATTGGAGGAGTGGACTTTTTGGATCCATGTCCATCACATTTGCTCAAAATCCCTCTCGTCCATGAAACTTCACTTTACTTTTGATCCTCTTTTACTGGTGATGGTGGTGAGGGTAACATGTTGAATTGGACAGACCAGGCCTCACTACTTCTTCCATCATTTTTAGTTCCTCTTATAGAATTCCCAGGTGTTTCCAGGTAGGCCCATGAAGGAATATTAACCTTTCAGTGTGTCCTGGGTCTACTCCCAGTGGGCCATGCTTATTACTTTCTGGTAGGGGGGGGGTCCAGTGGTTTCACTAACTCTGTGCCAAAATGACCTCAGTTGACTCCTGTCAATTCAAATAAGCTGTCATGTGAAAAAGAAATTCCTTTTTTTTTTTTTTTTTTTATGCCTTTTGCATCATAATCTGATTATTAATCATCTCATTTTTCACAGGTCTTAAAATTAGAACTAACTAACCACAGGTGCCAACATGTAACATTTAACAAAAAAAGAAGCCATGTCTGGAAAAATGAATGGCATCTCAGGATTCAGTGGCATTCACAGAAGTAACTTTACATAAGCATTTGGTAACACTTTAGTTCAGGTAGTGAAAAAACTCGTGGATTAATAGTGTTCTGTTATTTAACAAGACCATAACAAAGGCCCTTTACACCCAAAGGCATTTTTCAGCAATTTCCTTCTGAGGATACCCCAAAATAAAGCCTTATTATTCAAAAAATAAAGGCAGGACAGTCAATTTTTTCACCCAAACCTGACAGATTACTTTTTCAAATGTTATAGATTCTGTATTTGTGTCAAATGTCAACATTCCTTTACTTATAAACTGCTACTAAACTAGGAAAAGAAACAAGCACTCACAGTAATATTTTCAAATGTTTTTTGTTTTCAGATACAGTATATCTCATGTACAGGTAATGCCAGGGCAGTGTTTAAACCTCGGAGGTGTTCCCAGGCATGTCAACGGTACCTGTCTAAAGCGTCATGTTGATAACACAAAGCATTGGGCACCACGGGCCCCCTACCGCTATCCAAAACCTCTCCAAACAGGGATCCAGGTTCAGGACAATTTTATTGCAACTAAAACAGTGAATCATATAAAAATGGACTCCCATTCCCTAATACACTCTTATGGCCAAGTACCCCCCTATCTCACCTACACATTTACTTGAAACTATTTACATAGTTTTACTTTGCTCATTAAGTGTATTTTATCATTATGCATGCTTTCAGTTGTGGCTCAATATATCCTTATATCAGAATAAGAATCACTTTATTGCTAGCATGTGAAACATACCAAACTGACTTTGGTTAGGGGCAAACACGAAATGCAAGACATTACCAACACAAAACAGCACAAGTACAACCCATCATTAACCTAACACTGTGCAAACCGCTACAGAAATACAGCAATTTCTTGAAAAGAACAATTACAAACTTTAATAAATTATCTCAATAATAAGAAAAACTATATCTCTCTATTATAATAAAAAAAATCCGGGGGTGAGACATGACTTTTTCAGAGAGATGCTTTCATGTCTCATGAGACGAGACTTTGTGCCAGGAGATTTAACCACACCCAGGGACGGAAATAAAAGACAAAGAGTAGATGACAAAGTAGAACATCATAACAAATTCAATAACGTTGGCACGATAAACATGCAGAGCAGGTTAGAGATAATGAAAGTATTAACATTTAAAAGTCTCAAGAAAATGATAGTAAATATCCCATTAGCGCAAACAAATGGAAGTTATTACTTGGTAATAAGAGAACAGCGAAAAGAGATCAAATATATTGTTCGGAATTTAAACTTTAAGTTGGAGAATTGTAGATCGTCTAATTCATGTTGCCATCAGGGAAAAGTAGCCCCCTAGTAAAATAATATATTCAAATAGTACAATTTGAGCAAAAGTAAAGTATTTTGAAGTTACTATTTATTTGTTGCAAAAACAGTTCGGAGTAATCCTACGTAAGTTTGTTTGGAATCTGAATACTTTGAGGAAAGAAGCTGTGTAGATGGCGTGTAGTTCGCATCACAATAGAACTGTACCTCCTCTGTGATGTCAATTTAATGAACAGATGGCTGCTGGGGTGGGAGGAGTCAGCCGCAATCTTTCCTGCTCTCTTTTTTGCTCTGGCGATGAACAGATCTTTAAATGTTGGGAGACAACAGCCAATGATTTTCTCAGATGAACAAATCACCCACTGCAACCAAGTCTTAGAAAGAGAGGAGGCAGAAGGAAACCAAACGGTGATAGAGGTGGGCACAATACTCTCAGTAATGGCTGAATAAAAATTGAACAATATCCGCCTAGATATGCTAAGCTTGTTAAGCTGGCGAAGGAAGAAAAATCTCTGCCTGGCTTTCTTGATGATGGAGGTGATGCGGTTGTCCCTTTTGAATCTATTAGTGAAAGTAATCCCCAGAAATTTGATCAACTGAACCACAGATACAGTCTGGCCATTAATTTACAAAGGTGAACACCTTGTCGGTGGAAAACAATCCTCGTCTCCACTGTCTTAATAGCACTGAGCTCCAACTTGTTGCAAGAACACCATTTCACAAGATGGCTCATCTATCTTTGATAGGAAGACACCTCATTATAAAAAAAATAAGACCCATTACGGTTGTGTCATTGCTAAACTTTAGGATTTTTACAGATTTGTCCATGGATCTACAGTCATTTTTAAATAAGTGAAAACGGGAGGGGTGAAAAAAAACAGCCTTGAGGGGACCCTATGCTGATTGACATTGGATCTGACATATAAGGGACCAGTCTCACATACTGCTTCCTACCTCTCAAGAAACTCATAATCCACTGGCAGACACCATAGGGTACTCCTAACTGGATTAGTTTACACTAAAGCAACAATGGTATTGAAGGCTGAGCAGAAATCCACAAACAACACCCTCATGTCCTGGTGCTGAAGAATGTAGTGGAGGCATACATTTACTGCATCCTCCACTGAGCGAGTTGCCCCAATAAGCAAACTGGAGTGGGTGAAGGAAAGGGTCAGTGACATCTACAGTCAAGCTTGGGTCATAGAGATGCACAGCAGACAGGAAAATGGGACCAGGTTTCCCTTGCAGTCACATCAGGCACATCCTCTGTGTCAGGTTGAAGGGGAATGTGCAGAGACTATTTAGGATCCATTTGTGCAATTCTCCATCCTCTGTATCGGTGAAGACATCATAGTGGCTGCCATTCAGTGGTTTGAAGTTTGTGAGTGTGTGACCTTCTGATTCAGAGCTATGGACCCTGAAATGTAAAGGTGGCCTTGCAGCTCCTTTTATTTGGAGGATATCTCATGATTGATACATTGTACAGTAATGTGCTTGGACTTGTTTTGATTAAGAGAATCTCCTGTAAGTACTGACGTGTGACTTGTAGATATTTGCTGTTGTTTTGTGAAGTAATATGTGAGAGCACACAAAAAATCAGAAGAGAGATGTGACTCTGTTTCTGGTTTTCAATCTATAGCTCACGTTTGCATGGCTGGTGGGGGAGTTCATTGCTTTGGTTGAAATCTATTTGATATAACGGACATAAAGGTGAAGCAAAGGACAGATCAATGAATGAATGGACAGTTACATGGAAAGGTAGGAATTAGGAGACGGCAGGACACATCCCGCAGTTCAGTGTTCAGTGCTCTCACAGCTTTTAAGGATCCGAGTTCAACCACTGGCCTGGTGACTACTTGTAATATGTAAAATGGGCAACTTTCGATTTACATTGTTTCATGAGCTGAACAGATTAATGGATGGATTTTTGCATTGATGGGAATTAAGAGGTTTAAGAGAAACTTTAAGAGATCTGAAACAATGGAAGGAATGGGATTAAAGTGAACTGATAATCCATCCATCTATTATCCAACCCGCTATATCCTAACTACAGGGTCACAGGGGTCTGCTGGAGCCAATTCCAGCCAACACAGGGTGCAAGGCAGGAAATAAACCCCGGGCAGGGCGCCAGCCCACTGCAGAATTGATAATGAATCAATGAATTGAAAGTAGGATGATTTTAAGTGGTCTTCCGGGTTTTATTAATGAATAGATCCAACACCTTTTCGGAGAAGATCAATTGGTCAACCCAGAAAATGTCCACCCAAAGAAAGAGATAATGAATAGAGAGATGGATGGGTAGATCAGGTTTAGCAAGTTTAAAAAAAAAACAGAGGGATGGATGGATGGATGGATGGATGGATGGAATGGATAGATAGATGCATTCAAGAGAATTTGTAAGATACTGATGAATGAATAATGGATGAATGGATGGAAATTCACCATGAACTGATGTATTAATGAACAAAAGAATGGAAAGAAAGGTTGGACAGATGGATGCATGGTTGGATGGATACAGTTTTATTTGGTAAATGATTGATTATTCGATGGGTTTTATAAGGACAGAAGGGGTTGAAACAGTTTGATAGTTAATGAATGCAATGATGGATTGACAAAAATAAAAGGAATGTGAAAGGAGTTAACAAGATTACCAGCAGATAAATGGGTATATGGATTGAAGAGACTGGTGTTTTATGAATTGGGAACATCTTCCAGATGATTGTATACTCTCTTTGTGAGAAGGTTTTCTCACATTGTCTCCATGTTTCAATACAAGTACATAGCACCCCCACCAATGGCTGCCCATATTTCCATCAGTCGGAGCACTGACTAGAGCACATGATGCCAGGTGTAAGCAACTGGGAAAATCAATTACGCTGCTGACTAATCTGGATTTATTAAACAAAAGTCCCTGCTGAAGGCACATGTTCCTCAGTAGATCTAATCAGGTTTCAGAGCTTACAATATCTCATTCTCTCTTTGGGAAAAATAAAAATCCGCTTTTCTGCTGCTTAAGAGCAAGGGATGAAATATTTATTGGCTTCTGACGTGAGGGCTGTGGATAAAATACAATACTTTGAAAGACAGGGCTTTTTGAGGTTTGTTCCACTGAGTTTTTTTCCCTTTAAATCACAGTGATCTTTACAACTAGCTGATTGGTTGGCAAAAGCTCTTAGTGTGGAAAAACTAAAAGAAAAATCCTGCTTTTTAACTCATCTGGGCATAAGCTTCCTCTACAAACATATTAGAAAGCTGAGGCAAAAGAAGTTGTCCTTTTTGTCCTGGGTAACATTTTGGTGTTATTTCAACACCTAATGCTGTTTCCTTTTTAAGGAAATCTGTGTTGTTCAAAAATGGACAAATCTAAAGTTCACTATGCCATTGATTTTGTAAAACAATAACAGTAAGCTTCTCACAGAAGCATCAGGAGTAAGGCAGGAAACAATCCTTGGAGGGGTGTGAGTCCATCACAGGACGCTCACAGTGATGGCTCCAATTAACCTAAGCTAAAGTACGGATACAGGGAGAGCATGTCATGTCTACACACACAGTGCCAGGGCCAGGACTGCAACCCTGAACTTCAAGGCAGCAGCACCAAGTCCAAACTCGTGAGTCAACATTTCCCTAAATGTAAGCTCTAAACAGCACAGCCATCCCAGGAGGTCAACAAGTATTTCTTGCATGGATCATCTGACATAGTGTTGAATTCACTGTCCATTGTTGGAATTATACTAGAGTCACTTGAGTATGGAACACCTGAAAGTGCTCTGCACATCTGATGATTAACTTGGACCTAAACTGGAACATTTGCCATTATTATGATTATCACTGTCAAGGTGCCTACAGTAGAGGAAGCATATGGTGGACTTGTAAACAACTTTTCATGTGTGTTCACACACAGAATTATTATGTTCCCTATGGTCTCAAAGTAGTTTTTTCTCTTAATTTCATAAAATGTGTGGATGGCTAATTTAAATATCAGAGATTTCAATTTTTCATCATTTAGACCTAAGCAATCCAATTTAGTCTTTCCTGGCCCCACTAGGTATGGGGTGTGAAACAACTCTGAACTGGGTGAAATCCCATCACTGTTTGCCCTCACTGACATTAGTCCAAAACCAAATATCCTATGTGGTGGACGGCCAGGACTCCTACCTGGCCGGGACGCCTGGGTAATGGAAGGACAAGGGGAAGAGAACACATACTGGGCATTATCTTTCCTGGAGTGTTAAATGTCAGCCCACCTGGGTTGCAGTGGTGCCTCGGACTGCCACAGGGCTCCTAGGATTTGGGTTCTATGGGTGCCGCCAGGGGGTGCTGCATGGACTGCAGGGCCCTACTTTGTCGGGTTTCCGCCTTACCTAGAAGTGTTTTTGACCAGGCTAATGGACCACCAGAAGTACTCTTGGGTGCAGGATAAAAGGAACCTGCTGCCACTACTCAAGAAGCCAGAGTCAGCAGGATGTAGACAACACTTGCTGGAGGAGGAGTGGAGGTGGAAGAAGAAGAAGAGAGAGAGAGAGTGAGAGAAGAAAGAAAAGGATTGTGCTTTCTACAGTGCTGCACTGGTGAGAAACGATTTGGAAAGCGTTTCCCACAGAAAAGTAAAAACATGTGTTGCTGAACTGTCCTGCGTCTGTGTGTTATAGGTTTGCAGAGCTGAGCACCCCTTGCAGGCCACACCCAACATGCACAACTTTAAGATTTGGAAAGGCAACTGGAGTACCCCGAGGATAACTCATGCAGTCATAGGGCGAACATGCAGACAAACAGCAACCAGGCCCAGCAAACAGAACTAAGACATGGGGTAGATTCACATACAGTGTGCCAATCTGACACTAACATTTGAATGTATTTATTCGATAATGTTTTGTGGGGGCTTCCCAAGGCCTCATTCATCAGCTCCACCATACATGTACTCGTCTGCACCCCAGTAAAGTCAATTCTATTTATTTCTTTCGCTCACACCACCATGGTGGAGTGCAGTGCATTTTTTAAAAATTCTGTACAATTTCCACATGAGGAAACACACAACAAGTTAAGAGTCCTCAGAGTTTTTTATTTTTTTTAGTAGAGATGTTTATTTATTGACTAAGTAAAGAACAGACACGTCCAGAATCAATGCATTTAAACTCTCCCAGAATGGCCTAAATGCCTTTCTTCTTTTGTGCCAAATGCACAAATTTCACAATTTGTTTTGCAAATTTTTTCTGTGAAGTGAAACATTAAGCTTTGCCGCATCCTCGGTTTCATATAAATCATTTCGCTCATCACTTCACATTAGTGACCAATTACCAATGTTAATTGTACCAATTTCCTTCTCCTTAATTTAAATTGACTTGTTTTTGTAGATTCAGAACCTTTAATTGTTTCTTTTTTTCCTTAACCACCAGAGACACAAAAATAAGACATGAAGCAAGCCAATGGACGACCAGCTAAGTCCAGGACCTTAAACTCTTATCACTGCTGCTCAAACCAATCTCTTCATTTGAAGCTGATTCTTGTTGATAACACACATCGAGTTGCCTTTCCTGTGTTATGTTTACCTGCAGAAAAATGAATTTTTTCAACAAGAAACAATGTTATTATATTAAACAGAAACATGGAAATTACTAAACATTTTGCTTGGCTTTTCTCTAAAACAACACATTAATACAGTTGAAAAAGTTATGTCTAGTGCCCACTGCTTTACTGATACAGATTTAGCGCATGTCCTTCTTGTGACACGTCACACAGCAATCCAGGCAGTAGAAATGTTTCTTTGTGCTCTTTTCTTATAATATTTTTCAATTGCTTGAACAGGAGAGGGTAGAATGTCAGCATCTGATCTGTACGATCAATGTACACCTCGTGTTATTGTAGGCTACCACAGCGCAAGGCTTATTGACTTCCACATTTCTCCTGACACGAACATTGACAGTTGCTGCATTAAGAACAGTGCTTTGGGGGCTAACATCTATCTTGTCTTTTCTCTTGATCACAATCATTTTGAATGTATCATCTCTGTTGTTAGTCATTAGCACTAAAACATAAGTAACATAATAATTATAATTGAATACTAACCCTCACCTATTCTGTTTCTGTTCTCGGTACTCAAATGTGGCAATTGGTGCCACGGCCCACCTGCCAAGTTGTTTGCCTGCCTATGGTAAAGTCATCCCTGGTGGAGGATCACAGGAATCATGGGAAAGAGGGGCCCTTTCATCGGATTGGCTGGCCGAGCAACGTTTCAGCCGTGGAATGGCCAAATGGGGAGGCAGCTTGACGGATGAGGTCTCCAGCACTCTAAAAATATCAAAATCTTATTATGTGATATCATCTACTGTTAAATTCTGCTCTGTACTTCTAAAATTTTTATTATTATGCTGTATTAAGGATTTGTTCTGTTCTGTGTATTGTATTGTATTGAACCCCTTCTTTTGACACCCACTGCACGCCCAACCTACCTGGAAAGGGGTCTCTCTTTGAACTGCCTTTCCCGAGGTTTCTTCCATTTTTCCCTACAAGGTTTTTTTGGGAGTTTTTCCTTGTCTTCTCAGAGAGTCAAGGCTGGGGGGCTGTCAAGAGGCAGGGCCTGTTAAAGCCCATTGTGGCACTTCCTGTGTGATTTTGAGCTATACAAAAATAAACTGTATTGTATTGTATTGTATTGTATTTTGTCTTTTAGCCATGCACTTACTTTCACCGCAGTAAACATTTAGGCAACCAAATTCACCAGGCATATCTTGATGGCCATATGAATCAGTTTGACTATCCATGTCGTAGGACAAAGTGGGCATTGCCTGTTAAGAAAGCAGATTTAACAAGGATGCAGGTGTTGTATTCCGGGCTAAGTAAACTCCATCCTGTACCAGGACCTGCCTGCACTTCATCTGAAAACAAAGTCGTAATCAAATGTTGAGCTGAAATCTTCATCATTGCAGAGGTCCCTCTGCAGACTTCTTGAGCCAGAAGGCACAAAATGGAGTCAAGCCAAAACAAAGAGTTGTAAATCAATGAATGACTACCCTGATGGACAGAAGGACGTGCCTATTATCAGACACTGATTTTTTTTTACCCCTCCTTGAACCGTCACCTTATTGTGGTGGAGGGGTTTGCGTGTCTCAATGATCCTAGGAGCTATGTTGTCCGGGGCTTTATGCCCCTGGTAGGGCCACCCAAGGCAAACTGGTCCTAGGTGAGGGATGAGACAAAGAACGGTTCAACAAACCTCCAATGAAGAGTAAAAACTGTGGACGACGTTTTCCCTTGCCCGGACGCGGGTCACCGGGGCCCCCCTCTGGAGCCAGGCCTGGGGGTGGGGCTCGATGGCGAGCGCCTGGTGGCCGGGCCTACACCCATGGGGCTCGGCCGGGCACAGCCCGAAGAGGTAACGTGGGTCCTCCTTCCCATGGGCTCACCACCTATGGGAGGAGCCAAGGAGGTCAGGTGCAATGTGAGTTGGGTAGTGGCCGGCGGCGGGGACCTTGGCGTTCTGATCCTCGGCTACAGAAACTGGCTCTTGGGACGTGGAATGTCACCTCTCTGAAGGGGAAGGAGCCTGAGCTAGTGCGCGAGGTTGAGAGGTTCCGGCTAGATATAGTCGGACTCACCTCGACGCACAGCTTGGACTCTGGAACCAATCTCCTTGAGAGGGGCTGGACTCTCTACCACTCTGGAGTTGCCTCCGGTGAGAGGCGCCGAGCAGGTGTGGGCATACTTACTGCCCCCCGACTTGGAGCCTGTGCGTTGGGGTTTACCCCGGTGGACGAGAGGGTGGCCTCCCTCCGCCTTCGGGTGGGGGGAAGGGTCCTGACTGTTGTTTGTGCGTATGCGCCGAACAGCAGTTTGGAGTATCCACCCTTTTTGGAGTCTCTAGAGGTGGTGCTAGAGGGCATACCTTCTGGGGATTCCCTCGTTTTGCTGGGAGACTTCAATGCCCACGTGGGCAATGACAGTGAGACCTGGAAGGGCGTGATTGGGAGGAATGGCCCCCCCGATCTGAACCCGAGCGGTGTTCTGTTATTGGACTTCTGTGCTCGCCACGGATTGTCCATAACGAACACCATGTTCAAGCATAAGGGTGTTCATATGTGCACTTGGCACCAGGACACCCTAGGCCTCAGTTCGATGATCGACTTTGTGGTTGTGTCGTCGGACTTGCGGCCATATGTCTTGGACACTCGGGTGAAGAGAGGGGCGGAGCTGTCAACTGATCACCACCTGGTGGTGAGTTGGCTTCGATGGTGGGGGAAGATGCCGGTCAGACCTGGTAGGCCCAAACGTGTTGTGAGGGTCTGCTGGGAACGGCTGGCAGAGTCCCCTGTCAGAAGTAGCTTCAACTCCCACCTTCGGCAGAACTTCGACCACGTCCCGAGGGAGGTGGGGGACATTGAGTCCGAATGGGCCATGTTCCGTGCCTCTATTGTTGAGGCGGCTGACCGGAGCTGTGGCCGTAAGGTGGTCGGTGCCTGTCGCGGCGGCAATCCCCAAACCCGTTGGTGGACACCGGCGGTGAGGGATGCCGTCAAGCTGAAGAAGGAGTCCTATAGGACCTTTTTGTCCTGTGGGTCTCTGGAGGCAGCTGATAGGTACCGGCAGGCCAAGCGGAATGCGGCTTCGGTTGTTGCTGAGGCAAAAACTCGGGCATGGGAGGAGTTTGGAGAGGCCATGGAGAACGACTTTCGGACGGCTTCGAGGAGATTCTGGTCCACCGTCCGGCGTCTCAGGAAGGGGAAGCAGTACAGTGTCAACACCGTATATGGTGGGGATGGTGCGCTGCTGACCTCGACTCAGGACGTTGTGGGTCGGTGGGGGGAGTACTTCGAAGACCTCCTCAATCCGACTAACATGCCTTCCAATGAGGAAGCAGAGCCTGGGGACTCTGAGGTGGGCTCTCCCATCTCTGGGACTGAAGTCACCGAGGTGGTCAAAAAACTCCTTGGTGGCGGGGCCCCGGGGGTGGATGAGATACGCCCGGAGTTCCTTAAGGCTCTGGATGTTGTAGGACTGTCTTGGTTGACACGTCTCTGCAACATCGCATGGACATCGGGGACAGTGCCTCTGGATTGGCAGACTGGGGTGGTGGTCCCCCTCTTTAAAAAGGGGGACCGGAGGGTGTGTTCCAACTATAGAGGGATCACACTCCTCAGCCTCCCTGGAAAAGTCTATTCGGGGGTTCTGGAGAGGAGGGTCCGTCGGATAGTCGAACCTCGGATTCAGGAGGAACAGTGTGGTTTTCGTCCTGGTCGCGGAACAGTGGACCAGCTCTACACCCTTAGCAGGGTCCTGGAGGGTGCATGGGAGTTTGCCCAACCAGTCTACATGTGCTTTGTGGACTTGGAAAAGGCGTTCGACCGTGTCCCTCGGGGAGTCCTGTGGGGGGTGCTCCGGGAGTATGGGGTACTGGACCCCCTGATAAGAGCTGTTCAGTCCCTGTACAACCGGTGTCAGAGCTTGGTCCGCATTGCCGGCAGTAAGTCGAGCCCGTTTCCAGTGAGAGTTGGACTCCGCCAGGGCTGCCCTTTGTCACCGATTCTGTTCATAACTTTTATGGACAGAATTTTTAGACGCAGCCAGGGTGTTGAAGGGGTCCGGTTTGGTGGACTCAGGATTGGGTCACTGCTTTTTGCAGATGATGTTGTCCTGTTTGCTTCATCAGGCCGTGATCTTCAGCTCTCTCTGGAGCGGTTCGCAGCTGAGTGTGAAGCGGCTGGGATGAGAATCAGCACCTCCAAATCCGAGACCATGGTCCTCAGCCGGAAAAGGGTGGAGTGCCCTCTCAGGGTTGGGGGCGAGATCCTGCCACAAGTGGAGGAGTTTAAGTATCTCGGGGTCTTGTTCACGAGTGAGGGAAGAATGGATCGTGAGATCGACAGGCGGATCGGTGCGGCATCCGCAGTGATGCGGGCTCTGCATCGGTCTGTCGTGGTGAAAAAAGAGCTGAGCCGTAAGGCAAGGCTCTCAATTTACCAGTCGATCTACGTTCCTACCCTCACCTATGGTCATGAGCTATGGGTAGTGACCGAAAGAACGAGATCGCGAATACAAGCGGCTGAAATGAGTTTCCTCCGCAGGGTGTCTGGGCTTTCCCTTAAAGATAGGGTGAGGAGCTCAGTCATCCGGGAGGGGCTCAGAGTAGAGCCACTGCTCCTCCGCATCGAAAGGAGTCAGATGAGGTGGCTCGGGCATCTGATCAGGATGCCTCCTGGACGCCTCCCTGGTGAGGTGTTCCGGGCACGTCCAACCGGGAGGAGGCCCCGGGGAAGACCCAGGACACGCTGGAGGGACTATGTCTCCCGGCTGGCCTGGGAACGCCTTGGGATTCTCCCGGAAGAGCTGGAAGAAGTGGCCGGGGAGAGGGAAGTCTGGGCTTCTCTCCTTAAGCTGCTACCCCCGCGACCCGACCTCGGATAAGCGGAAGAGGATGGATGGATGGATGGATGATTTTTTTTTAACTGGAAATGACTTTAGCCCAATCAGGAGAAGTGATACATTCCCTTAAAACTAGTTATACCCTTCACATCTGAGAATACTCTCTAGTTGAATGCTGGGTATTCTCTGGTTCTCTCAGGTAGTTCTCTCAAGGGTGCTCTGCTCTCACTCTTCAAAATGATGGGAAACCTTTGAAACAAAAAAGCCATGACCCATTCTTCCTAAAGAGACTCAAGCCAACACTCTTCTCTTTACGAAGCTGAAAGGTGAGATCCAGTTTGCCAAGCCAAAGCTGTAGGCCAGTTGGCCGAAAAGGCAGAGAAGCAGCTATCATGTGAATTTCCCCTTGGGATTAATAAAGTATCTATCTATCTATTTATCTATCTATCTATCTATCTATCTATCTATCTATCTATCTATCTATCTATCTATCTATCTATCTATCTATCTATCTATCACTTCAAGAAGGGAACTTTGGCATCTAAACTCTTGTGCTAGAAAGAGTAATGCCCTCTCCTGGGAAGTTGCTGACAATACTGTAAAGCAAAGGCCTTAAAGCACAAAGCAAGCCGAGAAAGCAGCATCACAGAACTCCACAAATATCATGCAGCAAGGAGAAAGAGTTCACTCCAACATCAGAAGAGTCCTCCACTTAGCCTGGAGCAGCAACAAAGCAACAACTCCACACAACATTGGACATCATCTTTAAAGTCTTTGTATCGTAAAACGATTTATCTGCACCAAGATGAATTACAGTAGAACTCTAGATCACAAGTAAATCGATAGCTTCTCTATGTTATACAGTATGTTTGTCTGTCTACTATGTCTGCATCCTCTCTAATATGCCAATATATATAAGCAGTTATCATATTACTATAAACCTTGTATTTATCGGTAAAATGTAGTATTATGTTGCTTAAAATGAGTGTGCTTACAGTTACCTTAATATATGTCTAATGGCTGAAGACGCCCCTCCTACAACAGAGAAAGGTAAAGTAAATAAAGTTGGAGCCTTACCAAAGCATTTATAATAATTACCGGTATTCTTAAACGCAAGACTAATAATTAATTACCAAGTTAAAATTCATTTTTCCATTTCCAACATTTATTGGCATCCATCTTGGTGGCGTGGTGGCTCTGAGGTAGGGATCTGCATGGTAATCGGAAGGTTGCCGGTTCAAATCCCGTAAACGCCAGAAGTGACTCTAATCCGTTGGGCCCCTGAGCAAGGCCCTTAACCTGCAATTGCTCCATCGTGGGTATGACATTAATCTGCATCCAGCCCTGCATGTAGGCCCTCCAACCTACAGGGAAAAACCTGGGGGTATGGGGCAGAATTGGCACTCCAGCCACCATAAAAAACCTCACACAGTTCCTCACACCATTCCATCTGAACTAATGTGGTGCTGAGGTGTCACCCGCTGCATGGCTGCACTCTGGTCTTAATCTGGGATCCTGAGTTGATTTGTCATGTGGTGGGTGTAGCAATGCACTGCATCAGCACGTGCTCTTAACCTCTCTCATCTGGGTGGGCATGATAAATCACACTTTTTTCCTACTTTTATCTGTGTACCTCCTGGGTGGGTGTCTTATTTATTAATAATGATCAATTCCTGCAGTGTGAACGTCTGATGGTCAGTTCACATTTTTGTCATCACCATTGCTTGATTCAACTAATGGTTCAGTTTCAGTCTGTACTAAAACTGGCAGAACAGTTTTTCATTTACATGTCATTGTGTGTTTTGGTTGAAGGTTCCATCCTTCTCATGTATATTGATGAGTTACCATACAGTGGCAGAACACATAGAAATAGACATGGTTTATTTATTTATTATTTATTTATTTTTTTGCAGCATTATATTATTTAATCCACTAGATGGCAGTGTTATTCGGGCTTAATGCTATACATTGGATTCTAATCATTTAACCTGAGAGTCACTCGGGTTTAACCATTTTTACATGGAATTCCAAGCCCAAGAGACTCTTGAGATTAACGCCAAGGAGGTTAATTCCACTGCCTTTTCTGCTCTCATTCTGTCACTCCTGACATTTTCAACTATTGACTTTTTTTCATGGAGGCAAGATCCAAATATTTTGTGTTTAGAGGAGCTCAATACTTCTCTGACCTTCACTTTTCTTTCTTTCAAATACTTTATTAAAACAGATGTTGTATGATTGACACTCAGGTGTAAATCGGATCAGGTTTGCTTGGCAGGTGTTGGTTCACTCTGCATCTCATTATTGTTTGTCTACTAAATAAGGGAAAAAAATAATTAGAATGTCTGAGTCTTAAAAAGCAAGCCAATTTGAATTAAGGCAAAACAAGTGTGTTTCATTAGCAATAGTAATTGATTATTTATGAAGAAAGTGACTGGAAATAAAACCTGCAGATGTCAGGAGCTCCAGGATCTAAGTTTGAATCCCCTGGTTTAAAAGATATGAATTGTGAGGGAAGCGGAATAACAGTTTAGATTGGAGGCTACAAATACTGCATGCAGTAGTCACTTCTGCACAACAAGGCCTTAACAAAGATCTATCTTCTTATATAATACACTACTGTGGCTGTTCATTTGGATTTTAAATCACCTGTAGCTTGCAAACCATTTGAACTATTGAACTGAAATTTGGTACACATATACTACATGACGTCTACTGTCCACTTTCAGAGTGATGATTGACCTCCAAGGTTATTCCTCTTTTTATTTTTATTTTATTTCATTATAGAATCAACTCTCAGCAGCAGGGTGGCCGTGTAGTGCATGTGTACGGGCGCCGATCTCATCTCTACCACCTTCACCGTCACTTCCCCTGCCTCTTCATATGTTAAATCATTCTTAAGGCAGATTGAAGACTTAAGTGCCAGCTTAAGTGAAAAATTAAGGAAAATGTACTAAGTAATTGCAACACAAAAACTGACTTAATCAGTTTTAATGTGAAAAGATGCTGGCGAAAGAAGAGAAGAAGTGAGCCGCTAGGGTGGAGAAAAGAAGAGCTGCTCAGGAAGCAGCAAGCACATCAACCTCTGAAGGAGGATGAAAACTAAGAATTCTCAAGCCAAGTGTATTCGTGCAGTGTTCCATTAGTGTTTTTTTTATAATTCATAACAATAGGTGAGGAACAAATACATTATAGCAAGACCTCAGGTAGTGATGGCCCTTTCACAAATGATTTGTTCATTTAGAAGAACCTTTTCAGGAAATCAGTGGAGCACAAACAAATCGATTCAGCGGAGCTAAATGGGAGTGCTAAAGCGCATGTGTGATGCCATCAGGCTCTTTCATTTAGAAATTTAAAGCGCATGTGCAAGTATCGCCCATCTCATTCATGATTCTTGTTCACTTCACTTATTACTCTCCCTAGTTAGAAGTAAATCATTAATGGGGAATGAGAACTCTGTCAGTGATCATCGTCTTGTTCATCGAGTACAGTAAAACAGCTGTTATAAATATTGAGTTTTCCAAAAACTTCCAAAATGCCCACTCGAGGGGGAAACTGTCAATCCCATCTATTAACAAGGGAAAGCTAAGGACCTTTATAAAATAAAAGATTTACTTTTCCAAAAATGCACCTGGCACAAAGAAGCTCCATGAAGTACAAAATCCAAAGAAGTTGTCTAAACAATAAGACAATCGAACAGCAAAAAAGTTGCAATACAGAATCCAAGAGGCAAAGTTAAAAACAGAGCACAGGTGCATAAAATCCAGTAAACACAAGAGAACTCACCACCCCACAAGTGCATTCAGATGGACAGCCAGGATCTGTGGGTTTCCCCCATCCTTTATAGGGTTGAGGGCAGTCCCTTGTGGTGATGGGTGGGAGGCCCCACCTCTTAGGAACCACCCACAAAACACAAATAACATAACACATACATCAGAAATAAAGTGAATAATTAATAAAAGTAACATTAACATAAATACAAAACTCTAAAATGAACAAAAAGGACATGAAACAAGGATTTGAACCCCAACGGGTGGGTCCTGGCTGAAAAACAGCAACAGCAACAAGATATTTATATTATTGTTTGTTTTGTACAATTTATTATTGGAACTGTGTTAAACAGATTATATAAACATAATATTAAACTAATGCCTTTATGTCCATATGTACATTTATGAACACAAAATGGAACCTTATGGTAATATTCTAATTTCTAACAATTATTAGCTTAAAACTTTATTTTACCACACACTTACAGTATAATGGCTCATTGAATGCACTGACCATTCTTTGTGTTTCCAAAGAAGTAAATATATTCTGACATGAACTACCAGCATGTTAAATATATAATTTAACAAATATAAATGTATTATAATGTAATCAAATTGTTTGTTTACAATTCATTTATTTAAGGGGAATACATCCCAAATTCAGCTTAGCTCTTATATTATTGGATGAATCAAACAATGCAAGTGAATCAAATGAATCAAATCACTCAATCGGGTAGTTAGAAAGAATTGAATTAGTAAAGTGCATTGAAATGCCCATCACTACCCTGAAGACCCCTGTTCTAGAGTGTTACTGAACCTCTGAGTTTAACCCTTTCAGCCCTGGATTTTCTATGTTTATGGGAAAATAATTTTGTGAGATATTCTACTTTTGGGATGTCTAGGAAGCTCAAAAAATGAAAAAAACATTATCAATATTATACAATAATACGGTGGCGTACTGGTAGTGCTGCTGCCTTGCAGTTAGGAGACCTGGGTTCGCTTCCCAGGTCCTCCCTGCGTGGAGTTTGCATGTTCTCTCCGTGTCTGCATGGGTTTCCTCCCCTCAGTCCAAAAACATGCAGGTTAGGTGCATTGGTGATCCTAAATTGTCCCTAGTGTGTGCTTGGTGTATGGATGCGTGTGTGTATGTGTGTGCCCTGCGGTGGGCTGGCGCCCTGCCCAGGATTTCTTCCTGCCTTGCGCCCTGTGCTGGCTGGGATTGGCTAAAGCAGACCCTCGTGACCCTGTGTTAGGATATAGCAGGTTGGATAATGGATGGATGGATTATACAATAGCTGCCAAATACTTCAGTCTTCTTAAGGAAATAAATTTCGAAAGTAGACCTACTTACAAGGTGGTGTGCACAGTTCCGGAAGCATCCATTTTCACTTCCGTGTTTTGCAGACTGTATGCCAGTCTCTCCAGGCTGCTCTAATAGTAAGATGCCCAGTTTCAATGGCTACAAACATACCTGTGCTTTACAAAAACAGCTGCATATATATGTACCAGTAATAGGATGTCAAGGCCAAAAGGGTAAAGCTCAAACAAACCCTTGACATCTTTTGAGACTCCAATGGGAACACATCATCGGCGTTGGAGACGCATCTTAATGTGCAGCCAGTCACTGTGAGCAATTTCTGGGATTTGAATATTTGGAACCCCAGCTCCCCCAATATGTTATTTATGCACTTTCAGTGAACTGTAAGAGAAATGAAGATGATGTTTCTTTGCATTGCTCTGCCTATTAGTTCTTTATAAGTAAATGTCATATGAATGAATTGGTATTGACTGATGACCCCGAGATCCACCCAGTATTACTAGTATACTAGCTGTGTTTCCTGGCATTGCCTGGGTTATCATTTCTTATTTTTCAAAAGGTCACTCTGAACTTGACTTTCTTTTTTACATTCACCTAGGTAAGCAACATACAGTTGTGAAAGAAGCAGTTTGGGTGGAGATATACAGCTACAAAACACAGACTCATGGGAATCAGCAGCTATTTTGAAATGGAACTGGTAATTTGATGGCATGAGAGGAATCCACAATATAAATAAAGATTCCTCTTTATCATATTTCAATAAAATCTTGGCCACTTGATCTCTCCCACCAAGACGCTCTGGTTAAATGTTCATGAAGCTATACTGAACAATTTTTGAGCGAAACCAGAATAAACATTCAGACAGACACAGATTAGCCAGAACATTAATACCACTGATGGGTGAATTGAATAATATAGATTGTCTTGTCACAATGGCTCCATTCAAGGGTTGGGATATGTTAGGCATGAAGTGAACAAAGCGTCTGTTGTGATGTAAGATTTTGCATATGACTTGATAAATGTATTGTATGTCTTTATTTATAATTTAGGCAAAGCAATGTAATTTAGTGTTACTTTGGTGAGAGGCATTCGTGTTTGCCCCCCCTTTTACGACTAAGTCTGTTTATAATTTTATGACAGGATTTGGGGGATGTGTCTTAAACCAGTTTGATGAGTATTTCTCTGCTAAAGTCTTTCTGCCCCCGCAAGTAGGCTAAGGTGTACTTTAACATATGGTTTGGGGGGTTGCAGGTGTTAAGATGTTCTATTTCCCCCATTGATCTGAGGTATGACTGTTTGGAATTGGCTTGTCTCAGAGGCCTTTAAGTACCATGGTGTCCTATTGGCTGTAGGGGTTGGACAGAACATCTATAAATGTACGTGCTTAACCTCACATTCTCTCTCTTACTAACCAACATATGATGAAAGAAGCATCTCTTGCTAACCTGTGATGATGTAGAAGTATCTTTCTCTTGTTAACAACTGATGAAGACCATCACACCATGAACTGACAAGAACAGCACAATGAAGATCACAGCTTCAGCCATATTGAGACAGGCTTGGGGCGTGTTCTGAAGAAAGCTGAGCACCAATGATGCCTTAACTAGAGACGTTTTAAGTAACTACAAGTCTGTGTGCCACCTGAGTTACACATCACCATTTTATCAGGTTGTATGGTTGCCAATATTCAAATGTACTTTGCATTTTGTTATTATTTATGAATATTATCAGTAATACATTATTTTATGTGTAACTTTACTCCTGCTTGTCTTTTACTACATCTAATTGCCTGAGGTTATAGATATAGAAGGGAAGGTGGGGATAAGTTATATACAGTGGTAAGTCTGTGAGATTAGGTATTCTAAGGCTACATATTAATGATACAATAGGGGAAAGTAGAGCAATATATATATTACTCTACCAAGATAAAACAGCGTTCTTGAAGGTGATGTGTTGGAAGCAGGAAAAATGGGTAAATATAAGGATCTGAGCGATATCTCCAGCAGGTGTTTTTGGGTGTTCCCAGGATACAGGGGTTAGTACCTACCCACAGTGGTCCAAGGAAGGACAATCTGTGAACCAGCTACATGGTTATTGGCGCTCAAGTCTCATTGATGAGCATGGCGAGCCAATGCTAGCTTGTCTGGTCCAATCCCCCAGAAAAGCTACAGTAGCACAAATTGCTGAAAAATCTAATGCTGGCCATGAGAGAAAGGTGCATTTTAACCTGCTGTGTATGGGGCTGCATAGAGCAGGGGTTGCCAACTCTGGTAATGGAGGACCACTGTGGCTGCAATTTTTCATTTTAACCCTTTTCTGAATGAGTGACCTGTTTTTACTGCTAATTGACTTCTTTTGAATTAATTTTAATTGATTTGCTCTTGAAAACTCAGACCCGTAATTGTTTCTTTTTCCTTAATTAGCAGCCAGACAATAATGAGATACAAAACATAACCAGCAAACTGTGTCCATCATACAATATCTGAAAAGAAAGAAAGATGAAGGTCTCAGGAATGTTGATTTGCCCACAAAACATTTTATCAGGGCTCTTGGAAAAGAGAAAATCAACAATTTCATAAATGTCTGCTAATGCACAATGAGAGCAGCAACAAGCCATAGAATTAAAGACCAGAATTAATTAACGACAAGAATCAGAGCCTAATTAATCAACTGGTTGGAGTGAAATTGGTTGGAGTTTGAGGCCCTGACTTAGCTGGTCTTCTCTTGGCTCACTCACTTCACATTTCATTTCTGTTTGGGTGCCATTTAAGGAAAGAAATGAAGGAATTCAGAGGAACAATGTAGAAAGTCAGGGGAATAAATCTTAAAAAAGCAATTCAACTAAAATTAATTCACAAGAAATTACTTAGCAGCACAAACAGGGCACTCATTAAAAAAAGGGTTACAATGAAAACCTGCAGCCATGGTGGTCTTCCAGGACTGGGTTTGGCGACCCCTGGGCTAGAGTGCCCATGTTGACCACTAACTGTCAATATCAAAGCACCCACAATGATAAATCAAGTTTTCTTTTAGATCATGTGGACAGCTGGATGCATGTGTGTTGTTTACCTGGAGATGAGATGGCAGCAGAGTGCAGTATGGGAAGAAGGCAAGCCGGCAGAGGTAGTGTGATGCTCTGGGCCATGTTCTGGTGGGAAACCTTGGGTCCTGGCATTCAAGTGGATGTTATTTTGACACATACCACCTACTTGAATTTTTTTCAGACCATGTACACCCCTACATGCCAATGTTATTCCCTAATGGTGGTGGACTCTTTCAGCAGGATAATGCGCACTGCCACACTGCAAAAATTGTTCAGGAATGGTTTGAGGAAAATAACAAAAAGTTCAGAGGGTTGATTTGGCCTCCAAATTTCCCCATTCTGAGTTTGATCGAGCATCTGTGGGATGTGCTGGAGAAACAAGTCCAATCTATGGAGGCCCCACTTTACAACTTACAGGACTTAAATGATCTGCCGCTAACGTCTTGGTGCCACATACCACAGAACACCTGCAGAGGTCTTGTGATGTCGATGACTCGATGAGTCAGAGCTGTTTTGGCTGCACGATGGGAATCTACGCAAAATTAGGCAGGTGGTTTTAATGTTGGGGCTGTTCAGTGTACACATATATATTGTAGTGACCCTGAGCCCAGACCTGAGAGGATCATATTATCCCGGAAGCTGTGAACTGCAAAGGGGGCAAAGATACCTGGAGAAGCCCACTATATAAGCCGTATGTGATCAACACGAGTGGAGGTTGCAGATCCAGTACTACGAGAAGCACTTTATTACACGTCTCCCTGCTGCGTATGACTATTGGCTTGTGAGTGTGGCCTCCATTAAGCCTTGGACATGGATCAAGGCCTTGAATTAGCTCATGAAACAAGAAGGTAGTGTGACAGTCAGGTTGCCTCTGACCCATGATGAGTAGAGTGAGGCAGAGTCAGGTGGCCCACGAGTGCAGAATGAAAGAAAGAAGCATCTAGAAGTGAATGGCTCTGATAAAGACCTGGTGGCATGCTGGAGGCACACCGAAGAAACCAGAGGGCCACACCTAAGGGCTGGCATTATGGTGACTGAACCCGTTCCTCCTGCTCTTGCACCCCATAGGTCATTACAATACAGACAGACGTCTAGATCCAGCTTTGTTTTATTTCAGAAATTAAAGTGGGTAAACTTATTGTGTTTATACTTGTAGATGCCATAAGGGCTGGACGGGCACTCCAGCCAGAAAAGGGGATGACTCTTTACCCGGACGGGAGGCTCCTAACAGGCAGATAGGAGGAGAGAAGAAAGGAATCAGACCCAGAAGGAAGGACTGGAAGAGATGGACGGACAGCCCACTGAAAAGGAAAGATGCTGCTGGGGGCTTTTCTCTCCCCCAGCACACTAGATAGCAACAGCCCTGGATATCCATGCTTAGTGGGAAGCCAGCAAATGTAGTCCACCAGGGCAGCCCTGCTGGGGTCACTGGGTGCCATGAAAGGGTGCTGCACTTTCTGTTATAGTGGACTTCTGTGTGACCCGGAAGTGCTTCCATTGGGCAATTGCTCTAGCACCAGAAGTACTTCTGGGTCTGTAATAAAAGGGAACACACTCCCCTATCCAGGCAAGTCAGAGCTGGGAGGTAGAGAGGCAACACTTGACTGGAGGAGGGCAGTGCGGTGGTGAGAGAAATAAAACGTGTCTATTTTGTGCTTGTGATACTTGATGGAGGTGAATTGAATAAACAATTCCATTATTTGAACCCGGGATTCTTTGTGTGTTCGTGTTTGGGGGTTTGGGGCTCACTGATGCCCCGGTATCCTTCATAAATAAATACAATATGTGATCCCAGTTTGTTCTGAGCTTTGGCTGTGGGGTTAAGACTACTGGTTAGCAGACTACAGCTTCAAATGTCATGGAGAGATAGTGCCGGAGAGCTTTGAAGGTTGTGTAATGATGACCCCAATACATTACATAACCATCCATCCATCCATCCATCCTATATCCTAACTACAGGGTCACGGGGGACTGCTGGAGCCAATCCCAGCCAGCACAGGGCGCAAGGCAGGAAACAAACCCCGGGAAGGGCGCCAGCCCACCGCAGACATTACATAACTCCAGAGACAATATGGGTCCTCCCAGGGGGGCTGGCAACTGTGACAAAAACACTTGAGAGGCAAACATGTTACCCGTCCCACCAGCCTGGCACTGCTTCTCTGCCGATAGATCACACTGCAGTATTTCTTGCCACTCATTCCAACCCCAAGCTCCCTTTGCGGCCTCCTGAGAGGCAAGGCTGACGCTGTACATTAAAAACCTGACTTATGGTGGGGAGCATCTGGTGCATCAAATTTAAAGTCTGTGACTTGAAAAACAAAGCTGTGCATAAAGAACAAACAAACAGAGACAGAGCTTTATAGAGAGAGAGAGATTGTCCGGTATTGTTTAATTGGGATATCTTGAGGCAGAGAGTCTTTGGATATATTATCAGATTCATAATACCTTACAATCATGGGAAAATAAACGCGCATTAGTATGCAAAGAAGAAATAAAACCGAAAAGCAGATGATGACATTGAGAAGACGCAGTCACAGCCACTGCAGTGGAGTCCTTATTGCTGTGTTTGCCCCCTGCTTATACTGTTCTGATTGATAGTCGTCAAGCTGATGCCAGTCATCAGTTTCACTCTGTGATAGTGGCACAGTCTCCCTCCCACGTGACACCTCGGCAGACTAGCAGAGACAGGATTGCATTGTTAAATTAATCTGCTTCTCGCACTGAGTAAATATTGCTTCTGGGTGCAACAGCAGGGGAAACGTGATCTTAATATGTTATGGTAGCCAGGAGGATTTTCAAACTGTCTGGCTCTTTTGTGCATCTTCAGGGCCTCACTCTTACATTCAGAGTAACAGATTCAAATAATTGAAGGTAGAATTGAAACTGTTCCTGAATGATCCAGCCGGACCCCCTTATCCTCTTTGAAATTTAAGTCCAATAACTCCCAAGGATCTACGTCAGAGATTCAAGGGCAGCAATGAAGAAGTTTACTGATGGGAGCGGTACAAAAAACGGTCTTGGGTTAATCAGGACAGTTTTATCAGTATTAAACCAAAGAATATTCCCCTGACCACTAGAGGGCATATAACTTAAGCTCACAATGTGGACAAACAGTCTGGTACTAACCAGCACACTTCAGTGGTAAAAGGAACCTGCAAGACATGTGGTGATGACAGAGACAGCTCCTTGAAGGCAATATCGGGGCTTACAGTGGCCACCCCAAGTTTTGAAGGGTTACGCTGGACTGTTGTTGGCTTACAAACACCTTTGAGTTTGGGGTTGGGAGGGCCAAAGGTTCAACTGATGAGAAGCAAAGAAACAGTAAGATAATAAGTGAGGGATTTAGTGAGAGAATTTGGACTAAGATCTCCTTGAGAAAGTGGACCGGTCACCTAATGGGAGTTATGGACTAGCCAGGATTTTACCCCTGGTGCTAGTTTCTTTCCTCTTAATTTATTTCTATTATGAATAGGTTCATTATTTAATTTTTTGTATTTTTCCTTTTATTTTTTTTGGGAGTCTGAGCACTTGTTTTGGACATTTTTTTAGCTCCCAGTTCAGAATCTGGCATCACGTTTGTGATTAGAGTCTTACTTTACATTTTCTTCATTTGTTTAACTTGTTTTTGTGGCCATTTTCAGTTATTTACATCACGACCATTTTGTCTTCGCCATCATCAGGACTTCATTGCATGTGTTTCAAAGGTCATAAAATTCTGGTTAAGGATGCTATGGGTTTAAAAGGTCATTAAAAGATACACCTCCTATCTGAGTCTGCGGATTCAAAAACCCTTTTAGGCAACCACTCTTGTACTCCTTAAAACATTTTTTTCTGGATTTCATCTCGTGCTTAATGTTTGACTTACGATTTGGTGATGGTGCGGTAGATTTCCCTGTTTGACAATTTCTTCCCTCTGTTCATTGTCTTCTTTCTCACTTACTCTTAAAATATTCTTTCTAGTTTCACTAGCAAAACAGTAACTCAGATCCTTAAATGAATGAGCCTGGGATGAGGATTATTTACAGTGATATGAGGGATGAGTAAGGAGAGATTGAAGAGCTTAAAAAGCAAATGACGAATGTTCAAACATCTCTCCAGGAGATAACGGTGGTAGTCAAATCAACTATTGTTTCAGTGCTTCCAATTACTCTAAAAATATTCTTGCTTTTGTCTTCTCCTTTTCTGTATTTTCCTGTTCTCTAATGTGTATTTTGTATGTCAGTATTCATTTATTACTTAAAAGATACAAGGTACTTTTATGTTTAGCCTAAGGGTATGGGCCCCCTGACAGTACAGCTGAGAAAATGCCCCCAGGCCTTATAAGCCCACAACTGACCCCATACTGCACTTCAGCATTGTTGTTAAAAACTTCTATTTGGCTTCATTCTTAAATTTGTGATTTTCTTAGCAGCTTGTTATTTCAATTTTCCTTTGGTACTGTGTCTCTTGGGTACCGTAGGTTTGACTTTGTGTCGAGTTAATGAGGCACATTACCTGCATTGTGAGGGAGTGTCATTTACAGCACTATGGCCATGTGATGTGTTTCCCCAAGAGTGATCCGGCTCACAGGATCCTCATTGTTGGGGACCCGAGTGGCTGGACCTGGCCAAGGGGTCGCCCACGTAACACCTGGCTGCGGCAGATAGAGGGTCATTTCTGGAAGGTGGGACTGGACCGTGTGTCTGCCTGGGGGGTTGGCAGCTGGGATCCCGAGCTGTTTCATCGTGTAGTGGGTGCGGCAATGCACTGTACCAGTGCATTCTCCCCAACTTGACTTGAACTCTTGGCTTGTGTATTTTTTAAATGCATATTTTAGCTTGTTTTAGGTCTATTAGAATTTTTATCAATACAGTGTCTACAGTATATAAAATAGTCAACCATTTGGAAGTTTTCACATTTTATTGGTGTACAACATTGAATTACTGTTGACTTAATTTAGCTTTGTTGGCACTGATTAATACAGAAAGATTTTTTAATTTCAAAATAAAAACAGATCTCTGCAAAGTAGTCTAAAATAATTACAAATATAAAACTCCAAAGGGTTTGTCGCTTAAGTATCCACCCTCTTCAAGTGAATGTTTAGTAAATGTACCTTTGGCAGCAATGCCAGCTCTTTTTTAATGACAATCAGAACTTTGTGTGGTGGTTTTTTGAGGGGAAGCTGATTGTTGAGTCTTATTACTTGATGCTAGGCCTTATTTGGAGTACTGAGGCCAGAGTTGTGAGGTGAACTCTTACAGAATCATAACAGCAGGACAGTCAATTGTGTAGTAGGGCTTTGACAGCATAGGTGGTTGTTGTTTTGTGTTCCTGCACTTTTCTGTTACTATTTCTTTCTGTTCTAATTAAATCACTTTTGCTTATCATTCAGGCATTCTGTGTCCTTTTTTTTTCTTTTTTGGGAGAATGTGGTCTTTTCTTGAGCATCCTGTAAAATCCACACTTGGTACAATCTAGGCTGGATCACGTACGAAACTAACAAACTTAGAGCTCTGGTCTTATAGATTTTTCTTATCTTGTTTCATCTCTTTCTTGTCTCCAAGTTCTATACACTAGGAAAGTAAGCAGCCATTGACACTGTGAGAGTTCACATCCAGAGCATCCTTGGAATCACAACAAGGCCTCACAAACTCCATCGGCTATTATGGCTGAGCCACACTATTTTCTGATTGCCAATAAAGTGACAGGCACCAAGGACTGACTGTTGGCTGCACATCAACTCTTTATTAATCAAAACTCTAATGTACTCCTTCTGAGCATCTGCGTTCAGTAGACCGAGACTACCCAGCCTCCCAGCTACCACTCATAATGTGTAGCACCTTTTAGACAGAAGGACAGATCAGTAGACAGACAGACAGACAGACAGACAGACAGACAGATAGATAGATAGATAGATAGATAGATAGATAGATAGATAGATAGATAGATAGATAGATAGATAGATAGATAGATAGATAGATAGATAGATAGATAGATAGATAGACAGATTCAGAAAGTATTCTGACTCCTTCATTTTCTGTGCTGTAGATTTAATTTTAAATGTATACAGTTGCCATTTTTGCCTATCAATCTAAACTCATTAACCTGTAGCAGTGCTTGAAACTTCAACTCCCAGCAGTCCCTGCATTGGCTCTGATTGGTCATCTGCTGAGGATGCAGGGGCTGTTGGGTACAAAGAGGCTGGCACAACATTTAAAAGGGAGCTAGTGTTACCAAAAGAAACAGAAGTATTTTGTGTTTCGTGTCTAAAGTGCCTGTCTGTCTACCTTCAGTGTGGATACCTGTGCTTTCTCATTTTTGTCCTGGATCGTTTCTGGGTTAGGGTCTGGATTGTCTACTGTCTACCTGTGCCTTGAGGACTGTGTGTGGATTTATGGCCGTCCTGTGAAGAAAGGAGCGCTCCTGAACCATCCACCCATTTTATCATTCAGGAACTACCGGTAGGACTATCTTTACATTCCCCTTCAACGTGCGGATCTCTGGACTATTTACCTTAGTCTTTACATTACATCAGTTGCCATTTTTTCATGGACTTTACTGTGTGTGGTTTTTGTTTGTGGCTTGTTGTACTTAATTAAGGTGACCAGAATTTTTCGGGCCAATCCGGGGACATGTGGGGGGGCTGGGGGGGCTAGAGGAGCATAGACTACTCCCCTCGTGTTCCGTGATTGAAGTTCTCCCACCACTACCGAAGAAAAACTTTGAGTCACACATGCTGCAGATCACAACAGAACCATCCGGGGTCGGACGTAAATACGAAAATTCATGCTGAAGCCCATCATTAAATTGACAGTTCCTTTTAGCACTCATGTTGAATCACAGGGATCACAGCCCCAAAATGCAGAAACAACAGGTGGAAGAAAAGAGCTGCCACGCTGCTCTCGCATCCAGAAGCAAGCCACGCGTAGACACAGCCACAGGCAGAGGCAGTGCACGGCGTGCCTCTCTTAGAATCTATAGATCACTAGTAGGGACTCTAAACACTACAGAGTAGAAGGTGAAAGCTTATCACGTGATTTCTCGCCAAAGGTGCAGGATGCGGTAAAGCATAACCTCCGTCAAAACACTGCGCACGTGCGCCGAGTTCAAATTATCATGGTGATGAGATACATTCAAAAAAGTGAACCAGCTGAAACCGGGGATGAAATCTTAAACCGGGGACAAAACGGGAACATGTTTCCGAGTGGGGACAGTTGTCCGAAAAAGGGGACTGTCCCCGGAAAATGGGGACGGATGGTCACCTTAACTTATTGCAGCGTTTCTCAACCGTTAAGTATTTGCGACCCGAATTTTCATAGCAGTTTTAATCGCACCCCCCTAACATTTTTTTGAAATGTAGATGCATATTTTATTATACCTACTTAACTTTTATCGACATTTATCTAACTCTGTATTTATTGTTCTAGTATCAGAATGTAGTTTAAGTTAATTTGTTTTGGTTTCAACAGATGTTTTTTCATATTTTTGATTCTTGTTTTCTTTTTTTCACATCATCGCGCCCCCCTTTTTGTTACTACGCGCCCCCCTAGGGGGGCCCACCCCACAGGTTGAGAACCACTGACTTAATGTATAATCGCCGTATGGGGAACTGGGGTGGAATCATTGTTTTCATTCATAATTAATAGATTTTTTATTTATTTGCTGTTTTATTACCAATGACTTTTTGTCTATGCTTGTGGGCACATGAGGGTCAGGCCAAGGCTGGGTGCATCCCTAGAATCTCCACTAAAAAAATAAATAAATCACAGTCTCTTCGACAGTGTGAATCTTAGCAGCACTGGACCACTACAAACCCATTATAACAAAGTGAAAACATCTTTTCAAAAAGGTTTGCAAATTTATTAATAATCAAAAAGTCAGTCATTTATATAAGCAATGAGACCATAATAATTCATTACATTGTTGAAGCTCCTTTGGCAGCAATTCAAGTCTCAAGTCTTCATGGGTAAGTCTTTACAATCTTTGCACACCTGCATTTCGGCGGCTTACCCCATTCTTAATGGCAGATCCTCTCAAGCTCAAAACAGATTGGATGGGAACCACCTTTGTTTCAGTAAACGGCAATATTTATTTCTTTATCACATGTTCTTACACAGGATGTAGCGCAAAGTGCTTTACAAAATGTCAGAGGAATAGTTACAAGAAAAGAAAACCAAATTAAATAAAGGTGAGAATAATAATGAATACGTAACAAAAAATAAATCAATATGAGCTTACAGAACATAGATATTTAATTAGTAGAAAGGTAGAGTCATTAGACAATATTGTATTGTAAGTCTCTACATAGCCACATCACTCCTATATTGAAAACCCTTCACTGTACCACTTAAAATAGAGTACAAGGTTTCCCTCCTTACCCATCAGTGCATCTGCTCCCCTGTATTTACAGGAACTCCTTATTCCTCATACTTCCTCACGCACCCTCCGCTCTGTGCATACTAACATTCTTCAAGTTCCCAGAACTAAGCTTAGCAGTATGGGTGATAGGACCTTTTCTTCAGTGGCGCCGAGGCTGTGGAATTCTCTCCCTGATTGCCTGAGAGCCCCACAGTCGACTGATGCTTTTAAACGAAACCTAAAAACTTATCTTTTTAGAAAGGCATTTTGTTAAATTTATTCTATAGATTATCTTGTTTGTTAATTTATTCTTATTTTGTAGCACTTTGAGATTGTTAAATATAAGCGCAATTTAAATAAAATTTATTATTATTATTATTATTATTATTATTATTAGATGAGTACAATAATAAGATCAAGTGGCTGGGAGGACAAAAAACAAACAAACTGCCATCTTCAGATCTCGCCACAGATGTTCTATGGGGTTTAAGTCCAGGCTTTAGCTTGGTAACTCAAGAACAGTCAGAGATTTGACCCAAAGACACTCCAGCGTTGTCTTGGCTGTATGATTCAGGTCATTGTCATAGTAAAAGGTGAGCCATCACCCCAATGTAAGGTCACATGCATGCACACTGGAGCAGGGCTCCTTCCAGGGCCTCTGTGTATTTGACTGTATTCATCCTTCCCTCAATTCTGACCAGTCCCTGTGTCCCTGCCACTGAGAAGCGCCTCCATAGTATGATTCATCCACCATCCTGTCACCGTAGTGATGGTATTAGGCAGGTGATGAGCAGTGCCTGGTATTCCCCAGATTCCATGTTTAGAGTTCTATCCAATCAGTTAAATTTTGTCACTTCACACCAGAGAATCTTTATCTTCATGGTCTCAGAGTCTTAGCAGGCAGGCATATACCTTTTACTTAAGATTGGCTTTTGCCTAGCCACTCTACCATAAACACAGGAGCAGACCTACCATCGGGTATTCTAGATGTAGACCTTGGGGCCCCTGATGGCCAGGGGTCTTTTCACCAGTTCAAAACCTTGACAACCCCATTCGATGAAACGATTGAATCTCTGTTTGTCAAAATCACAAGGGTGAAATACTACACTGTATTAAACAACCGGGTGTCAGCGTACATTGTGCTGTTAAAAGTATGATCAGCTCTCTCTTAAGTAGTTAAGTCACCCAGGGGCCTGTGGGGGGTCTTAATCCAGGCTTGCATAAGTTCCTGATTGATTGAGTGCTGCTGAGATGCTCATTATTCCGACAGGTTCTCCCATCTCAGCAAAAGACTTCTGAAGCTCTGTAAGAGTAACAATGGCTTCTCAGATCAAGGCCTTTCTTGCCTGATTACTGAGTTTGTCCCAGTGGCCAACTCTTAGAACATCTTGGTGGCCCAGAACTTCTTCCATTTGACAATTATTGAGCCCACTGCGCTCCTGAGAACACGCAAAGATTTAGAAATGGTTTTATTCCCGTAATCTGACCTGTGCCTCACCACAATCTGTTTGTAGTCCTTGGACTTCATGGTTTGGTTTGTGTCCCGATGTGCAATGTGATTTGTGGGACACTTATACACACGTGTGTGCCCTTCTAAATGATGTCTGCCTCGGGTACATGAAAAACAAAAGGCATATGGTTTTTGTGGCCTCTAACTGTTGGCTTTGACAATTTCTAGAATATTAGTGCTCTACTGGTTTCCTGTGACCTTTGGCTGCTTGAATGTCTTCAGTTCAATCAGCTGTAAATCAGTGCATGACTCTAAATGATTTATTTCACAAATTACATCAACAACATTTATTTTTATGGCATGTTTTCATACAAATGATGTAGCTCAAAGAGTTTTTTCAAGATGAAGAAAGAAAAAAGAAAAATATAAAACTAAAATTAGACAATGCTAAGTAACAAAGAATAAAGTAAGGATCGATGGCCAGAAGGACAAAAAAAAAATACCAAAAAAAAATTACAGAGGGCTGGAGAAAAAAAAAAAAACAAAATCTGCAGGGGTCCCGAGGCCAGGAGACCACCCAGCCCCCACTGTGCAATCTGCCTAACACAGATGGTCTAAATCAGTCCTCATGGTATTCAGGCTTCACATGGAAGCATTAGACAATGACGGTCATGTGGCCTTCAATCCATCAATGTAGGGCAGCAGTTCTCAAACTGTGGGGCGCACTGAAACTATACGAGGGGGGCGTCGAATAAATGAACAAGACATCAAAATTAATTTTTTACATTTTTATTTAAAATTAAAATTTGCAAGCATATAATCATAACAAATGCATTATTAATAAAATTAAAATAAAACATTTCTAAGGCATAAATCTAATGACTAACTGATGAGCGGCACCACTGCTGCTGCTTTTATAGTCACGTATTTTCAATCCAGAAAGTTCTAGATGTATCGGTATCTGTCGCGAACATTCGGTTAACAGTAGATCAGGTGATAATCCGGCGCGACTGCACCACATTGGCAGCGTAGCCAATCCAATATTGCCAAATTGAGTTAAATAATTTACTGCGTATTGGGTTATTTTCATGATACAACTAAAAGCAGTATAATATTTTTCGGACAAAAATACGTTCACCTTGAGCAGATTGACTTCATCGGTGT
Source organism: Polypterus bichir lapradei (assembly GCA_026402145.1). Classification (NCBI taxonomy): domain Eukaryota; kingdom Metazoa; phylum Chordata; class Cladistia; order Polypteriformes; family Polypteridae; genus Polypterus; species Polypterus bichir. Next base: position 35,602,420 of record JANRMT010062852.1, on the reverse strand, counting down.
CCTTGTTTACGAGATTTTTAAAAATTAAAACATATTTAATTGTTTCTTTACATAAAAAATAATTAAATAAGAATAAATAATTTATTCTTTGTTTTTGGGATCAGAATTACTACCAAAAACCACACAAGGCATTTTAACAGTTATTAAAGCACTTAAAAAAAAAAAATTGCAAATATTTCATCGAAGTTAGCCGAACACAGGCAAATCTTATGGAAGTAAACATGATAGGATACTGCGACACCGCACGAGTATCATACCTTAGTTAGTTGTATCACGGGTTATTCTCATCTATCTTATATTATGCAGAGGACGCAGAATTATTCCAGGTAGAAAAGGGGAGGGGGGTGTGAAATATGAAAGTTTGAGAACCGCTGATGTAGGGAATGCATGCGCAGATCGTCACCACAGAAAATTAGAAAGAGAACAGCAGAGAAATTAGGGGTTAGTATGGATTTTGGAACCATGAAAAAAATGTATTTAAATGCATATGCAGAATTTCAGAGTTACACTTGTCAAAAAAAACAGAGACTGGAGTCATCTAAAGGTTTGGGGCTTGCCCCCGTGTAATGTCCCCTGGCTGCAAAATGGGTAAATTGATAGCACAGATCAGAGTCAGAGATAGAACTGACAAGTAGAATATGGCGGCTTAAAAGGCCAGAAAGGGAAGTGAAGTCATCAACGGCGGAAGCAGAAGGGTCTTCTTCCATAGGCTCGGATCTGGACGTGACGCCATCAAAAGTGCCGGAACCGGAAGGTTCTTCATCCATGGGTTCTGCTCTGGAGGTGACGTCAACCAAGTGCCCGGAACTGGAAGTACACGTTATTATGCCCAGAACCAGAAGTGACATCATCAGGGCCAGGCGTAATTTCTTGTGTACGGTTTGCAGGAAACTGAGAAAAAAGGTCAGCGCATTCTATCATGCCCTGGTCTGGCATGGAATTACTCTCATTTAGACCCTTTAGCTGCCTCCCCTGCGCACGTGTGTGACACACTAAAATGAAGTTATGAGAAAGCAATGTTAAAGTAATGTTTTTAGCAGTGTTTTAAAGTGCTTCACTGTAATAGCCTGGCAAATTTCTATCAGTCAGCTATTCCAGATTTTAGGTGCATAACAGCAGAAGGCCGCCTCACCACTTCTTTTAAGTTTAGCTCTTAGAATTATAAGCAGACCTCCAATTGAAGCATTAAGGCTACGATTTGGAGTGTAAGGTGAAAGACATTCCAGAATATGGAATGCAGCGAGATTATTTAAGACTTTGTAAACCATAAGTAGTATTTTAAAGTTAATTCTAAATGACACAGGTAACCAATGTAGCGACATCAGAACTGGAGAGATGTGCTCGGATTTTCTTTTCCTATTTAAGATTCTAGCAGTTGCATTCTGCACTAACTGTAAGTGATTGATGTCTTTTTTGGGTAGTCCTGAACAGGAGTGCGTTGCAGTAATCTAGCCAACTGAAAACAAAAGCGTCAACTAATTTTTCAGTATCTGGTAAAGTTGTAAGGGATCCAATTAACTCTCTATATATAAAATCCTAACCCTAAAAGTGCAATGATTTTGTGCAAAGATTTTATGTGACTTTTTATGTCACTTTTTTTGTCACGCTTATTTTAAAACCTACATATACGAGTATATGTTTGGTATGATTCTTTTCAGAATTTATCAAACATTAATGTGATGTTGTTAGATTTTCAGATTCTTATTCCGCTTTTAAATTATAAGCTAAAAAATATCAAGAACTCATGTCCTGTGAGACGAGACTTTGTGCCAACAGATTTAACCATGCCCGAGGCTGGAAATAAAAGACAAAGTAGATGACAAAGACAGCTGCTGTACAGGCTTTTAAGTGTTTGAAGTGCCGTGCAAGATGCAGATCACGAGGCACTGCAGCAGCTGATCAAGCAAAGAGGAGGTAAAAAAAACTGTATTTGTTTCCCATCGTATTACCATTTAAGAGGGGGTTTCGGAGGAGAGACCAATTGGGGTGCGTTCAGCCCCCCTCTTCACAATGCGATTGACAGAGAATCAAAGTGGCTGGCGCGTAGAGGGTAAGGCCCTTAGTTTTTGCTATATTTCTTAAGTGAAAAATGCTGTCCTAGTTATCTGATTAATATGTAATTTAAAATTCAGGTCAGAGTTAAAAATTATCCCTAAGTTCTTTACCTCTGTCTTGACTTTTAAGCCTAATGGATCAAGTTTATTTCTAATATCCTCATTATATCCATTTTTGCCAATCACTAACATTTCTGTTTTTTTCTTATTTAGTTTGAGAAAATTACTGCTCATCCATTCAGAAACACAAGTAAGACATAAGGTCAGTGAAACAAGAGAGTCGGGGTTATCAGGCGCTATTGACTAAATACAGTTGTGTGTCGTCGGCTTTGCTAGCTGTGGTAGCTCACATTATGCCTTGAGATAGTCTGTCCTGATGGAAGCATATAGATTGACAGATATAGGAAAATACAGGAAAAAAGCTCAGCAGAGCAGAAGGAGGCACAAAGGAGACTCCTAAACAAAGTCCCCAAACACAGTCCAGCAATCAGAATCCTTAAAATAAAAGTTACAGATAAAAAGAAAACTCAGAAACTCCAATAATAAACAGCAACGATTCCTACTCCTGTGAGGTCTGCTTCAGTATAAATAGCATGAGGGAGAGCTGACCACACCTCCTGGGGGCTCCACCCAGAGAGGACATAGAACAGAACTATATTTAAAGAGACAGCACACTCTTATAAAAATCACATATGAAATCAACAGAAATAACATAATAACATGAGAAATGATCATTCAAAATGAACAAAAACAACAATAAAACATAAAACACACATAAGTTCAGCCAAAGTTCTAGTCTGGTAATTAGGGCTCTCTCTTGCCTGAAACATGTCCTTGCACAAGTAGAATATTACCTCTGTGTTGTTTAAAAGAACCCCCCACCCCAAAACTCTCCACCCCTTTAAAGGCATGATTTAAAAAATGAAATTGAATATTTCAATTTTCCTGATGGAAATTTTGATCTCAAGACAAATCACATATGTATGATGGAGAGCCTCTTTGGAATTACAGGAGTCAAGTCATAAGATACCCCCTGCGGTAAGTTTGCTTGCAAGCACAGCATTTCCAGTGACACTGTCATGATTTCTTCCCTCACTCGTGTTTTTCTTTTTTTGTTCATTTTTTATGTGTTTTAATCATTGTTTACTTCCAGTCATTGCCACATTGTAGCGCAGCAGCCATTTTGTGTCAATAGCTGCTACGGAGGGAGGTCGTGGCGGTTGCACAAACTACATCATTAGTGCAATGGTACAAAGATCAGCACAACGTGAACTGAAGTTGTTCAAGCTTGAATGATTCCAAATAAAAACTTGTCATGTTTGCTTTCTTTCTTTCTTTCTTTCTTTCTTTCTTTCTTTCTTTCTTTCTTTCTTTCTTTCTTCTTTTTTTACTTCATGGCTCTTGACTTTTTGCTTCTCTTTACGGTCCTTCGGTATGATTTGGTTTCTCAGTTTTCTGGTTACAATCTCTTACCTGTTTTAATAACTCCTCTCCTGGGGCCTCATGCATAATGCTGTGCGTAGAATTCACATGGTGTATGGACAAAAGTGAAAATGTGCTTACATACAAAAAAATTCCAGATGCATAAATCTGTGCGTACGCCAACTTCCACGTTCTTCTGCTACATAAATCCCGGTCAGCGTGACAAGTAACCCACATGCACACGCCTGCTGTCCCACCCTAACTCCTCCCAGAATTACGCCTCTTTGAATATGCAAATCAATATAAATAGCCCTTAAGCTCAGCCTTCTGTGTAAAGGCAATAGAAAAAGCAAGAGGGAAAATAGAAGAATTTTAGCGAATACCAAGTGGAGGCAAAAAAAAACCTACTATTTGTTTGTTTAAACAGTGGTATAATCAACAAAAGGAAGTTGATCGAGTGACATAGCGTGTTGGAGAAACATGAAAGCTCAAGTTCACAAAGTCGCACAGTGCCAGAAATAAAAAAGAAGTTGTCACATATCAAAGTCACCATGAAAAGGCGAGCTGTAGCCCACCGTTTGAGTGTCATATGAAACCTTATTAAGATACAGAAAAAAAAAAAGGCACACAGTGGGAAAAAAGCATGAAATGTCAACTTTAATCTCGAAATTTCCACTTTAATCACGTAGTTTATTTTGTCATTAAAGTAGAACATCATAAACTTCATCTTAAAATCGTTTAATTTACTAGTTTCCCAAATCCCATCGTAACTAAAGTAGCACGTTAAATGCTTTGTTTTGTATTTGATTTTCTATGTGCTCTATGTGTGTGAATCACTACGTGCTTCTTAAACGGGCTTTCTCTTCCTCCGACATATGTATATGTGATATCATGTTCATGATGGTAGCAGTTAAAGCATGTTTTTAAACATGGGAACACGGTGGCGCAGTGATTGCTCATGTCTCACGTAAGATGCTTCCTGCGCCATGCGCGATCTTTGATGAAGTACTTTATTGTATCAGTACTGTCTCTTTCAAACGTACTAACCTCCAATTCCTGTCCTTACTTTTCTTTCTCCAAATACCCAATTGCCACACAATCAACTCTGTAATAGACGTTAAGCCATCTGTAAGGTTAGAATGCCAATTCTTCAAAACTTTTAAGGAACATCGAAATATCTTCGTAGTACGTGTTTAATGTTTAATTATTCTATCCATCTATCCTTCCAGTGTCACGTCAGCACCAGCAGGAATACAGCGCGAGACAGGAACAATCCGTGAATGGAGCGCCAGCGGCTCGTTAGCGCTGCAGCACCATATAGTTAAAGTTAAAGTTTTATCTGTATAAAATAATAAACATATTTTGCTGCATTTCATCTTAAAAATGATATTGTCATCATATGTAAATACGCGCTTTATAAAGTGGCTCAGGTTGTGCAATATTATAACTGTAGTGCAAATTTACAGTGAGGTGATTGTACTAATAAGTTACAAACAGTTCTACAAGGAGCACTTGATGGACTGATTGAGTGAATTTAGAGTTCTTGGGATGAAACTGTTTCTGAACTGCAAGGTCAGTACAGGAAAAGATCTGAAGCTTTTGTCATATGAGAGCAGTTCAATAGATAGCATGGCTGAGGCAGCGTGTGCTTGATGCTGTATACCGATAATTCTCTTTCTGATCAGCTGTTGTAGAGCTGGGATTCACACTCAGATACAGTGATATAAATACTCTGAGTGGTGCAGTGACAGTAATATGGAAAAAGATTATCTGATGCGGGATCTGAGGTGCAGTGAGAGTAACAACCCTAAAGCAGCTATGGTATTTGGAATAGTTTGATCATTCTGTGGACCATTATATTGTTACAGGTTAATTACAATCAAATGCATTAAACTAAGAAACAATATGCATTTAATTTCAGTGTATTTATAAAGCCGCGTCAGGAATGTGGATCTAAAAAGAAAGGATAATTACACAGGAACAGTAGCACTGCTTTGACGCTGGGTGCCTCCAGTCTGCAAAACCAAGCAGAGAATTTGCGTACGACAGGGTACGAGCTACCATGGAAATGTGCGTGGCTTTACGCCAAGTTTAGGTTTTATAAATTGCGATTTGAACGTAGAAACGTTCTTACGCAACATTTTAGTGTGTACGCATCGTTTATACATGAGGCCCCTGGTCATTCCATTCTGCTTGGTTGCATTCCAGACACAAGACCACCAAAAGGGGGTGCTATTCCCAAGTATGATGGTGCCTAGGAGTTAACTACTGATGGGACATAAATAGAGATGGAGTACAGAGAGGGATAACTAAATGAAGTCAAACCCAATTGTTTGGAGACCTTTTAACAGATAGCTGGCTCCACTTTATGATGCACAGGTAGTCAAGTGATTAAGATAATGCTGTAGTCCAGGACTGCAGACTCACATCTTGTCTCTCTAAGAAGGATCTAGCAGGAGTGCCCAAAGCCATTCCTGACCTGAAAAGGAGTCGACAGGCCTGCAGTTCCTGTCTGTGGCCTTAAACCCCCTATGGTCCCAAGACCAGGCAGATTGGAGTTAGGACGACTGGCATGCAAACATCCAGCAAAAGGAAGAGCGGCCAGAAGGAAATGGAAGGGCAAGCAGGAGGAGAAAATACCAAGATGTGTACAGGTTTTGAAAGGGCTGCAGGACCCCCGTGGACTAGAGAAGATCTCAGCTCTTGTATAGGTAGGCACAGAATGGTTCTAAGTTCTTGATTGTATTTATTATTATATATCCAATGCTCTGTGCCTTTTTATTCTTATTAATTTTTGTACTAAGCTTCTTTTCCATTTATACATGATTTTGGAAAAAAGAAATGTAAGATTCATTTCAGTCTGAAACTGAATGAAAATAAGAGGAAAGCAAATACAAGAGCAAAAATAAAAAGAAATCTGTGACTGTAAACATGAGCAACAGTCGTCTTGTAGTCCTTCAGTATCTTGCAGCAACAGTTCAGGTGTACAGAGCCTTTGGATCTGCAGCTGTGAATTTGAACATCGAGGATCACACCTCCAGATGTTCAATTTCATTCACTTTGCTTTATCTTTGCAAAGAATTCACTGATCTCAGCCTCGGAGTGCTTTAACAAGTTCACAGACAAAATTAAGTTTGCAGCGTTGACGATTCACGATGGCCCAAAGGTGCTTTATGGGCTAAAATCTGAAGAGAAGGCAGGCCAGGGCAACACCTCCACATCAGCATTCATTCCTCAGGACTGGTGATAAGCGGAACATTTAAGCTTCAATTCATATAGTTTTGCAAAACTGACACTAATATGTTACTTTAGCAATTATGAAATTTAAACTTCATTAAAAGATTTTTTGGGTGGAAAACAAGGAAGTTTTGTTTACTTGTGAACCTGCATAATGAATGTAACCCGTCACATGTCTGTCAAATCAGTTCTATTTATGCCTCTCATTCAGATCACCGCTGAGAAGTGCAGTGGATTTTTTCAAACAGTGTTACGCTGCATATTTTCATCACTAAAATGTGCCATTAGTGTGTTTTCTCCACAGGAAATCTCAATACATGGAAAGTGGGCACCGCTAAGCACTCACTGTTACTGGGCAACTGCCTTATCCTGGTTAAGGATACGCATGCTTTATGTCCATTCAGGACCCCAAGCAATTGCTGTCCTGTCACTACACCTCTGGTTGTAGGACAAATTGAGCATTGACCATTTTGTTAGGCTTTTATTGGCACATGAGGCCTGTTAAGACAGCAGGCTTAATAAGGATGCAGAAAGCCAGCAGCACCCCACTTGCATTCCTGTGTGGGCACTAAAATGAATGGCTGAACAGCCGCTCTATCAACAGCTCTGGACTTCATCTGATAAAAAAAAGTGTCAACGTTGATCTGAGACCCCTTCAGACAAAAAGGCAACCAAAAGGACATTCCTTTGCTGCAAGCAAATTGAATTCTGGACACCTATGAAGAGGCAGTGGAAGTGTAATTGCAAAGGACCATGATGCAAGGTGACACTTTCCATCAAAACTAGCTGCATTCATCTCTTCTCTCTCGTTGGACCTGAAAGCCCTGTTTGGGATGAGAAACCACCCTCGCTCTACAGAGCAACAAGTTTACAAACTTTGCTTGGCATGGAAGCCTCTCACCATAGAGCAGGGGTCCCCAACTCCAGTCCTAGAGGGCCACAGCGGCTGCAGGTTTTCATTCTAACCCTTTTCTTAATTGGTGACCAGTTTTGGCTGCTAATTAACTCCTTTTCCTTTCATTTTAATTGACGTGTTTTTTTTAGATTTGTTCCCCTGAATTTCTTTCTTTCCTTAAATGGCAGCCAAACAGAAATGAAATGTGAAGTGAGTGGGCCAACAGAACAGTGTTGTGCATGAATTAGTTTAAAAGAGTGCATTCATTGAACAAGCTCATTTTTCTAAGAATGGTGAACTTAATGTAACGTATTTGCAAGTGAAGAACTTGAATGTGAGCGAGTTCAGTTTTATGTGACATTCTGGATCTGGTTTAGGTCCTAAACGTTTTGCCATACCCTGTAATGTAGGGGTGAAGCCAAATCCGAATACGGTATTCTGATAAGCACAAATGGTGGATTTTTATGAATATTTATTTTGTGCTAATTTTTTGCCATTTATTGGTATTCGGAAAAAATAACATAAAATCAAATAGGCACTGTCTGTGTCTGCCTGCATGTACTTAAGCTGCACCCCTAAGCTGACACGAGCACGCGGTGAAGCTCTGCTTTCACTTTTAGGAAAACGTACTTTGCGAGGCCACTTTATATTTTTCCCCATTGGACATGCAATATGTGATGCGAATTGTGACCGACAGCGTAATACGTTAGTTCATCTACACGCTGGCTCCACAGTCACCATTTGTGTCACACGGTTGGAAATAAAGCGGTAATTTATATGTTTATGTAATATTCATATATATAAATATATATATATTTATACATATATATATATAAATATTTATATATATATAAATTATAATATTTATATATATAGCTACTCCTCCGCATCGAGAGGAGTCAGATGAGGTGGCTCGGGCATCTGATCAGGATGCCTCCTGGACGCCTCCCTGGTGAGGTGTTCCGGGCACGTCCAACCGGGAGGAGACCCCGGGGAAGACCCAGGACACGCTGGAGGGACTATGTCTCCCGGCTGGCCTGGGAACGCCTTGGGATTCTCCCGGAAGAGCTGGAAGAAGTGGTCGGGGAGAGGGAAGTCTGGGCCTCTCTGCTTAAGCTGCTGCCCCCGCAACCCGACCCCGGATAAGTGGAAGGGGATGGATGGATGGATGGATTTATATTACACATGCATCTATTTAATTCCTTTTTTGACCGGGAGGATATTAGTATTTATGGTCATATGTGTTTGTGGCTGGGTATAACTTAATAAAGTGTATTTAAATAAAAAAGCCATAATTATTGTGTTTTATTCAAGAACACTGTAATAGCTTAATATAAGGCATGCAAAACTGAAAAAGTAACTCCTGGGTAATTTATTCTCACTCTTTAAAAAATACAAAATGAACTGAACATGAACTAGTGCAAGATTGAAATGGAGAACAATGAACGTGAATTTTTTCATTTTAATCTGTGTGAGCTGAACTTTGAGCGAGTGCTTGTGAGGTGTGAACTTTCACAACACTGCATATAGAAGACCAACTAAGTCAGAGCCTCAAACACCAACCAATTTCACTTCAACCTGTTGCTTAATTAGGCTCTGATTCTTGTCCTTAATTAAACCTGTTTTTTAATTCCATGGCTTGTTGCTGCTCTCATTGTTTAATAGCAGACATTTCCGAAATTGTTGATTTTTCTCTTTTCTAAGAGCGCCGTTCAAATGTTTTGTGGACCTGAGCAGATCAACATTCATAAGACCTTCACCTTTCTTTATTTTCAGATATTTTATGATGGTCACAGTTTGCTGGTCCTGTTTTGGCTCATTTTGTATCTCATTATTGTTTGGCTGCTAATCAAGGGAAAAGAAACAATTAAGGGGTCAGAGTCTTCAAGAGCAAATTAATTACAATCAATTCAAATGAAGTTAATTAGCAGCAAAAACAGGTCACTAAGAAATGGGTTAGAATGAAAACCTGCAGCCACTGGGACCCTCCACAACCAGAGTTGGGGACCCTTGCTGTAGATCCTTGGAAATGGACGCCATGAATGAGCTCTGAGATCCACTCTTCAAGGCAAAGCATGGGGCCAGTGACTGAGCCCAGCCTGAGAAAACTGAAAAGATGTCATTACTTCAAGAAAGGAACGTCAGCATCTAGAAACCATGTTCAGAATGAATGAAGTTAAATTAGATTAGATAAACCTTATCAATCCAATGGGGAAATTCTTCTGCTGTAGAAACATAAAAAAACAAGAAAACAGACTTACAGGACAAATAATATAGCCAATCAATCAATCAATCAGCCAATCAATAAAATAAATAAATAAATGAAAACTAATTGAATTTGTTCTTCAGGTGGAAGCATTGAATTGCTTGATAGCATTGAGCAGAAAAGACCCCCAGAGGTGCACACTGTGATGGAATGAGCCTGTGTCTATAAGTCCTCCAAGAGAGCGCCTCTTTTTGGCAATAGCTTCCTGCATGTCCAGAGTTCATCCTGTGATGGAATCGGCTTTCTTGATAAGTTCATTCAGGCATTATGTGTCTTTTGAGTTCAGGTTGCTTTCCCAGGAGACTGCAGTGTAGAACAACACACTGGCCAGGTGAAGTTGCAGAAAGCACAAGAATGAGTCTAAAAACAATCTGAAGAAGACAACATCATATCACAATTCAGGCAAAAGACCATGTAGGAAAAACCAAACGTGCACTCCAGTGCAAGCAGAGTCCTCCACTTGAACACAGACCAACCACACAGCATCAGACATCACATTTCGTTATTGTAAAGCTGTTTATCTCTGCTAAGATAAATTAGTACTCTAAAAATCACGTATACAGTTTGTGTTTTATGTTTGTTAGACATCCTGTCTTCTGTGTTGATATAGATATGCAGTTATCAAATTTCTAAAATCCTTATATTTATAAATAAATTGCATTATTCTGTTTCTGGCTGGGATTGGCTCCAGCAGACCTTCGTGACCCTGTGATAGGATATAGCAGGTTGGATAATGGATGGATGGATGGTGTGGAGGACTGCCGGCTTCTTATTCCGGTCCTCACCCCCAGGCCGCCAGGAGGAGCTCTCCCGACAGCAGGATCGTGCCCCGAGTTCCAGCAGGGCATCATGGACCTTGTAGTGTTTATACACAGCCCTGCTGGATACCTTGGGGGCTGCTGGGAGTCACTGTAGGGGGGCTCGTGGGCTCATATGTGCCCTATAACCCGGGAGTACGTCACGGTCACGTGACAGGAAGAAACGACGTGCTCCCGGGTTGAAGAAAAGGACTGTTTACCCTGACCCGGAAGGAATAAGGAACTCTGGACTGATTGGGCAGGAACACCTCCGGGTCAGGGTATATAAAAGGACTATGGGCCAGTCCAGACACTGAGCTGAGCTTGGAGGTAGGAGGGCGAAGTGTCTGGGCGAGGAGGAGAGAGAATATTATTGTGTTATTGGTGATCTAATATATGAGTAGTGTGGAGAGTGCTTTGTGCACGTTTTATCAGACAATAAAGAAGTCTCGGACTTTTATCCGGTGTTTGGAGTCATACCTGAGGGTTCAAGGGAGCACTAGCGCCCCCTACTGCCACAATGGATGGATATTCTATTTCTTAAAACAACCGTGTATCGGATACCTCGATAAAAGTCTAATGCCGGATTCCTACCTAGAGAGAAAGATAAGGAAAGTGAAATGAGTACCTTGCCAAATGATCAAATTAATTATTGGTATTGCCAAAGACAAAACTGATAACTAATTAACTGATCGATTAACATCAATCAGTCGATTCTTCAACAGTTTCCACAACATCAGGGTAGACCTACCAAGGATTGTAGTTTGCATGCAGCAATACCCATTAGAGAGAATAAAATAATATTAACTTTAAAATTCACTGCATGAAAAATAATACTTCAAAAACACAAAAATATAAAAAACAGAAAATAAATATAAGCTGAGGAACAATCTCTGGCTGAAATATAACAGCATCAAAATTGAACTCATGTTGCATTAAGTATGCCCACTGTTCTATAATAAGATATAGGAGGAAACAATGTCTGCTGAACTACTAAGAAAACTAGCAGTAGTTGCATATTGAAGCACATTAATTGGCTAAAGCTGAAGAACAAGGGCCAATGAAATGGTTTGTTGTTCATCATGTGCCCTCCTATTTCTTAAAGTTACGGAGCTCTGATGTAGACACTCGTTTAGGCCTTTTAACATTCTCATACAGTCAGAGCCGCTCAGTCCATTAGGTGGCATAGACAGCCATCCTCTGAGGGGCACCATATATGCTACTGTAGGGGCACTGAGAGGGACCTGGGCGTCAAACTCTGATGATATTGAGAGAGCGCTGTCACCTGCTTTATGAAACTAAAAGTGCTCATGCTCTGTGCACCAAGAGGTGTGCACTCCTTGTAGTGACTGCGGTGCCGTTTGTGCTACTCAAGGGGCACTTGAATTCCAAAGAGACAAACACCAAAAACACAGGTCATCGCTATGGACATCCAGAGGCTAGGGCTCCAACTGTTATACTGCTATCTCAACTTACTTAGCCCCTTCTGTGTTTTATTATTTGTTTAATAATAAACCTCTTTGTTTATGTACATCTGCCTCAATGGCTTCACTTATCTTTGGGGTCTGGTCACGAGTTCCCCTTAAGTTCACAACATGAAAAATGGCATGGATAAGCTATGTCTTGATTTATCATTTATGTCAACAAAAGCTACATTTCAATAAAGGTAAGAAGTCTTTTGATACCCCCTATGTATAGATTAAAGGCTGCCCTTTGAACCTCCGCTGTCTTGCGCCTAAAACTGATTTCAATTCATTTCAATGTCATTAAAAAGTCATAAAAACAGAAGATTGATGGTTTCATTGTTTCTGTCACCTTCTATAAGTCAATGTCTTTATAGACCCTCCATCCCCCTGCCCTTTTTTACACAGCCTTTGAACCAATGCCTAGTATTATTTTGGAAAAAAACAAAAATACACTAACTATATTTTTTTCTCTTTATTTTGCAGCTTGCAGTGCTGTTGCTGTAAACCCCTGGCTGTATTGTCACATCTGGTAGGAAAACCACTGCAAATATTATTAAAAATGAAGATGACTCCCCATAGCGTCACATTCCCAAACGAGTCAAGACCCATTCAGGGTAAAGACAGCCGGTCAAGTCCACACAGGGGCAATTTGGACCTGCCAGTTTAGCTAACCAGCATTTCTGTTGGGAGATGGAAGGAAATCCCACTCAGGCCCGGGAACAAAAATTACTACTGGAATGCGGGACCCTGAACGCTGTGTCAGCCATGAAGAGTAGAGTGTGCAAGTGTTTTTTTTTTTTTTAAGTAAAGTTCTAAAACTTACAGATGCAAATTAATGAGTGGTATCAACTCTTCCACCATTCTGGAAGACCTCCCTACTGCATTGCTAATCTGTGCTACTCCATCCTACTACCATTTACAAGATGCCTTTCTGCATTATATCGTTCTCCAAAATTTCAAAATCTTTGTTCCTCCATCATCTCATTTGTGACACCATATGTGAGTGTCCAGTGACCACTGGCATTCTGTTCAAGGTTAGCCTACACTGTTGGTTATTTAATTAGATGCATGGTTTGTGTGCAGTGTTGCCACAATTAGATTAGAATGGAATCGATAAACGTTATTAATCCCAAGGGGAATTCAGATGCATACAATTCTAGGACATTCTAGAAACAATTATACAATCAATCAGTTGATGGATAAATAACAAATAATAACTGCGGTGGGCTGGTGCCCTGCCCAGGATTTGTTCCTACCTTGTGCCCTGTGCTGGCTGGGATTGGCTCCAGCAGACCCCAGTGACCCTGTGTTAGGATATAGCGGATTGGAAAATGACTGATTGACTGACTAACAAATAATAAATGAAAAATGTGTATTGTGCATAAGCAACAAATTAGAGAGTATATACATTTTATCTGGGACATCGGTGGGAAGCACTGAATTGTCTGATAGGAGCGAGCAGAAAAGATCCCCAGAGGTGTTTCTTAGTACACTGTGGTGAATAAGCCGGTGACTAAAAGTGCTCCAAAAGAGTGCCTCCTGGAGGGGATGGAGGAGATTTTCCATGATGGCATCCAATTTTGCCAACATCCTCTTTTCCACAGCAGTGGGATAACAGTGTCCAGCATTAGCCCTATGAGGGAGCAGGCTTTCATGATATGTTTGTTCAAGCATTGTGCATCTTGTGAGCTCAACTTGCTTCCCAGGAGACCACAGCCTAGAACAATACTCTGGGTTCTGCGGGCTAATATTTCCAGCAGCTTGCTGCACACATCAAAAGACCTGAGTCTCTTGAAGTTGGGATTGGACCACGTGTCTGCCTGGGAGGTTGCCAACCAGGATCCTGAGCTGTTTTATCACGTGGTGGGTGCGGCAACATGCTGTACCAGTGATATGCTCCCCAACGTGATCTGACCTGACCTGAAATACACATGAAAAAGTCTTCAGTGAAATCCACACTGAACCAGCAAGTGCGTTGTCTTGACCTTTACAATGTTCACCTGATGACATCATATGCCACACCCTCCGATTATCCCTCAGCAGAAAACAAAATGGCCACTACAAAGTGTTCCTATGGTGGGTATCAGCAATGCCTTTCACTTTCTGCTATCCACTGTCAGACTCTGCAGTATCACTGAGGCTTATAAATGGATGCGGTTCAGCCCTGTTATGATGGAACCTTTAAACATTTTTTTGTGCATCTCCTGCCTGAGATAAAAATCATTTTAACTAATTTAAAGTGTCTTCAGACACAAAGAAGACAATGGTGTAACTAATTTTGCTATCATAGGCTTCTCTGAAATATTTCAAGTTTTTTTCTGCTGTTTCTGCCACCACTAAAGAATAGCTGCATTGTCGTTTCTGTGACAATCTTCCTCATAATGCACTGGGAGAGTGCGGCTAATGACATCATCGGTATAACAGTATAAAGCATACATTTCTGGATTACCTGAGACTGATTTAAATAAAGATTTTACAATTCTTATTTTGTGTGACTCAAGTTTAATAGAAACTAGTTCTGAGGTTTTGACTTTGGCTTTGATTTTTGGTTAGCAATTTAGCTTTGTAGCCTTTCTTATTTCTGGTATCAACCCATGCCTGTTTTTTAACCATGGTTTTTTTCCTGGTCATTGCTCATAAAATTTTTTACTGACTACTTCTTCAGTCAGTATAAGCCTAGCTTGCATAGAGCGGTCAGTTGGCTGCTGCAATATTTTCTTGCAAACCCAGTAATGTATTTTGTGAGGGACCCCATGCAAGGACTGGCATCCTGGCTGGAGCTCTGCTGGGATCATTACCTGGCCAGCACACCAATGGCATGGAAGGACAGGGGGTGGCAGCTTGCTCAGGGCATTGTCTCCCCTGAGTCTCTAGATGGCAGCAGCGAAGCCAAGTTACGGCACCACCATGGATTCCCATAGGGCACACTGAGAATTGCAGTTCGGTGCCTCAGTGCTTTTGAGTTCCTTGGGAGCCACCAGGGGGTGAGAAGGAACTAGCGAGCCCTACTTCGTCTGGTTAGGTAGAATGCCCAGAGTGGACTGGGCGGTCCTGTGGCCTGGAACCCCTGCAGATTTTATTTTTTCTCTCCAGCTGTCTGGAGTTTTTTTTTTGTTTTTCTGTCCTCCCTGGCCATTGGACCTTACTCTTATTCTATGTTAATTAGTGTTGTCTTATTGTAATTCTTACTTTGTCTCTTATATTTCTTTTCTTCATCATGTAAAGAGCTTTGAGCTACATTATTTGTATGAAAATGTGTTATATAAATAAATGTTGTTGTTGTTGTTGGTTACAGCTGTGGTGGTCGGCTGGGGGTTGTGCCCAGTCGCCATGCTTGGATGTTCCAGGGACTGTACCTTCTTCCCAGGACCACGAGAGGGCAGCCGCCCCGCCTGGTATGGGAGCCTCCGCCAGGGGGCGCCCGGACGATTGTGTGGCCTCGGCTCATCAGCTGCAGTTGGGAGGAAGCAGACAGAGCTTGGTGGAGAGGAGTGGAGGCGGTTCAGGACCATTGGAGGGCCCTTAAAGAGGGTGTGTGGTTCAGGGGGACCCTGTGCTGTGTGGACATTGTAAATCGTTGAGTGAATAAACGTGTGCTATTTGTAGACATTCAGGTATCTGTCTGTCTGTGTCTGGGGCTGGCTTCCATACAGCCTTACCCAGAAGTGCTCCCAGGCCACAGCTTTGGGACACCGCAAGTAATCCTGGGTTTTATATATAAAAGGAACCTCTTGGTTTCATTCAGGAAGCCAGAGTCGGGAGGAGGAGGACAAAGCTTGCAAGAGGAGAGGAGGAGAAAGAGACAAAGTGTTGTGGAGAGAGAGAATTACAGAGCAGAGTTGTGGTTTGGTGTGGGAAATGCTTGTTAAAAGAGTTTCACACATAAAAACCTTTTGTAAATAGGGAGCTTGGGTCCCTATATGGATGTTTGAGGGTGGTGCTCGAAGCACGTTCACGTATGTGTATTACAAGGTGATTGTGATTTATAATGGGTTAATTGTGCAGAAAGGTGCATACTCTAGGTTTTATCAATCTGATTTTATTTTTGGCTTACGCATTTGTCTGTTTTTTGACTTGTGCATGTTATCATGCTTGAAATCATGCAAAGTTTTATAAACAAGGCACCAGAGTTGTATACGTCTGAAAACACCAGCTCAGCGTTATAATGTGGATGGGATTTCTAATAATGCAGATTCTAATTGTGATCTGATTCATGTTTACTGTATTACATAGCCCTATCCCTGCCTGCTCATTACAATGTCTCATTTCCTGAATGATCACCCTTCACGGAAGGAAACCATATTCGAACACAGCGGACATAAAGGAGCTGCTTTCTGTGGCGCTTGTCGCATTGCTTACCTGTATGTATCGAAATTGTATTTTCTACATTTTAAAGGCTGAGAGACAATTAGGAACCTAATCAAGGACTTTGTTAAATGGTGCGACTCAAACCACTTACACCTGAACACCAGAAAAACCAAGGAGCTGGTGGTGGATTTTAGGAGACCCAGGCCCCTCCTGGACCCCGTGATTATCAGAGGCAACTGTCTGCAGAGCGTACAGACCTATAAATACCTGGGAATGCAGCTGGATGACAAATTGGACTGGACTGCCAATACTGATGCTCTGTGCAAGAGAGGACAGAGCCGACTATACTTCCTTAGAAGGCGGGCTTCCTTCAACATCTGCAATAAGATGCTGAAGATGTTCTATCAGACGGTTGTGGTGAGTGCCCTCTTCTACGCAGTGGTGTGCTGGGGAGGCAGCATAAAGAAGAAGGACGCCTCACACCTGGACAAACTGATGAGGAAGGCAGGCTCTATTGTAGGCATGGAGCTGGACAGTTTGACGGGCGCTGAGCAGGCTCCTGTCAATCATGGAGAATCCACTGCATCTGCTGAACAGGATCATCTCCAGACAGAGGAGTAGCTTCAGTGGCAGACTGCTGTGACTGTCCTGCTCCACTGACAGTCTGAGGAGATTGTTCCTCCCCCACACTATGCGACTCTTCAGTTTCACCCAGGGGGGGTAAACATTAACATTATTCAAAGTTATCGTCTGTCTGTATACCTGCATTGTTATCACTCTTTAATTTAATATTGTTTTTATCAGTACGCTGCTGGAGTATGTTAATTTCCTTTTGGGATTAATAAAATATCTATCTATCTATCTATCTATCTATCTATCTATCTATCTATCTAT
>JANRMT010062852.1:35564941-35585071 GCA_026402145.1 Polypterus bichir lapradei | reverse complement strand
TATCTATCTATCTATCTATCTATCTATCTATCTATCTATCTATCTATCTATCTATCTATCTATCTATCTATCTATCTAAATAACAGACCAGTCAGTGCAGTATTCAGGTTACAGAAACTCCTGTGACCGGCAGCGTTACCATCCCTTCAAGGATTTTTCCGCAGATGTTCACCTACACAGTGTAGACGAACAGTTACATCATATGCAGTTTTGGTCACTTTAGTGTGGACAGAGATACTTTCGTAAGCAATGTGAACCAGTAGAGTGGATGGAAATAGTTTTGGTTTAAAAATGCCAATTTTAAATTAAAATGTAGTAGTGTGGAGATTTGTGGAGTTACCTTTAGTGCTTCTATTGGTGAGCTACTGCTTGGTGACACGACAATAATAAAAGATCTATTTGGATTTAAAATTACACTCTAGAATATGGACTGCTTATAGCACATTGTCACACACGTGCGCTTTGGAGGCAGTCAATAAGCCCTGAGGTGAGTGAAACATCAGAAGATGAAGGGTTAATTTATGGTACTAATGCCTCTCTCTTTTTCATCAGACCTAAAGAAGAGTAATAATCCAATATACTCATCACATAAACTTCCAGATTCCCAAGATGGCCGCCCAACGTCACTTCCACATCCGACTCCAGATGAAAATGTCACTTTCCGGTCTCCCGCAGATGATGTTACTTCTGGTCACCCTGAAGATGATGTCACTTCCGCCACATCCACAATAACATCACTTCCGGTCTCCTGATGATGGTGTCACTTCCGGTCGTCCGAAGATGATGTCACTTCATTCCACCCATTACGACGTCATCTCCTGCCACATCATTTCCGCCAGCCGTCTTTTTTCTCTATAAAAGCACCATTTCACTGTTTCACTTTGTCAATTGCATATTTGAATCTTTTCAAATATTTTCTTTGCTTTGTCCGCTGGACAATATACTCTTTGTTCGTTGTGGAAATCCTTTCATTTCACGACAACATGAATTAATCACTTATAGCTGAGTAATGAGACCTTAAGTGCTTTGTTTGTTCTTATTTGGACTTGGTGCATTGCTAGTCACATACTACAATGTGATAAAACCTTCAGAAAGGGTTTCACACCAATAAGTGACTAACAGATGCACTACATCAATCCTTTACGGCTCCATTATTTTAAAGTGTTTTAAAAAGATGAAAGGCTTCAAAAATGCAGTTTTGTTTAAAAAAAAAAGTTTAAAAGTAAAAGTCCGAGTCTTTGAATGCTAACACTAATTAAAAGCAACTTGTCTCTTATTGCTTTGTGTCTGTGATTTGCAAAGTGTGCGATTCACCAAATGTAATTTCAAATGAGTTGTAATGGAAGGACAAGTACAATTACCACGGCAGAAAAACAAATTAGATGCTCTCGTAATGGAAATGCAGTCAACAATGGCTCTGAAATGAGGAAAATCTGATTGCAATAATGTATTACAAAACAGGACAACACTGATTCAAATGAAAATGTTTTTATCTTTTGTGTCTGTTATTTTTAATTGAGCATTCAGCAAAAAGAAGACAATTATTTCCTTGCTTATAACTGCAAGCACATGTTTTAATTTTCACAAATTATCTGTAGGCCTCAGTAGGTGGATGCACATATTATGAGAGCAATGGCTTGATCGGGGTATTGACACCGTCCTAACATCTCATGGCTGGCTGTGTATGAGTGTGCCCTAGGACTACTCACTGACATGTTCATTTTCTCTGATTTCTCACTTTCTATCCACACCTCAGATTCAGATTTCAATGGAGTGAGCCTGTGATGGAGATGAGGTACCCTCGCAGTCAGAAGTCTGATTAGTTGCCTTCCCCTTTGGCTTGCCAGACTAAGTTGGATATATTCTGCAACTTAAATTAGGTGAGGACCCGGTTGAAAGTGCAGCCTCTTCATGAGAACCTATGTTGGCCTAGTAGATGACCCTTCAGTCAGGTTAAGTTCAGCTTTATTTTACATAACAAATAACTCACAGATCAGAGTGCTCAGAGTGCTGCATGCATTTTCACCTATAAATCAAACTAATATTTGAGTAAAGTACACAGACGCTACACTAAATGGACACTGAAATATAACTGCAGAACATGGTGACAGAGTACTCAGATGTTGAGCTAAGGACTGTCACGTGAAATGTGTTTGTTCTCCCCGTGTTTTGATTGTGCGTGTTGGTCATTTTTTTTTTTTTTGCTCATTTGGTAAGCCGTTTTCCTTACTAGTTATTTCCCATGATGGGTTTTCTGAATATTAATTTTGCTTTTATTTTCATAACTAGGGAGTTCCCCCTACTCGCTTCGCTTGCCACACCCCCCCAGCCTGTGTTATGCTCCAACCACTTCGCATCTCTGCCGCTCGCATTGTGAAGAAGGGGGCTGAACGCACCCCAAGAAGACTCGGTCGCTCCTCTGAAACCCCCTCTTAAACAGTAATATAATGGGAAACAAATAGTTTTTTTTTACCTCCTCTTTGCTCAATCAGCTGCTGGTTTGCTGCTACTGCCGTGCTGCATGATCTGCATCTCACATGGCGCTTTGAACATTTAAATGCCTGTACAGCAGCTGTCCTACTCTTTGTCTTTTATTTCTGGCTCCAGGAATGGTTAAATCTCTTGGCACAAAGCCTCGTCTCATGTGACGTGAGTTCTTGATATTTTTCAGTTCATAGTTTAAAAACGGAATAAGAATCTGAAAATCTAACAACATCACATTAAAGTTGATAAATTCTGAAAAGAATGATACCAAACATATATGTGTAGGTTTTAAAATAAGTCTGATTTAAAGCATGACAAAAAATGTAACATAAAATCATTGCAGAAAATCATTGCACATTTAGGCTTAGGATTTTATATGTATATATAGAGTAGATTAAAACACTGTACAGTTTTTAGAAAATATTTTGCTTGGTTTTCATAACCATTTTGTTTTTTCCAGGCTATTTTTGTCACCATTGTCATTGCTATGTGTGATGCTAGTGAAGACTATAGCAAAATATTTTTGAGTTGGACCAAGAGTTGAAGGGGTTGAAACTGAAAGATCGAAAAATTAAACAGCAGAATAGAAATGAGAGGCCAAAATTGAAGTCAAGAAATGAGACTATTGAGGAGTTAGTTTGACAATAAGCTATCCTCAGAATGGGATTCCTCACCCAGTTCGTGACACTATGGAATGCAGTCCTAGAAGTTACGTGATTGACACACCACATTAAGAATTGGAGCGTCACGTGTATCACTATTCAAGTCTGCGGATTCTTGTGACCGGTGTTCTTTATTCATGTTGTTTACACTTTCCTGGGGAATACTTTGGAATTCTTGGTGCCTGTTCTGGGGTTTCTGAGTCGAGGAATTTGATTAAAATTTTAATTTCATACTATTTTGGTTTGGACTAAATTGTAATTTTTTACCATCTTATTGCGGCACCATTTTGAATATTAACGACTGTTTTGTGGCAAGGCAACCTCACAGAAGTCCCTGGAAGCATGCTTGAGTGACATCATCAGCACAACCCTTTAAAAAGGGTAAACTAAAAGACATAACGTGCACTTCTTGGTAGTTTCATTCTCAGTTTACTGACTTACTTTCTGGTTTATGATTCTGATTCTTGTTGCACCTTTATGGTTTGGTGATTGATCGGTTTGTCTCTTTGGTTTTGACTCCAGCACGTACTCCATTTTTTTCCTCATTTCTTCTTCTGGTCCCGAAATAAAAATCACTCTGCTTCAGCAGAACATGGATATTTAAAGAAAAGTAACCTTTCTATGTTTGTTGGTTTTGCTATTTAGATTTGCTGTTTCTTGACTTCTGCTTTTGACTTTCAAAATGAGGTTCTTGGTTTTAGATTTGCGTATAAACAAAAGACAGACTGATGTTTGGTTTTGACTCTGCTTGTTTGACATTTCTTCTCCTGGTCAACCTTTTTAAGCTTTTCTTGGTGTGAAGATAACATTCACGTGGCATTTCAGTGGTATCATAATTTGTTACACATCCCCATGCAAAGTGAAGGAACACCACTAGAGGTAGGTTTAGGACATTAGTGTGGGGCACAATGAGATTGCCAGAATCAGAGGACCTTACTGGGCGAACAGGAGCGTAGTGATCGAGAAGGTCACTGATGTAGACTGGTGCAAGCTTTGCCGGTTATTAATTGAGTTTTATTTTCAATTCTGTAAGAAACAAGGAGCCAGTGGAGGCGAAGCAGGATGGATGTTATGTGCTCACTGTTGCTGGTCCGTGTAAGGACTCTTGCAGTGGAGGTTTGAATCAACTGGAAAAAAGTGCAAAAATTGAAGTCTGTATTACCAAAAATTAAAGTTGTTTGACATAAAAGTCTTACAGGAAAAATATTCACTAGTATCCACAAATTTGGGCAATTAGATTTAAGTGCCATTAGCTTATAAAACCTCACGTCTAAGACACACTAAATTAACTCTCACCTGTGTCTTAAGAACAGAACCTCAAAATGGTGACATCAGAGCCGCTGCCAAGGGGAGACAACCATGACACCTGTCAGGAACCCCAAGCGGTGGGAGGCTCTCTTGCGCGAGGCTAAAGCTGCGGCAAATGAAATGGAAATCTCAGCAGTTTTCAGATCAGGTCTGCATCGCAAAAGACCAAGACATCTTATTGAGTCTGATGGATCTGACACAGAAGCAGATGATCAGGAATCCCAAGATCCAGAAGTAAAATTCAGTAGAGGCACATTTCACATTATGATGGATTCCTTAATTTCATAATTGTCTGGGCATTTTGAAAGCCTAAACAACATATGTCACGTTTTTTGTCTAATTTTAAACTTTAGGAGCATGAGCACGGAGGAGATCTCAGCCTCTTGTGCAAATGTAGATGTAAAATATTCAAAGGATCTTTAGCATCATTTGAAAGATCAGGTGATTCACGTCATGAACGTGTATGATGCAAATGTTATGGTCTGAAGGTAGGCACTGTGATCATTGATATCATATCATGAGATACACATACAGAAAAAAAAATGTTGCAAAAAGATATGTTGACTCTTTTAGTAATTTTAATTCAGAGCTACCAGACCCTCCACACATCATGTGATACGATATTATATAAATTTAATTATGGCTGCACAAAATTTCAATGTGATTGAGATTAAACTTGAGTGTAGCATAGGCACGTTACTCGATCAGCTCAGGGAGGCAAAATTATCGTACTACAGAGCCAGGGGGCCCACAGGGGCTCAGCCATTATTGTCAGGGGCTCAAGATTTTCTGGCGATGGGGCTGGTGACATACATAAAAATAAAATGATGTTGCAGTAAAAAATAACAAAACAAGAATGGTACAAAACTTCTACTAAGAGAAAATGACCTTAGATCAAAAAAATGTTAAATCTAGAAATTCTGTTGATTAAAAGATAATCTGTCACAGAAGGAAATGACCAGAAATAATTACAAAGCTTAATAATAAAAAAATAGAACCAAATCACAACAGGGAGCCAGAAAAGAGAATAAGCTTTTATCCTAAGGGCACCAGAAGAGACAGGACTCCAGCAGAAAGGCTGCTCCAAATGAATTGTTCTTTCACAACAGAACTCTTGTTCTGCTAGTGGGCAAAGGACATTATATAGTTAATCATCTGCAAGGCTTCTGTTTCATTAGGAGATCCAGATTTGTTCACAGAGAAGGTATCATGGTGGCTAAAACGTTCGAGTCCTACCTCCAACTCACTGAAGTAACCATAAGCAAGGCACTTCACGCTCCTGTGAATTTACATACATGACTTTTTCAATCTTAGCTTAATTGAAGCAAATTGTGGACCACCGGTTGTGTAGTGTGAGATCTCCAAGGACTTTGAGACTCACCTTATCTTAAGTTGTGAGGATGTTGTCCAACTGCAAGACCTGACAACAGTGATCGCAAAACTAAAAATACAATGCCCACAAATAGAGAAAAGACCAATCAAAACTACAAACAAACATGAGCAGAGAAGAGTAAATGGCTGCTCAAGAAATGAAAGTAAATTGGAATTCTGGATTGCGTGAACAGAACTTTGGAGCCAGCAGATATATTTACAGTTGTGCTTGAAAGTTTGTGAACCCTTTAGAATTTTCTATATTTCTGCATAAATATGGCCAAAAACACCATCAGATTTTCACTGAAGTCCTAAAAGTAGATAAAGAGAAACCAGTTAAACAAATGAGGCAAAAATATTATACTTGGTCATTTATTTATTAAGGAAAATGATCAAATATTACATATTTGTGAGTGGCAAAAGTATGTGAACCTTTGCTTTCAGTATCTGGTGTGACCCCCGTTTGCTGCAATAACTGCAACTAAATGTTTCTGGTAACTTTTGATTATTCCTGCACACCGGCTTGGAGGAATTTTAGCCCATTCCTCCGTACAGATCAGCTTCAACTCTGGGATGTTGGTGGGTTTCCTCACATTAACTGCTCGCTTCAGGTCCGATTGGATTAAGGTCAGGACTTTGACTTGGCCATTCCAAAACATTAACTTTATTCTTCTTTAACCATTCTTTGGTAGAACGACTTGTGTGCTTAGGGTCGTTGTCTTGCTGCATGACCCACCTTCTCTTGAGGTTCAGTTCATGGACAGATGTCCTGACATTTTCCTTTAGAATTCTCTGATATAATTCAGAATTCATTGTTCCATCAATGAAGGCAAGCCGTCCTGGCCCAGATGCAGCAAAACAGGCCCAAACCATGATACTACCACCACCATGTTTCACAGATGGGATAAGGTTCTTATGCTGGAATGCAGTGTATTCCTTTCTCCAAACATAACGCTTTTCATTTAAACCAAAAAGCCTTCTAGTTTGTCCACGTGATCTTCAGCAAACTGCAGACGAGCAGCAATGTTTTTTTTTTTGGAGAGCAGTGGCTTTCTCCTTGCAACCCTGTCATGAACACCATTGTTGTTCAGTGTTCTCCTGATGGTGGACTCATGAACATTACCCAATGTGAGAGAGGCCTTCAGTTGCTTAGAGGTTACCCTGGGGTCCTTTGTGACCTCGCCGACTATTACACGCCTTGCTCTTAGAGTGATCTTAATTGGTCGACCACTCCTGGGGAGGGTAACAATGGTCTTGAAATTCCTCCGTTTGTACACAATCTGTCTGACTGTGGACTGGTGGGGTCCAAACTCTTTAGAGATGGTTTTGTAACCTTTTCCAGCCTGATGAGCATCAACAACTCTTTTTCTGAGGTCCTCAGAAATCTTTTTGGTTCATACCATGATACACTTCCACAAACATGTGTTGTGAAGAGCAGACTTTGATAGATCCCTGTTCTTTAAATAACACAGGGTGCCCACTCACACCTGATTGTCATCCCATTGATTGAAAACACCTGACTCTAATTTCACCTTCAAACTAACTGCTAATCCTAGAGGTTCACATACTTTTGCCACTCACAAATATGTCATATTCGATCATTTTTCTCAATACATAAATGACCAAGTATAATATTTTTGTCTCATTTGTTTAACTGGTTTCTCTTTATCTACTTTTAGGACTTGAGTGCAAATCTGATGATGTTTTAAATCATATTTATGCAGAAATATAGACAATTCTAAAGGGTTCACAAACTTTCAAGTACAACTGTATTTGTCTTTGTCAAACCCTTTTTTGCTATTTGTTTTGCAATTATGTGTTTAAATTCTTTCAGTCAGCCCTAAACTGGCACTGAATATCTCTCCGTTAGGATTAATTCTGTCAACTTATCTAAAGTCACACATTTTAAAACATTACATCAAAGGCCTCCATCCAGCACATCAAAGAAAAAAGAACATGCATCTCTCAATAAACACTTCTGAAGAGAACTCGGTCTTACTAAATGTCTTTGACTGGTGAGTCACTGGGAATTCTCAGGTGAACACGTAGTGAAGCTCAGTGGTTAAAACATTGGACTGCAAGTCTGAAGGTTGCCAGTTCAATCCACGCTATGGACTCACTTAGCACATTTTTGTTATACTGCTTACTAGGACAGCGCACACATATAAATGGACCCAAGGCTTATTTGCAATTCCATGACCACTTTGATAGTGACATTAATAAGTTTATGGGTTGGCATATATGGAGGAATTCTACCAAATAGTGTTTTGGAGTGTAGACCTTTAGGGACCTTCAAATCTTAACTTGATGTTACTTTGGACAATTAAAGTGAATAGGATGAACAAGCTTGTTGGACAATTAAAGTGAATAGGATGAACAAGCTTGTTGGGCTGAATTCCATTTCTTGTCACAATTGTTTGTGAACCACCAGGGAGTGCCAGGGAGCCCCAAACCCCAGGCACAACTTGACAGACACACAAGTCCTGTTCAAATAAAACTCATTTATTTTCACATTTACCTTTCCACCAAGGTTCCAAAACCACAATCGGCACAATTCTCTTCAATTTCTCTCTCTTCCTCCTTCTTGACATCTCCCAGACGAGCTTCGATGAGGTCAAATGGCCTCTTTTATTTATTTATTTATTGAAATTTTATTAATTTTATTGCAATTATTCCATACAAATCAATCAATTTTTACAAAAAGTAGAATTGAGAACAAATCGACCCCCACCCCTGAGAGAGAGAGCAAGGCCAACGGAGAAAAATTTAAGGCTTGTAAACATACCTAAATTGATAAGTTTGATAAGCCAATAGAGATGAATGGAGAAGAAAAAGAAATACAGAAATAATTGGTTCCTCTGTGCTTTAAGAGCTTATTTTAAAATATTACTGATTAGATCCTGCTATGTTTTGAAAAAAATCTGTACAGATCCTTTAACTGAGTATTTGATTTTTTCCAATTTCAAATAGTATAAAACATCAGTTTCCCACTGACTTAAAAGAGGAGAGTTTGGATTCTTCCAGTTTAGCAAAATAAGTCTGCATGCCAAAAGTGTAGTGAATGCGATCACAGTTTGTTTGTCCTTCTCCACCTTAAACCCATCTGGAAGAACCCCAAACACAGCTGTTAATGGGTTAGCAGGGATTGTGAGACCAAGGCTGTCTGAAAGGTAATTAAAAATTTTTGTCCAGAATAATGTTAATTTGGTGCAGGCCCAGAACATGTGACCCAGTGAGGCTGGGACTAGTTTGCAGCGTTCGCAGGTTGGATCATGCCCTGGAAACATTTTGGAGAGTTTTAGATGAGACAGATGTGCTCGATATATAATTTTGAGTTGAATAATTGTATGCTTTGCGCATATGGAGCTCGAGTGAATTTTCTGCATTGCTACTTTCCACTCCTTTTCTGATATATTAATTGAGTGATCTTTTTCCCAGTGTCCTCTTGGATCTTTGAAAGGGAGGGACTGCAAAATGATTTTATATATTGCAGAGATTGTGTCTGAGTCCTTGAAATTGAGCAATATTTTTTCCAGCATGGATGAGGGTGCAAGATGAGGAAAATCAGGAAGGTTCTGTTTAACAAAGTTTCTGATTTGAAGATAGTGAAAGAAATGTGTAGCTGGAATGTTAAATTTGGAATGTAATTGTTCATAGGATGCAAAGATGTTGTCTATATAAAGATCTCGAAGCAAGTTCATTTTTTCCAGATATTAAAAACTACATATGTTTGCAAAGGTTGAAAGAGGTGGTTCTCTTGCAGAGGTGCCACAGATAAAAGCTTCTCCATCCTAAAATGCTTTTTACATTGGTTGCATATTCTAAGTGAGTGAGGCACAATTGGGTTATTAGTATATTGCCGATAACTTGCATTTATTGGGGCACAGAGCAGGGAATATAAAGAAGAACTTACTTCTATTGAGGACCAAGCCTGTGTATGTTCTTCTATTTGTGTCCAGGTTTTTATAGCTTGTATGTTTGCTGCCCAGTAATAAAACTGAAAGTTACGTAGAGCCATGCCACCTGCTGCCTTTTGTCTTTGTAGGGTCGCTCTTTTGATGCGTGGATGTTTTGAGTTCCAAATAAATGAGGTTATTGTTAAATCTAATTGCTTAAAAAATGATTTATTGATGTATATTGGAATGTTTTGAAATAAAAACGGAGCTTAGGAAGGATATTCATCTTAACGGTGTTAATTCTTCCAGCTAGAGTGAGATGAAGGGTTGACCATCTATGCAAGTCTTGCTTAATTTTTTCCATACAGACAGTGAAATTTTGTTGATAAAGAGCTTTATGTTTGCTTGTGATGTTTACCCCTAAGTATTTAAACTGTTCTGCAATGATAAAAGGTAGGGTATCTAATTTAATATTATATGCTTGAGAATTCACTGGAAAGAGTACACTTTTATTCAGATTCATTCTGAGACCAGAGATCTTTTGAAATTCTATGAGTGCTGTTAAGACTACAGGCACAGAATTTTGTGGGTCTGATATATACAGTAACATATCATCTGCATATAGAGAAATTTTCTGTTCCAGTCCTTCTCTGATAATCCCCTTTATCTAATCAGCATTTCGACAGTGTATTGCCAGTGGTTCAATGGCGATTGCAAACAGTAGCGGTGACAAGGGGCATATTTGTCTGGTACCATGTTCTAGTTTAAAGTAGTCTGAACAAATGTTTTTGATACAAACTGAAATTTCTGGATTGCTATACAGTAGTTTGATCCATGCACAAATGTTCGGGCCAAACCCAAACTTCTCCAATGTAGTATAAAGGTGTTTCCATTCAATCACATCAAGTGCTTTTTCTGCATCCAATGATAATAATATCTCTGGGGTGTTTGATTTAGTTGGTGAGTATATTACATTAAACAGGCATCGAAGATTTGAAGATAAGTGTCGGCCCTTGATAAATCCAGTTTGATCTTGTGATATTACCGAAGGGAGCACTTTCTCCATCCTTCTAGCTATGATTTTTGAGAGTATTTTAACATCATTATTCAAAAGTGAAATTGGTCTGTATGATGCACATTGTAATAAGTCTTTATTTTGTTTTGGAAAAACTGTGATTAATGCTTGGTGAAAAGTTTAAGGAAGAGTTTGATTGTCTCTGGCTTCTGTAAATGTTGCTAATAGGAGGGGAGATAGCTGAGCGGAGAATTTCTTATAAAATTCTGCAGGGTAGCCATCAGGGCCTGCTGCTTTCCCGCCTTGAAGTGACTTTATAGCATCTAGTAATTCTGATAACGCCAGAGGCCAAATGGCCACTTTTAGCTTAGATCTGGAAGTACTTCTGGGTCAATTGAAAGTCCAAAAGTATAGGGATCGTTAACCCTATCAGCTCCCCCTGGCAGCCCCCACAGAACACCACAGGGCTGCATCAAGGAATTACCAGTTGCAGCATTTCACTGCAAGAGTCCGTGTGGGGTTTTTAAACCAGGGAGGTTGCCACCTAACGTCCTGGAGGAGGAAATGTACTGAATCAATTGTCCTCCCGAGTCCTTCCATTTCTCTGGTATTGTTCCTGGATCTAACCCCGGCAGGATGCCAGTGTATTCATTCTGGTATCAGAATCCCCTGCCTGTCTTCTGGGTGAGATATGATTTTCTTCGCCCTGTTTCTTGGAGTGGCATAGGGCTGGCCTCCTGCCCGGTTAAGAAACTACCCTGATTTCCTGCCAAGACGCCCATCCATGCATATTATTCATGACATGTTCTAATGTTCTAAAGATATTAGCTGGGCATCATCCCAAGTGTCACTATATAATATAAAGCTTGCAGATGATCACCATATAAAATGAAGTGAGTGTGTTTGTCCATGTGTAGAAAATAGCACAGGAGTCATTCTGATGAAGAAGGCAGTTCAACAACCTTCAGAGACTTGTGTTAAATGAGAGCCTGCACCCAAGCCCAAGCTGAGTAGCCCACTGTCACTTCCAAGTCGCCTTGGCCTTCTTCTCCTCTTACAGAATGTTTTCAGCATTGCTTAAGTGAAAAGTCTAATTTGGAATATTAAAGGTTGAATCAGAGACTTCTTTCTTCTTGCTATTGATATTTTTCTTTGGCATGTGTGTACCAATCATTCAATAATCTCATTAATGACACTTTGATGAATGGCGCGAGAGTGGAAAAAATGATGCGGTGGGAAGAACATGTTCTCGACCTCAGTATTCAAAACTCTGTGATTGATAGTAAATCAGAAACTGCCTATGATGCAGTGACTCTGCCCAGCAGGATCGAGGGTTAAAACTGGACTGTCTGGTGCGAATGTAATTTATATTGGAGGAGCTGGAGGAATAAAATCAATGAAGGCAGGCACCGGTGGTCTCCGGGGTTCTTTTATAGTTCACTTTGGTGTGTGAACCATATAGTTATCATTTATAAGAAGAGTTACATGATTCAATTCAAACTGAGTTACATTTCCAAAAAAGAAATACTTTGGAATAATATTTTTAGCTGTAGTTAGAGGCAGAGACGTCTGTGTGTTGAATTGAAACTAATGATATGATAAGTAATACCTGAACTGTGGGAAAAGGCAGTTTCATTGCAACGTTACACACGCATAGTCGATCCCCACTGTATGGCCTGGGTAGGGCTGAGTAACCAAGTACCCTTCCATCCATCCATTCATTCATTCATTTTCTAAATTAATTTTTCCCTTGTTGGGATCATTGGGTATCCAAATATCTAATTCTTGTTAATTAACCCTAGTTAGATGCCTACTAAGCAGTAGGCAAATAATGCCTTAGCATTTAAGGGGGCTCATAACTGGCAATTTTGAGGATGGGCAGGGTGATTCCTTTTTGGTGGCTCTTATCAGTATATCTGTTATATATCATCCCACAAATAGAAGAAGTGCAAAGCGGGGTGGGTTGGGCCTTCATTTGCCAGCTAAAGGGGTTCCAGACTCATGCTTAGCTTATTAAGTTTGATGCCACATTGAGCAAAAATCAAATCAAAGAGCATGCCAGATTTATATCTACAGTTTCTTGATCTTGTCATCTTGAGGATGTCTGATTATACAACTAGGAATTACAGGGGATGATGGATTATTTAATTTGCTCATGATTTCTCAGCATAATTTCAAATTTTCATGGTATCACAAGTTCACTGTGTTTTGGTTGTTAATTAACATGATGTCAGGGAGTGACGGCAGCTCCATAAATGTTTAGGTGAGTTCAGTTGAGCTTCCTGCCATTCTTTCTCCTTTTTGCATAATGTTGTGGTATAACATACACAAGACATCAGACTGATTAGACTTGCTGTTGTTGGCGTAGTTCAAAACACTCATTGTCCTTGCTTCCTAGTGGCTGCATTGTAAGCATTGGGTTGTCAGCTCTCACACACACACAGGAGCCCACCCCTGTGACGTAACACAAAATTAAACTTGTATGACTGGTGTGACTCAATCACTGGGAGTGCAATTCAACAGTTGACTTCTCCTTCCTTCCATTCTGGTTAACGTTTTTCAAAAGAGAAAAATGTATTTTAAAAGTGATCTCAAACCCAGTATCGAGTGATGTGCGAGAGGACTCAGGTGAAATTATGTTCACAGCAAAACTTGATGAAATTTATGTCATTAACACGAGGAGAAAAGTGTTTAGTTCCAGTTCCTGTCTAGAAACATTCATTCATTTCACATGCACCTACCTGTTAAGTATTTGAATAAAGATCTCTAGTTAGAAAACAAAAAAAAATCACTGGTCTCATTTCCTGTTACGCATGAACATTTTGTTTAACCGTCAAATGTTTTCTGGTAGTTCGATCCCCACATTTATGACGCCAATCTTGGTGATCACAATCTGGAATGTGCTTCATAGATAGAAAAGAAATGCAAATCTTGACAGAACGTGAAGTAGGCATAAACTCAACCACATATGCAGGAATGAAGCCATCACAAAGGGTGGTTGCTAGGTAATGGCTGGGGTGTGGGGTTTTGGGTTTTCACGTAGTGAGATTTTCTACAAAGAACACACAGTAATATGCAAGATGATGTGTTAAAAGTAGTGTCCGTGTGGAAAATATGCAGCACGTGACATTTATCATTGTCATGCACATACGCATTGGGGACAGCTAAAAGGCTCTAGTGACTGCAATTCTACTGCCACTCCAGGGCATCACTTCCATTATCCATCCACCTGGACCAGCCTCTTCCTGTCAGAAGGGCCTAAAACTGGAAGCTCTGCCATCTTGGAACATAATTGTCTTGAACTCATGTCTGCAGAGATGACTTCTCAATATTTTGTGTGTTTTTTATAATCTCATTTCCTCCGAATATGCAGGGTGGCCATCTTGGTGTTGTCCTCTCTTTGTGTTGCACCATGTTTACATGTACTTCAATTACCCAATTATTCACAGAAACTAGATTTCTAAAGTGCCATGTAAGCCCTTATTCCAATTAGAAAATTTGGGTTATAGGCCTCTGAGAAATCTGATTAACAGAGGTAGAATAATCCAATTATGTGGCCATGTAAACCCATAACCCTTGTAGTCTGCGAAGGTCAGCTGCACTTTGTCAGCCTGCACAAGTATTTGCTTAACACAAGCTTTCAACAGCCATGGGTAGAGATGTCCACAAAATACATTTGCAGTGGCAAATGTTTCGGCAATTGCTTTATTCTTTCTCCTGGCTGAAATAATGTTATGCAATATTTCAGAAACTGCTAAATGTATGTTAATGATTTAAACATACATAATTTCGAGAGTAGTATGGCAACATGCTAAAAGTAACACGTGTCAAGTAGTCTGATTACTTTTTGAAGTAATGAGTAGCCTAATTTAATGCTTACCTAATTGAAGTAAAAATTACCCAAGTTATTATAATTCCAGCTGTACTTCAGTGTAAAGCAAGAAGCAGACATACCAGGTCGGTACTTGGCAGGGCTCAATCACACAGCTAAACAGAAAAAAGCTTACTGTGTGCAACCCAGTAACAGAAACCTATACATTGTAATGGATGGCCGGCCATTAATCCCGGCCAATACCCCCAAGCCGCCAGGTGGAGCCCTCCTTGCAGTATGGAGGTCCCCAGAAGACCAGCAGGGCATCATGGACAATGTAGTTTTTATACGCAGCCCTGCTGGATGCCGTGGGGGCCACTAGGGGATGCTGCAGGGAGGAATAACAAGTATTTTCCCTACGCCCCGGAAGCACAAGTGGACAAGAGGAATGACGTGCTTCCGGAGTGAAGAAAAGAACTTGTACCTGACCCGGAAGTGATTGAGAGTTACATGGACTGGGGATTAGGAACACTTCCGGGTCAGGAGCTATAAAAGGACTGTGGGAGCTCCCAGACGGCAAGCTGAGCTGGGTGGAAGGGTGGCAACATGTCTGGGAGTGGAGGATTGATTTATTGTTAGTGATTATTTATGAGTATAGTGGAGGAGAGGGTGCTTTGTGCACTGTGGCAATTTAATAAAGTCAGCATTTGGACTTTTACCTGGTGTCTGGAGTCGTGGACAGGGGTTCAAGGGAGCGAAAGCGCCCCCTGTCTGTTACAACATAAACTAGCAATTTCACCAAAGCTATTTTTAAAACACAACAAAATTATCACAGGCATCATGTTTAATTTTCCCAACGATAATGTTTAACTTGTGACCACAAGGGGGCACCACTAACCCCAAGACACAGTAATAGAACACACTTTTTTTTAGCATAAAATAAAAGATATTTCTTACAAAGCACCTCTTCACAATTCTCTCCAGCAATCAGCCACAATATCAAGACAAATTAAACAATTCTTCCTCTTTTTCTACCGCCATTGAGTGTTGCCCGCTGCCTCCCAACTATCCAGGTTATTCATCTTAATCCAATTATGTGTGTGCATGTAAACACACTGATTTAAATAAAAAAAAACACTGCACTTGTCCACGATAATGTGAATGAGATTCATAAAATAAAATGGAGTTGACAGCTTTGTGACAGATTACATGAATTACAAGACTGTGGAACAGAACACAGGTAAACATGGATGTGTGAACAAGACTCTATGGGGAAATATTTCTTATTTAACATTCCAAAAAAGCTTTAAACCCCCACCCCCACAATATTTTTAGTGTGTTTTGTTTTTCACAATTGCAAAATCAGCCATGAAACAAATTTTAGTGTTATTTTTGCAAAACTGTACGTGAATGACTTACAGTAATGGTGACTTGTGCTGTCATCCCCTTTACGATGAGGATGAGGACAGGGTTTAAGGGGAAGAGGGTCTTGTGTCTCTTTTTTTTATAAGAGCTAATTATTCTTACAATAGGTTACTTAGATTTGTGGCTGAATTCATACATAGTAGGCATGCTTGTGCATTTTAAATTACATACATAATAGCTTATGTTGGTGTTAATTTTTAAGCTACTTTCTATTTTCTTTTACTACAATGTCAAAATTTTCCCACTGGATTGCATTGTCTCTCTATTATAAAAAAAAATCTTGGGAGGGAGGTGAGGGAGATGAGACGTGATCTTCTTGGAAGACACTTTGATGTCACGCGAGACAAAGCAGTGAGACAAAACGATAGCTGCTGTACAGCCTTTTAAATGATCGACGTGCAGCACGACAAGCAGAACACACAGCTCGCCAGCAGCAGCAGTAGCAAGCCAGCGGATGATCTGACTGCATCTCCTTAGCGTGCATTTAGTATCCCCCTTCACAACGAGAGTGGCAGAGATGCGAAGTGGTAAAAGGACAGCTGCTGTACAGGCTTTTAAATGATCGACAAGCAGAACACGGAGCTGGCCAGCAGCAGCAGCAGCAAGACAGCAACTGATCCGACCACAACTCCTTAGCGTGCGTTCAGCCAAAACGCAACCAGCGTTATACATCCCGCAAGAAAGAGATTTAATTACACCCACAGCCAGAAATAAAGGAAAAAAAGTAGATGACAAAGTAGAATGTCGTAAACAATTCAAAAATGTTGCCGCAGTACACATGCACAGCAGGTTAGAGATAATGGAAATACGAAAATTCAAAAGTCTCCAAAAAAGGATAGGAAAGATCACATTGGCGCAAACAAACAGAAATTATTACTCAGTGAAATAACGGAACAGCGAAAAGAGATTGAATATATTGTTCTGATTTAAACTTTAAGTCGGAGACATGTAGATCGTCTAATTCGCGTTGCCAGCGAGAATGAAAAGATTCCAAAAACGTTGTTGCGGTATGAAGTCCCGTGAGATGGACACTTTTAACATGAGATTCTTTCAAGTCACGCCCTACTTACAACTATTTTCAAACAAGGCCACGGTCATCTAACCTCAGTCGTGTGAATGCTTTAGTCACACACACTTCCTGTACACTCAGCTCTAATAAATTTTATCAGGACAATTTTATACATTCTAGATGACACGTCAACGACAAAACAAAGAAGAAAGAGCATGGACAAACATTTGGGAAAGTCATTTTATTTATTAGAGAGAAAGAAACGATATTCACTCACAGGCAGTTATACGTTGCGTTGTCACGATGTAAGTCCAAACACGGAATCAAAATTCAATACTATCTTGAAGAAAACTTAATTCCAAATATTGTTTTTACAAACTTTTTAAAGTAAAAGTGAAAATAATGCATATGTAACAATTCCCATGAAAATAACTATCTCTTTAAATTGTATATCCGGTAAACCAAACCCGGGGGTGGGCGAGCAAAGCGAGCAGGGGGTGGAGCCCCCTAGTTTTTAAAGAAAATAAGTCAATAAATCAATTGATTGTTTGTTGTTTAATAAAGCACAATCAACAGCAGGCTGAGAGTGTGTCCTACAAAGAACAGACATCCCTTGAAGTGTGGAATGCTACACC
This sequence comes from Polypterus bichir lapradei, assembly GCA_026402145.1. NCBI lineage: Eukaryota > Metazoa > Chordata > Cladistia > Polypteriformes > Polypteridae > Polypterus > Polypterus bichir. Next base: position 35,567,455 of record JANRMT010062852.1, on the reverse strand, counting down.
ATTTACTACCAGAATGGACTCCCAGTCCTCCTCTGCCAGAGATGGTGGATTAGAAAATGGAGGCAATGGACAAGCTTTTGCTTTGATTTTTGTTGTCCATTGTATCTGATGATGACATCCATTTCTCTTCTTCTCTGATGTCTGAACAGTCCAATCCTGTAACCACAGATTGTATTGCAGATGTGGCATGTACAGTATGTGTTGTAATGCTGATGGCAGCCTCCATAAGTGTGTGTCTCCTGAACCTCTGTTTCTGGCTGTCCTGTTCTCTGTCAGCGTACCTGTTCCAATCACAATGAGCTGATGCCTGGTACTATGGTCAGGAACAGTGTCTTTCAGGTTATCATGTCATATGCTGTAGTTTCTTCATAAGAACAAAAGACATTTGACAAATGAGAGGAGTCCATTCAGCCCATCAGGTTTGTTTGTTTAGCTAATACCTCATCCAGATTCTTCTTAAAGGTTGTCAAGGTTTCTGCTTTGACTACCTGTGTTGGTAATTTGTTCCAGATTCCAACAACTCTTTGCATAAAGAAGTGCTGTCTAGCTTCAGTCCTTTCCCTTATTTTCACTTGTGATCCTGAAGTACACGATTCACTCTTAAGCTAAAAGAATTCTGTTCGATCTACTGTATCAATGCCTTTGAGAATTTCGAACACCAGGATTAGATCCCCACACAGTCACCTCTGCTCAAGAGTCAACAGGATTATTTCTTGCAGTCTGTCAGAGCACAACATGCCCTTAAGTCCTGGGGTATTCCAGGTTGCTTTCCTTTGCCCAACTTCAAGTGCTGCCTGTGACGGTATTGGTTGGCTCCATGCACCCACTCTTCTTTGGGAGAATCTTGAACCTGCCACTGTCAATACCGTTACTGAGATGAGCCAGGCAAATGAGAACACATACTGTATTACAGACTAGGGGAAGGTGTAAAAGTGAATTGTGCTTTTATTACAAACAATCAAAATAAACAGCGTCCAAATTAAAGTGCAGTGCTACAAGTTCAATAAATAAATAATCCAATAAAATAGAGATGGTGGAGGTTAAAACCAGTAAAATAAATAATCCATTAAAAATGAGGTTAAAATTCTAAAGCTAGGAACTTTTCTTTAAAATAAGTCCCTGGTGCTTGTTTTAAAATGGACGTCTCAATGGGTCCAGCAGCACGGAGAGACGTCAAACCCACATGTGCAGCCAACCTTCTTCCACGAGTCTGGGTCCCTGCTGTCCCATGGTTCCAAGCAGGGCTCCCAATCTGAACCCAGACACAGGTCCCTACTGACCATGGCTTTCAATAGGGCGCACAATCTGAGACAAGCCTTGCTCCATCCAAATCTGCATTCACGGCATTCACCGAACCTACACGGGAGAAAAAGCACTGAATCATTCCAGCTCCCAGAGTCGATCAGCTGGAATGGCCCCCTTCAGCCCCTGAGGGGTTCTCCTCACGGCTGCAAGCCTCCTCTATCACTTGCTCACTCTCTTGCAGCAGCTCTCTCCACCTCCTGCCTTCTTGTCTCCCGTATTTTAACCTCCGTTCTTCTCTTTGTCTGTCTGTCTTTCTTTCCATCTTTCCCCACCCCTTTCTGTCCCATGAAGGCTCCTTGTATACTCAGTGGCCTAGTCGGGCACGGGTACGATGAGCCACTCTCTCTTCAGCATCATTGATGCACATGACTGATCCACTGAGCCAGCACTTCAGTTAACTGCAGAGCGAAATGCACTCATATACACATGCTCTGCACTGGCACTTGCACTTTCATAGGGCACGATTATTTATTTAAAAATGGATCACTGATTTCTGCAGGAACAGTTGGTTTTGGGACATGAGCTAGCCACTGTAACTAGTGTTGGATGACTGTGGTCTTAACACTTGTGTAGCTGGCTTTTGCAAGTATGTCAGTATCAGGTACCCAGTCACACCAGGTGAGACCCAGGATGTACTGTAGCCACTTTACATGGAACTGCTCATGTAACTCTAGGTGACCCTGGCTACACAGCTGTAGAGGAGGGTGGGTATACAGACTTCTTGGTATCCAGCAGCCTTGGTGTGTAGGTAGAGGTTCTTATTTTGAAAAACCTGTCAGCAAAGTCTCCCAAATGAAGCCAATACTTGCTTAATCCGATTTTGTAGTTTGTGGTCAATGCTGCAGCCCTCAGAATAGAAGCTGCCCAGGTGTTTAAATGACAGAACGATTATAAATGGATTGAGGTTGACTGTAAAGAGCTGTAGTGTCTGTGGTGCTCGAAAGCTCCACTGGAAGACTGCCTCTGTTTTAGTGATGTTGACAAACAGTATTGACACAGACTGTAGATTTAAAAATGGAGGCATGAAAATACCATTATGATTGTGAGCGTGTTTGAATAAAAGCATGACCTAAAGGAATAAACATAAAGGAACATTCCTAACAGCTAGGGTGTCTTGACCACTTGTTCCATAAACTACCAAACACATTTCACACCAGTGGCACAGGACAAGGGGAATGAATATCCATGGACAGCCTCTCTACTTGTAAT
>JANRMT010062852.1:35539750-35564931 GCA_026402145.1 Polypterus bichir lapradei | reverse complement strand
TAAAAATTAAGAAGAGAGCTGGCTGAATCGTGGCTATCAAATGAAAATGCCTTTAACAGACACTTGGACATGAACTCAGCATATGCAGGCTTAAAAAGAAGAACATCCAAGTAATAAAAATAACGTCAAAATGAACACCCTCCAAACTCCACCTTACTAACCCACCCCTCTTACACCCACCCACCCTTCTCCCTTGCTATATATTGCTCGTTTGTCTAAACATTTTCCTCTGATGACGACACCTGATATGTTGTTGAAAGCTCAGGAATAAAAAAACTACTTTGAGATATGTGAATAATTTTCTCCCAATTTGAATTTCTAGCTATAAATATTCAAACCAATCACAGACCTTCGCTTCTATTTATCTCTATGTATATAAAATTCAACATCTCTCTGTCTGTCTGCATGTCTGTCCGCTTTTCACGAGAGAACTGCTTAGCGGATTTAGTTCAGGTTTTTTTCTAGAATTTGCTTGAACATTCCAGTTGATTTTGCAACTTCTCTCATTGTGCTATGTATCATAGTTTGTTTGCCGCACTGATATACTCTCGCTAATTTGAGAGAAAGGCTGCGAGCCAAGTTAACGTGGAAGCATGACGTCAGGAGTGTGTAGCCGGTCTACCGCTGCGTTTGGAGTGTACCTTGAATCTGCTTAGCTAGCGATACCTTTTTGTTTATTGATTTTTAAAGTTTGTCCTGTTTCACCAATACCCGGGCAGAGCCGCAGGGGACAGCTAATATTTTATATATATATATATTGTGACACATGTTCATTTAATAGACAGTTTACAGGCTTGAAAAAGTGTGCTTATCTCCCAGGTCAAGGGTTGGCACTGTCATGTAGCACTTTCTCTCTTTCCTGCTCTAAAGACCATCAGACGGAAGTCACACCTGACAACCTCACTTCCGACCCTGGATCTCTTGACCACACTTCAGTTTCTGACTCTGCTGACATCAATTCCTCATTCAATCCTTTATAAACGCCATTTTGTATCACATTATTCAGTTCTGCATTGAACTTGGTCTGAGAACACATTCTTTTCTTCAAATTCCTCACAGATCCAGGGTGTATACAGGGTGGCTACCCCAAACCTTTTCTCTTGTTCTTGTGGTTTATTCACTATATATATATATTATACTAGCCTGCGGTGGGCTGGCGCTCTACCCGGGGTTTGTTTCCTGCCTTGCGTCCTGTGTTGGCTGGGATTGGCTCCAGCAGACCCCTGTGACCCTGTAGTTAGGATATAGCGGGTTTGATAATGGATAGATATTATACTAGCCATCCCACGTGGCTTCGCCCACGTATTAATGAAACAGGACAGTGAGGAGGGCCCTGCCCAGCTCTCTATTCCTGACGTCACTCTTCCCCCTCCCCTCGGCCTGCAGCCTCTCTCTTGGATTAGCGTGATAATATTGTTCCTGCAAGCGAACTATGATTCTTAGCACAATGAGAGAAGTCGCAAAATCAAACGGAATGTTCAAGCAAATTATAGAAAAAAAAAAAGATCTAAATCCGTTAAGTAGTTCTCTGGTTCACTAACTAAGCAGAGTTGAGGTATGCCCTGAGGCAGACACGTGAGTGAGGAGGGCCATGCTCCTCTAACCGCAGCCTGATGAGTCTCTCTCGGATTTGCACTAATAATATGGTACTGCAAGTGAACTATGATACTTAGCATGATGAGAAAGTCGCAAAATCAACAGAATGTTCAAGCGAATTATAGAAAAAGACCTGATTTAAATCCGATAAGTAGTTCTCTCGTGAAAAGCAAACAGACATACAAACGGGTCTAAAAAAACTATAAGAAATTTCGTGCTTGGACCACGAAATTTTTAAAACCGTTTCTTAGCAAGCACCTATGGGCCAAGGGTAACCTACATTCCAAATTTCAAGTCCCAAGTCGTCGTGGTTCGGGAGATTTCGTGATGAGTTAGTCAGTGGTATTTTATTTATATATACTGTATATATAGATTTAATCTCACTGAAGATTGGCAGCAACGTCAAAAGTGAATAGTATCCTGGGCAGCGTTTAGATTCAGCAATCAGGTTGATACATGAGTTGTGTTCTCCGATGTCCAGATGAATTGGCATCTCCTTCTCCGAGGCATTTCTGTCTCTGACATCGCTCTCTTTCTCTTCTTCTTGATCAGTTCTTTTACTGATATTTTAAAGTCTCATGTTTCCAAAATCAGCTGCTTTAGCTCACACTTCTGACATTGTAGATGGGAGCCAACAGCATAGCATTCTTGTGTAACTGAGACACACCTTATGAAAGCATACGTGCATTTTAGTATCAGCTCTGCATTCTAGAAAACATGAAAATACATGCTTAGCTAAATATTACATTAGATTTACAATACTTCAGAGCTTTTACCCTTTAAACTAATTAGCCAATATTTCATGTAATTCTTAAGCAAACACAAAAGCATTAACAGACAAGGTTCAATTTTCAGTAACCAAGTAATTAGACAGCTGTTTAGCATAACAACCTGTTTCACTACAGAAAAGGAATAAAGTGCATTTATGAAAAGTCTGCATTTTAAATGTTACAAGAAAGGTTCTGCTTCTTCCTCCAACACTAATTGCAAACAACTAATTTATCCATTAATATTATTGTATTAAATGATCAGTTGACATCTATAGATTCAGATTTTAAAAAATAAGTAAATAGAATTAAGTTTAGTTAATCACTAGTTGTTTGAGCAAAGTCCATCCATTATCCAACCCGCTATATCCTAACTACAGGGTCACGGGGGTCTGCTGGAGCCAATCCCAGCCAACACAGGGCGCAAGGTAGGAAACAAACCCCGGGCAGGGTGCCAGCCCACCACAGGGCACACACACACACACTCTAGGGACAATTTATAATTGCCAATGCACCTAACCTGCATTTCTCTGGACTGTGGGAGGAAACCGGAGTACCCAGGGAAAACCCATGCTGACACGAGGAGAACATGCAAACTCCACGCAGGGAGGACCTGAGAAGCGAACCCGGGTCTCCTAACTGCGAGGCAGCAGCGCTACCCACTGTACCACTGTGCCGCCCAGACTGAAGTCTATTGTTGTTTTTTAGTAAAGTGTCTGAAGTTCCTAAGTGATGATTGTATCCTCCAGGTCACTGGTGATCGTGATTGAACTGCCTTTATCAAGTCCAGCCACAAAACTTTCATTTGGATTAAGATGTGGACTCTGACTCAGCCTCTCCAGGACATTAACATTGGTGCTTTTAAGCCTTTCCTGTGTAGCTTTGCCTTTATGCTTGTGATTTTTTTTCCCAAGGTGCAGGTTTCTTCCAGACCTCATCAGGTCTTCTACCAGGATTTTCCCATTTTGCTGCATTCATTTTACATTCACAAGCCTTTCACGGCCTGCTGCAGACAAGCATCCCCACAGCCCGATGGTGCCACCACCCTCCTCCATAGTGGTGATTGTGTGGTTTTCAAGAGGTGTAGTGTTTGTTTGTTTCCTAACATAGCATTTATTATGATGACCAAAAAGCTCAATTTTTATCTTATCAGACCAGAATGTTCTTCCACATGTCTTCTGGCACACTGTAACGGAGATAGCATGTGCATTTTTTATTAACTTGTCATTCTTTCAAAAAGCTGAAATTTGTAAAGCACCTGGGTAACAGTTGTTGTCAGCACAGACTCTCCAATGTTAACTACTTGAAAACAAATGAAAGGAGACAAAAAGAAGGATTGGGGCTCCAGAGGACAGCCCATTGAATATCCGAGCTGCAGTATAGACCAAAATGCTGAAAATGAAGGATATATATTATGTGTAGCATTTTATTGGCTGATGAATGTGATAACTTCCTGAGGAAGTCCGATCCAATTTGAACGTGTACTTCCTGTGCAGAGGCTGTTAAATGCTACAGAAATGGAAGAGGTGGGACTGGCAATGTTCAGACCAGAGGTGACGTCAGTAGTCTTCCAGAGACTTTTCCTCAACTCTAGAGTAAACAGAAACTGTTGTAGTGGCAATTTCACACCAAAACCTTCCCCATATTTTTAGTGGTACCCACACCTGTCAGACACTCCCAATGCTTTGTGTGTGAATCTAAGCAGCTTGTAGCTCCTCTAGAGTCCTCACACGTCACTTGGTGGTCTCTACCATTGTATGGTCACTCATTTTTGAATACAGCCTGTTCTACATGGATCTTAGAGCTGTGTAATACATTTCTAAATAATTGATTTAACTGGTTAACGAGGGGCATTCATTGCCTTGGAATCTTCTTATACATATTCCCTGACTGGCACTTTTCAGCAACATTGTCATGGAATTGTCTTTCATGTCTTTTTGTCTTCATGCTTTAAGAAACTGACAAGTTGGGCCATCCACATGCAGGTGTGTCCCAAAGCTCTAAGGCAGGAGTCGGCAACCTTTCTGCGGTGTCGTGCTGAGACTATGCTATAATGTTTTTCCGCGTGCCGACATAATTTTACCAATTTTGTTATATATCATATCAAAATTGGTCTGGTTATAATGGGCTTATACTTTTGAAGCCCATTATAACCAGATCTTATATTATTGCTCATTCAATATTTTAAAATACATAGGATCATATGTGAAAATAATGTTTTGTCAAAAATTATTTATAACTACATTCGGTGGCTTTATTTTTAGTTCCAATTATTTGACTAAAATAAGTAGTTTGTTTCTTAAAGCCAGAAACAGCCCTTTCTATAGCTTCACTTTTCTCATCAGAGTTTTTAAACGTGGACTGATGTTTAGTTTGATAATATCTTTGTACACTTGTACACTTGACATACAACACACAATACTTTCACAGCACAATCCTTCTGTTGCACAAATCCATATTCATTTGTCTAAGAGTCTTGTAAAGAGCGAACATCAAGTTTTTGTCTTATACAGTATGAGTTATTTTAGGGTAGTATATTACTTAATAATAACGAGGTTTGTTTTAACATATCACAGCCAGCACTGAACACATGGTTTCCCTTTACTGGGAGTCGCATGCACAAAACGTAGGCAGGGACACAGAGTGTGAACGCATGCACTGTAATTAAAATATAATAACAAGAGGTTGGTTTTACTGTTCCATGACCTGCACTGAACACATGGTTTCCAGCCAGCCAGACTGGGGATTAAGCTATCGGAAATACAGGTGGATGCTCCCTTAGTTTCGTGGATCATGGACGATCTGACGGGAAGGGAAGGCCACGGTTTGTGTGGCTACAGGGCTCTGTTTCTGATACTGTGCTGTGTGGCACTGGTGCTCCACAAGGGACAGTTCTGTCACCGTTCCTCTTCACCCTGTACACTACAGATTTTAGTTACAACACAGAGGGCTGCCATCTGCAGAAATTCTCTGATGACTCTGCAATAGTTGGTAGTATCAGACATGGAGAAGAGACAGAATACAGGAAGGTAGTGGACAATTTTGTTGACTGGTGTGAGCTGAATCAACTGCAGATCAACACCAGTAAAACTAAAAAACTGGTAGTTGATTTAAGAAGATCGCGATCTCCAGCAACTCCCCTGTCTATTTAAGGTATGGAGGTGGAGATAGTTGAGGAGTGCAAGTATCTAGGGGTGCATATGAGCAATAAGCTAGACTGGCCAGGAACTCGCTGGCCATATACAAGAAGGGTCCTAGGCTGTATTTCCTACACAAGCTCAGATCTTTTGGTGTCAGCAGCACTATGTTGCGGATGTTCTATGACAGTGTGGTTGCCAGTGCCTTTTTCTTCACTGTGGTATGCTGGGGGAGAAACATGAAAGTGGCAGACATCAGGAGACTAAACAAACTAATTCAGAAGGCTTCCTATGTGGTAGGAGAGAAACTGGAGAGCTTGGAAACTGTGGCAGATCAGAGAATGTTGTCTAGACTTCGGTCTATTATTGAAAATGATAATCACTCACTTCATAGTGCTGTGGTTGGACAGAGGAGCACTTTAAGCAGTAGACTGACCAGCATCAAGTGCTCCACTGAACGTCACAGAAGATCCATCCTCCCCACAGCCATCAGACTCTATAACTCCTTTTCCAGTCACTCACCCACACTTTAAGCTAATACCCTCTTTCTTTATTGGATATCCAGGTACATTTATCAAGTACTTGAAATGTGCAACATACTATCTGTTCTTGTGCAATAAATTGTCTTCTCTTCACATGAGAATAACCTTATTTGTTCTCAGAATGTGCAACAGAATATTAACTTAAGGTGTGTGACAGATAGGGGGCGCTGTCGTCCCCTTGAACCCTCAGACCAGACACCAGATAAAAGTCCAAATCTTGACTTTATTACAATTATAATGTGCACAAAGCACCCTCCACTCCACAATACTCATAAATTTACACTAATACAATAAACAATAATCAATCCTCCACTCCCAGACGCGTTGTTCCCCTCCTCCCAACTCAGCTCGCCCGTCTGGGATCTCCCACAGTCTTTTATAGTCCTTAACCCGGAAAGAAAACTCCTTTTCTTCAACCCGGAAGAACGTTGTTTCTTCTGTCCCCGTCACTGTGACGTACTTCCAGGCTGTATTGAAAATATAAGTCTCTGGGCCTCCCTGCAGCATTTCCTGGCGGCCCCGACATTATTCAGCAGGGCTGTGCATTAAAACTCCACGTACCATGATGCCCTGCTGGAATTCAGGGCATCTCCACGTCGCAGGGAGGGCTCCATCTGGTGGCTTGGAGGTATTAGCCGGGATGAACTGCCGGCCATATATCACAGGTGCAACACTCTGCACTCTAGTTTGATACTTACATTTATTATACTTTATCTATATTTACATGATTACTTTATACTTGCTCTTAGTGTAGCATGTCCCTTGTCTGTTGTTAAGCTGTAACATAAGTAATTTCCTTCGGGATTAATACAGTTTTCTGATTCTGAAAGCGTAGCTGAGGACGCGAATGTGCGCACTGTATTATTATTTTTTTTTTTTACTATATTTCAATTCAATCAGAGTGCCATTGAAAATTGTTCAGTGTGCCACACTTGGCACGCGTGTCATAGGTTGCCAACCCCTGCACTAAGGAGTTCCACATACATTTCTAAAATTACCCACTAGAGGGGGAAATGCATTCAAAAACTCTGGTTAGATATAAAAAGGGCCATGTAGAATCTTTACAAAATAAAAGGTTTATCATTACAAAAACACTCTGTAAGTACATGAAGCTCAGTAGAGCACACAAGGCAAGAAGGAGTTGCCAGTGAAGGCAAAATTGTCAAAAATGCAATGAAACAGAACAGCAAAAAACACAAGCAAGTGTAATTGAAATGAACTGCCAGGAACAGTGCAAGACTCTCTGGATTTATAGGGTACAGTTCCTGGTGGTGATTGGCCTCTTGGGGTCTACCTACAAAACATATGCAACAGAGGCATAGAAAACAACACAAACGATAAACAAAAGTAACACTAACATACCTCAATGACTCAAAATTGAACAAAAAGATATAAAACCCTAAAACGACTTTGAACCCAGCCCTGGTTGGGTGTATTTATACGACAGTCAGCACAAGTGGTCTCCATTTAACTAATTATGTGATTCCTTAAACTAATTGTCAGCCTCAGGAATGATTTAGGTGTGTGTCACATATAAGGGGGGCGTATTCTTATGCAAATGACTACTTTATGCGTAATAACTACAATATATGAACGTCAATTTGCAGAAATTGTTCAGCATCAAAAAAGCTTAATTAAATACACTGTGATTCAATTCTGAAAATAATAAAATATGAAAAAGTCTAATTAGGGGGCAAAGTGACTCAATGAAAGTAATGTCCATCAAATGGCCCCCTGGTCTGGTGTTCATTTCCCATTGAAGCATTTGGCCCAAAAGTAAAAGGCCACCCCTGCCAGGACATCAATGAGCTTGCAGCTCAACAAAGGAACACTCACAGTGATGAGGAGACAATGGACTTAGAGAAGGGCCGGGGGGAAACAAGGAGATGGGAAGAGAAAAATAGACAAGTCAAGCCCTCTTAAAGGCAAGACAAAGTTTGTCAGCTGCAGTTTGCATGTTCATTTGGTCTCATTTGTTACTTTGTGATCTCCCTGTGAACATCACTTGCTTTTATGGTTTATAAGACTTCTGGGTGTGGAGAGAAACCAGACGGACAGAATGCCCTCTTGCTTACATTGCTAGGTTGATTGCAAGTGCTATAATATTATGCAGTTGTCACCCTGGAACAAACACAAATAAACAACAAGTATAAATATTTAGCTAATTATAAGGAAAAGATTCAGTGACTGCATTTTGATATTTGTTGTGAAATTTTTTGTTCTCACTTGAATTCTAAATGGCTTCACAAATTGAAGCTTGTTTCCTGAATTTCCTCACAATATAAGTACTTTAAGAAATTCATCTTTTCATGCTCTAAACCTAGTGGTACCTTGTGTGGACTCCTAAACTAAGCCCTAGGCATCATGGGATGGGTTTTGACTCCCCCAGGACTATACAACCAGATGAAGGGGGTCTCAGTAATGTTAGTTTTGGGCCGTGCATAGTCTGAATGATTTTTATATAGAATTTTCCATTTGTAAACAATATTTTGTATTGTTATCATCTTATAACATGAAATCATGATGTCATTTTGGCACCATTTTGGGTTTTGTTTTGTGACCACAGCTTCAAATGTTGTACCGATGCAGTGTGTTGGCCTTCTGGTTAATTAAGATGATGGCATAGTAATATTAGCATCCCCGTTTTGGATAAAATCTCTTAAAAATGAACCGTACAAGTACATGAGACATTTGAAAAACGTCAAGAGAGAAGGCCATTCAATCCATCGAGCTGGCTTAGCCATCCCAGTATCTCAACTCATTCAAATACTTCTTAAACGTTGTTAAGGTTTCTGCGTCAACTACATGACTTGGTAGTTCATTGCAGATTCCCACAACTCTTTGAGTAAAGACATTATTCAATTCTTCAGTCTTTAATGCACTTCCCCTTATTTTCTACTGGTGTCCTCCATTACATGAATTGCTATTTATCTGAAAGAATTTTGCAGGGTCACCTTTATTGACGCCTTTTAGCATTTTGAAGGCCTGTGCCCATTGTAAAAGAGAAAGCAACAAACAGCATAAAGGTTTGGGGTTTCCGGCCCCGTATATTGTATTAATTTCCAGTTTTTTTTCCCCATCAGTGTACAGAACATAGATTCCAGTGCTTGACACCGATAGATGGTGTCGGCGGCCATTTTATGGAGGTGAGACCGGAAGTGGAGGAATGCTGGGAAGGAGCCGTGGTGCAAGATGGGATTGATGATGTCAGTAGTAGTGAACGGAGGAAGGGCGGAAGTAATGTAGTGCGGGCAGTTGTAGGAGGGAGTCTCATGGCGGCGGTGCGTCTTTTCTTCTGTAAGAGAAAGGAGAAAGGTTAGTACCCCGCCACTCCCTACTGGCGTATGTCTTCCCGAACGTATTAAGGTCCGTCCGCGGCCCCCTACTCGCGCGTGCGTGACATGACCCCCCCCTCAGCCCGGAACCGTCAGGTCGGGCAGGCCTAACCGAGAGGTCGTGAATACGAGAGAGGGCATCGGCATTGGCCTGAAGGTTGCCCCGACGATAAGTGACGGTGAACTTAAATGGCTGCAGATCCAGAAACCACCTGGTGACTCAGGGATTCGACTCTTTGTGCAGTGACATCCACTGAAGAGCAGCATGATCAGTCACGAGAGTGAATTCACGATCCAACAGGCAGTACCGTAGATGTGTCACCACCCACTTAATGGCCAAAGCTTCCCTCTTCACTGCCGTGTACCTGGTCTCCCGGTCCAACAGTTTCCAGCTTAGGTACATCACGGGGTGCTCAACACCATCGATACTTTGGCTCAGCACGGCGCCTAGGCCTGTGTCTGAAGCATCGGTCTGGAGAAGAAAAGGAAGCCCAAAATCAGGGGTTCTCAATACTGGTGCTGATGTTAGGGCCTTTTTTAAGTCACCGAATGCTCGTTCCGCCTTCTCATTCCATACCACGTATAAAGGAGCGCCTTTTTTTGTCAGATCGGTCAAGGGTTTTGCCCTTTCAGAGAAACGGGGCACAAACCGGCGGTAGTACCCCACTAACCCCAAGAAAGCCTCCACCTGTCTCTTGGTATTCGGACGGGGCCATTCCAGGATGTCTTTGATTTGGAACATTGTGGCCTCACCTGTCCTCACCCCACTAGGTAGCCTAAATACTTGGCCTCCTTTAGCCCAAAGAAGCATTTACGGGGATTTATGCGGAGGCCGGCTTTTGCCAGTGCCGCGAGGACAGCAGAGACCTGCAATAGATGCTCCTTCCAGGTGCCGGAATAGATGACAATGTCATCCAGGTAGGCAGCACTATAGGACTGGTGGGGCTTCAGCACTCTATCCACTAGACGCTGAAAGGTCGCTGGCGCCCCGTGCAATCCAAATGGGAGGACCTTGTATTGCCAATGTCCGCTAGGGGTGCTAAAGGCGGTTTTCTCCTTGGCAGATGCCGTTAAGGGAATTTGCCAGTACCCTTTTGTCATGTCAGGGGTAGTCAAATGCTGAGCCATACCCAGACATTCAAGTAGGTCATCTATCCGGGGCATCGGGTAGGCATCGAACTTGGAGACCTGATTTAGACGTCTGAAGTCATTACAGAATCTCCAAGAGCCATCAGGCTTAGAAACGAGGACAATAGGACTGGACCAGGGACTATGGCTCTCTTCAACAATGTCCATGTCCAACATCCGTTGAACCTCGAGTTCCAGCTCGGTGCGTTTTGCCTCCGGGAGTCTACAGGGCCTCTCCCGGACGACAACTTCGGGTGCCGTGACTATATCGTGTTCAATCAGCGAAGTCCGGCCTGGTGACTCACTCACTACTTCAGGAATGGCCAGGATCGCGTGGGTTAACTCCTGCCGCTGCAGGGGCGTCAGCTCGTCACCGAGGTTAAGGACGGCCATGCCCGCAAATAGGGAGAGGGATCTATGAGTGTCGGGAGGCTCCTCCCTGTCCGTCCAAGGTTTTAACAAATTGACGTGGTAGATCCTCTCGCTCGGCCGACAATTTGGTTGTTTAACCAGATAATCGACGAGCCCCTTTCTCTCTTTAACCTCGTAGGGTCCTTGCCAATGAGCCAGAAGTTTGGAATGGGAGGTAGGAACGAGTACCATCACTCGATCCCCCGGGTGGAACTCCCGGAGAACCGAGTTGTGGTTGTAACACCGGGCTTGCGCTGCCTGCGCACAAGTCACGTGGTCTTTTAGGAGTGACCTGATTTTGTTGAGTCTGTCGCGTAGTTGCACCACATACTCCAATATATTGGTGGAGGGTAGGGCCTCGGCCTCCCATCCTTCTTTTATTATATCTAAAAGTCCTCGGGGTTGTCGTCCATACAATGACTCAAAAGGGGAGAAACCCGTAGAGGCCTGGGGTACTTCCCGATAGGCAACCAGCACGAGTGGAAGGAGCTGGTCCCAGTTCCTACCGTCCACGCTGACCACCTTGCGTAGCATCTGTTTAAGCGTCTGGTTAAAACGCTCTACCAACCCGTCTGTTTGCGGGTGATAGACAGACGTCTTCAGGTGCTTAATACGGAGTAACCTGGCCACCTCCCTGAATGTATCTGAGGTAAAGGGCGTACCTTGGTCCGTGAGGACTTCTCTGGGTATGCCCACTCTAGAAAATAAGTTAACTAACTCCCGTGCGATGTTCATTGTGTTAGCGGAGCGCAAGGGAACCGCCTCTGGGTATCGGGTTGCGTAGTCGACCATGACCAATATGTATTTATGGCCACGGTTCGAGGGTTCCAGGGGTCCTACTAGATCCACCCCTATTCTGTCAAAGGGAATGTCGATAAGTGGGATGAGAACGAGAGGAGCGCGGTCCCTCCTGGGTATCTGGCGAATCTGACACTCCGGACAGGACTGGCAGAAACGCCGGACCTCCTCATTGATCCCGGGCCAATAAAACCAGAGCTTTATCCTCTCCAGCGTTTTCTCGGCCCCGAGGTGGGCGCCTAAGAGGTGAGCGTGAGCTAGTTCACATATCTCCCCCCGGAAGATACGTGGCACTAGCAGCAACTTCCGCACCTCGCCCTCGTGGGTCGCAACCCGATACAACAGATCGTTTTCCAATACAAAAAAGGGCTCGCGTGGTGTGGAATCATCAGCTTGTGAGCTGCCGGGAACAACGATAGCATTCCGGGCAAACCTCAGAGAATCATCATTCCATTGTTCTCGTTTGAAAGACGCTGGTGTGGATCGAAACTGGTGATCCAGACTATGTAAAGGGTCTTGTGGGCTGGCAACAGGAAGCATTCCCTGGCTTGTGCCCTCCCCGGCGGATACTTCCGGGTCAGGGTCCGTCACCGGAGAAGCGTCCCCCTGTGTGCCCGTGTCATTAGGTTCTGCCCGAGAGCATGGCGTGGGGACCGCGGGAAGGGCGCCTCGACCCCTCATAACTAGACCTAATGAAGCCCCTGGAGTGTTGTGTGTTTAACCGCTATTTCTGTGCGACCAGTCTTGTCCCAAAATCACCGGAAAGAGGGGCTCTGGTAACACAGCGACCGACAGGCGAGTCAATTCCCCCCTCCAGGCGATGTAGCAGTTGGCGGAATGATAAGACCGGGTCTCGCCATGTACACAAGTGACTTGTACGTGATGGTTTAGCCACTGTCGCGGTAAAACATAACGGCGAGCGACAATGGTTATGTTGCTTCCAGAATCAAACAAAGCCACCACCATGTGCCCATTTATCAACACCACCCCTGTATTAGGAGCTGCCAGAGGATGCGACGGGGCACAGTACCTTTCCGTAGTAGCCCAGGTGCAGTCCATCGGCTCGGGGTTGAGCAGGCAGGCAGGCAGCAAGTGGCCGGTCTCCCCACACTTGTAACAGCGCGGGGAGGCCGGCTTTTCTTTTGGTTTCAGCGGCGCTTCCGCAGCGCGTCGAGTGGGCTCGGGGTTAGCGACACGTCCCTGTCGGTTCCCGCGAGCGTGCCTTTCAGACCCCCTGGCTCGGAGGACCGCGAGTTGACACTCGAGGACCTCCAGGAGATCCTGCATGTCCTTGTAGGGGTGGCGCCGGACCTGCTGGGCGAGGAAACTAGGCATTGCATTAACCAGACCCTCACAGGCCACCTGCTCTACGACCTTCCGGGCTTGAGGACCCTCAGGCCGTAACCAGCGTCCCATCTTGTCCCAGAAGTCGAAGGCCTGTTTTCGGGCCGGTTGCTCAGGATCAAATTGCCATTTCCTCCATTCACTCGCCTGCTGGCCCGGCGTAATGCCGTAGGGTGCCAGGATCTCTGTCTTTAGGAGGTCATAATCTGCGGCCTCCTCCTCGGGGAGGTTGTAATAAGCCCGCTGCGCGGGTCCCTTTAGGTAGGGTGCCAGTATGGACGCCCACTCGGACCGCTGCCACTGGTTTTGAGTGGCCGTCCTTTCAAAGATGCCCAAATATGATTCCACATCGTCCGCTTCCGACAAAGGCACAAGAGGTGGAGGCGTCTGTCGAGGTGGATCGGGTCTTACCATTTGTGCCGCGGCCAGCCGGGCCTTCGTCTCCTCCAACTCCCGGCTGGTCGCGGCTTGTGCTTGCTGCAGGGACTGGATCTGTGCGTTCATCCCCTGCAGCACGGAGTTCAGGTCCTGTCCCTCTGACATGTCTTCGGACCGATTATCCTGCCGACTACGCCACTGTAAAAGAGAGAGCAACAAACAGCATAAAGGTTTGGGGTTTCCGGCCCCATATATTGTATTAACTAGCAGAATACCCGCGCTTCACAGCGGAGAAGTAGTGTATAAAAGAAGTTATGAAAAAGAAAAGGAAAAATTTTAAAAATAACGTAACATGATTGTTAATGTAATTGTTTTGTCATCGACATGAGTGTTATAGAGATATATATATAGCAAAATACCCACGCTTGGCAGCGGAGAAGTAAAAAGAAAAGAAAAGGACACATTTTAATAATAACGTAACATGATTGACAACGTAATTGTTTTGTCATTGTCATGATTGCTGCTGGCATATTTTATATATATATATATATATATATATATATACACACACACACACACATACTATGAGGTGCGAAACAGGCAAATACATTGATTTTCTGAATATATAAAGTCGGCGTCAAAATATATAAAGTCAAAACTTGAATATATAAAGTCATTCCCGAATATATAAAGTCACTGTCGGAATATATAAAGTCAAAACTTGAATACATAAAGTCAGCGTCGGTATATATAAAGTCAAAACTTTTTTCTAAATATATAAAGTCAAAACTTGAATAAACAAAGTCATCGCTGGAATATATAAATTCAAAACTTGAATATATAAAGTCAGCGTCAGAATATATAAAGTCAGCGCTGGAATATATAAAGTGAAAACCTGAATATATAAAGTCAGCGTCAGAATTTATAAAGTCATTCCTGATTATATAAAGTGAACATCGGAGTATATAAACTCATTCCTGAATATATAAACTCAAAGTCAAAATATATTGATTGAAACGACTCTGAACTGAAGTAAGTTAACAAAAACGTATTCAGAAAAATAAATTAAAAAAAACACTGTTCGGTTAATGTTTTGAAAATGATGCATTTGCCCTGCCCAGGATTGGTTCCTGCCTTGCACCCAGTGTTGGCTGGGATTAGCTCCAGCAGACCCCCGTGACCCTGTGGTCAGATTCAACGGGTTGGGAAATGGATGGATATTGCAGCACTGACTTTTTATATTCCGACGATGACTTTATATATTGAAGTTTTGACTTTATATATTCCAGTGCTTACTTTATATTGTGAGCTGGAGGGCTTTGCTATTACGTGTGGGGATGAAACTTCACTTTGGTAATTGATCATGCTCCACTTCAATGGTCATACCGACAGAAAGATACAAACTCTCGCCTCATGAGATGGTTTCTGGGCTTACAACTTTTACCGTTTCACAGTAAAACATCGACCAGGTTCTGAACACGTCAATGCAGACGTATTATCAAGACTAAATGAACCTGGTACAGAGAGTCGCTTGATTCATGGAAATGTGAATAAAGCTGAGGGGGAGGGTGTGAGCTGGAGGGCTGATCGCACCCCAAGAAGATACAGACGCCTCTGGGAAAACCACAACCCCTGAAACACAGACTACCCTCACATTGCTCCTTACTTTCTCACTTGCGCCATAACGCGTAATGCAAACCTCGCGCAATACTCCGCTAACTCTAAAAGCCTTGTGCAGCGCCTGTCAGTTGAAAATTGATTGTTTGCTTGCTTTTATCGCTCTCTCTCTCTGCTCCTAGCGGAACTGTCATCTCTGACTTGTCATGGAGCACGTTTAAGCTCATGTGTTTGCAGTGTTTGAATAAAAATCCTTCTTGTTTCTACGACCTCCTGTGTCTCTGTGCAAATCTGTGACCCAAGCGTGACAATATATTCCGACGCTGACTTTATATATTCAAGATTTGACTTTATATATTCCAGCGCTGAGTTTATATATTCCGACGCTGACTTTATATATTTAAGTTTTGACTTTAGGTGGCAGTGTGACGAAGTTGCTTCGGAAGACGGCGTTAGCCGCGGAGCTCAGCTCAGAGCGAAATGAGGTAAATGGGAGGGGATATGATGACGTGACTCCTCCACCCGCCTTAACTGTCAATCCCCCACAAACACAGTCTCTCGGAATTTGCATAAGCACACCCCTTCACCTGCAATTTTAACTTAGTTACAAAGTGATCAAAACTGTCGTTTATATCCTGCATCCTCTCATTAAACTTGTATCCCGCATTACTCGTGGGCATGAAAAACGCCAGCGGCAGCCTGTCTATTAAGTTAATTTAAAGTTTAGGTTTATACCTTGCTTTGTTTCCGAAGTAGCTGCACTGATGAATATGGTAGTATGTGTCACTCGCTCGCTTCTTATTGTTTCGCTGCCTTCTCAATTATATAATGCATGTTTTCTTCAGCGCATTTTGGAGCTCTTCCTGGTTTTCTACATAGTGCGTTGACAGTCAGTTCACGTGATTACGTGGGCGGCGTGATGATGTCACACGAAACTCCGCCCCCACGGCTTTCAAGTTCAACTCCATTACAGTAAATGGAGAAAAATACGTTCCGGTTATGACCATTACGCGTAGAATTTCGAAATGAAACCTGCCCAACTTTTGTAAGGAAGCTGTAAGGAATGAGCCTGCCAAATTTCAGCCTACTACCTACACGGGAAGTTGGAGAATTAGTGATGAGTGAGTGAGTCAGTCAGTCAGTCAGTCAGTCAGGGCTTTGCCTTTTATTAGTATAGATTTCCAGTTTTTTTCCCTTCAATGTACAGAACATAGATTCCAGTGCTTGACACCGATAGATGGTGTCGGCGGCCATTTTATGGAGGCGGGACCGGAAGTGGAGGAATGCTGGGAAGGAGCCGTGGTGCAAGATTGATGATGTCAGTAGTAGTGAAGGGAGGAAGGGCGGAAGTAACGTAGTGCGGGCAGTTGTAGGAGGGAGTCTCATGGCGGCGGTGCGTCTTTTCTTCTGTAAGAGAAAGGAGAAAGGTTAGTACCCTGCCACTCCCTACTGGCGTATGTCTTCCCAAACGTATTAAGGTCCGTCCGTGGCCCCCTACTCGCGCGTGCGTGACACCATATTTATCAAGCACCATAGAATAGGAAAACAATTCTGTCTCAAAAATCTCAGAGTGATGTAAATTTTGTCCTACTCTTAAGAGTAGAATTAAACAGAGTTTTATCGATTTTCCTAATTTAGGAAATTCATAACTTCACCAGTGTTTAGGAGAGCTCAGGAGCTGTCCTAACTCAAAAGGAGCTGCCAGATGATGGCATTCAGGTAGAGATCAGTGCACATATTGTGGAAAAGGCAGAGTGTTTAGGAAAAAATGGTCAATGATGAACTTATAAAAATATATCAGTTTGACAAAGATCCTGTAGCCAATCATGTACATCACATGATTGCTCCATCTACACGAAGAAGCCATAAGTTGTAAGCCAAAATGAAAATGTTGGGAATGGGGATAATGCAGCTTTACAAAAGCTATGATTTAAGCATGTCTCGACCAACCATTTCTAGAATTTTGTACCAAACATTGAAGGCCCTTACAATGTGTGAGGCAATAAATAGATTTGTAACGGTTACCCACTGCTCCTTGAGAAGTAATGATAAAGCAGGCTGTGTTCATGTAAAACGCTGGTTCTCCTGGAGTTGTTGGTGTGACTGATGGCACTTAAATAAAGATCACTGCCCCAAGTGAGGATGAGCATATATACGAGAATCATAACAGTCATCACTGTGTTAACACACAGGTGGTCATGGATGCAGACTGTATTATTCTTCTTCATGTTGTTGTGACGTGCTAACCATTATGTGTAGCTTGACACAATTTCCTACCTTACTATGGTTTCCTTCTTCTCCTGTAACTTTAAATATTATTATCACCATCTTTTTGGTGAAACCTTAGTGTTAGCATCAGAAAACGTCATTATGATTTCAAGGGAAATGACAAAATGTCTTCATGAGTTGTGTGTCTTGGGGTGCCATACAATTGCGATGTCATTCATTCTCAAATGTGAATTCCTGTTCCTCACTGGGAGTGGGTGTAGGATGTGTCACAACTACAGTACTTCTCATGTCCTACACCTGCACTTCAGAACAGGGCATCCACCTGAAATGAAGCATGTTCAGGCCCAGCCGGTGCGCGGCTGGGAGACCATCTAGGAAGAAGCTTGGGATGCTGCTGGAAGAGGTGTTGCTGTCATCAGCAGGGGGCATTTACCCTGTGGTCTGTATGTGGATCCCAATATCCCAATGCAGTGACGCTGTGCTGTAAATATGGGACCATCCTTCAGATGAAATGTAAAACCGAGGTCTTGACTCTCTGTGGTCATTAAAGACCTGTGAGGATCTTTCAAAAAGACCAGAGTTTATCCCAATGACCTGGCTAAATTGCCCTCCATGGCCTAGTTGTTCTGGCCCCTAGTTATCCCCTGTCTCTAACTGGCTAAACATCTCTCACCACTTCACCACCTGACAGTTAATGCGTTCCGAGTGTAATGGCACAATAATGGCTGTCGTCACATCATCTAGGTGGGGCTACAAATTGGTGGTGGTTGAAGTGGTTCCCCTCTATCTAAACGCTTTGAGTAGCGATAAAAGCACTATATAAATGTAATTAATCATTATTATTACTCTGGGGTAGGACAAATTCTTATCCTAATCAGTCTTTTAGTGTAGTTATTAGAAGTAGTTCTGAAATGCCTGAATTAGGTTCCCATGTTGCCTACTCTGCTCAAGACAAAAGAGATTTGACTCCTTGTGCCTTTCACAGTAGAGACATGTCCTTAATTTTTGAATTAGGCATTCAGTGAAAGGCACTTTAGGTAGCCATGACATTTGCTTCAGCTTTTTAACCTCAGATTCTTGCTTAACATTTTGCACTCAACTCTCATTATTTTTCCTATTCGATTTCCTGGTTTTGATTCTTTGCTTGCCTCATAGCTTTCGTTTGGTTATCATTTTGATCTTATCTCAATTTCCTGGTCTGTCTTCTTTGCTTTTCTGACCTTTAGGATAAACTACTTTTCAAGAGGCTCACAGCAGCAGGTTTAGTAGTTGTCTTTTGGATTTGGCAGAAAGCTGGAGTACTAGGATGAGACCCTCAGAGAGAATGAAAACTTCACACAGGTAGTGCCCAGACTGCAATTCAAACCAGGACTCTGGCAGCAGCAGAGTTCAGTCCAGCTGTAGGAGTCATTTGATATCAGTCACCCCACCGACGTTTCACAATTAGACGCCACCTTAGCCTTACTAATGCCAAGATCTGCACCCTGATACAAAAGGTGTGACTTTTAGAAAATGAATGGACAGATGGATCATTAGACCAACTTGATTTTGCCAGTTTCCAATTATGTCTGATAAAGGACCGCCCTGGAAATGTAAGGAATGAGTTTAGCATTGAGAACCCAAAAAGCAGAAGTACCATATCTGGGTACTGCGAGATATCAAATGACACAGAAATCATTTTCACACCCTACTGCTGCTTGATGCATGAGGATGTTGTGGCTATCAGTCTTCATTTGCAGCCATGACACTGGAGGAAAGCGCTTCTAGAAGAGGCGATTCAACATGCAGACAGCAAGGTCACAATGTCGGATGGAACCTGAGATGTGTTTTATATTGTCATGACTTCCACCAAGGGCAGCATTGGAGGTCGCCACAAATGTCACTGCTATCTCTCGAATCTGGCATCCTGGGTTCAAATCTTACACTATAGTGGAGCTTTCACGTTCTCTCCATACCTGTCCATATTTCTTTCTCTGAGCACAGGAAAGTAACTAAATAAATTAAATGTGTTATTAATAAGGTACTGTCAGCTCTAAATGTAGCTATCATGTGGGTCTTGTGTGACTGGCACCACATCAGAGTTTCACTTCTGCTGGTTTCTAACCACAGGTCAGGTCAGGTTGGGGAGCATGCACTCAAGATCCTGGTTGGCAAACCCCCAGGCAGGCAAATGGTCCAGTCCCATCCTCCGGAAATGACCCTCTATCTGCTGCAGCCAGGGGATACATGGGCACCCACGTGGGCAGGTGTTAAGTGGTCCAGCCACTCGGGTCCTCAACAATGAGGATCCTGTGAGCCAGATCACCCTCGGGGAATCGCGCCACATGGCCATAGTGCCATAATTGACGCTTCCTTACAATCCAGGTAATGTACCTCATTCAGGACTAAGTGAGTAACTGTTTGTTCATTCCAGCCACTCACAACCCAAAAGTGAGTTAATTGGGTTTGAGAATCTAATGCTTTAAGGCCTAGGATTAGGCAGATTCCTTGGCAATGGAAACCATTAAAGCATCTATGGCCTATGTGAATACAACTGACCTTTTCTGTTCCTCATCATCCAGCTGTCCATCCATTATTAAACTTAACGTCAGCACCAGACATGGGGAACTAGGGCCTATCCTAGCAGCACTGGGGGCAGATCATGAACCAATCCTGGATAGGAGACACCTCACAGAGCACAGTCACAACCAAGTCTACATTCAGTGATGGTGGAAAATCTAGAAATATCAAATAACAAAAAATTATAATGGAAAAACAAAAAGCCTAAGCCCCAATGGGTCCCTCCCTAAACATGTTATTGCCCCTGTCAAGACCATTGGAGGCCTAGCATACTAACCCACTAAATATAACATCAAACACTTCTCAAAACACCTCTCGAGCTTTCTCAACACCTCTGAAAGTTCTTTCTCTTGTCAGTTGAACTCTTATTATCTTGTCCCCCAACTCCAAGCACACCTGAACTAAAATTGAAAGGAGCTTTGAAGCTTCCTCCAGGAATCACTCCCAGGTTAAATCTGAAACCCGTGAGGCAGCCTTACTATAACTCCCCTTGGCAGACCAAGCTGTCCTGACAGTCCTGAGGCCCAATCTATACAGAAAAGGTCCAGCCCACCTACACAGACCTGTCCCCCCATAGTATACTGCAAGAGCCATGCAGTAAAAAGAGGCTCCCTCCTGCCATCTACAGTGCTGGGCTTTACAACAAACACAAACGCGTTTGGATAAATCAACTACTGTACTGCCAGAGCAGCATCAATCGGGACTTTTTAGAGCACCTTAAACAAGCACCACCATAACACACTTTACAAAGTAATCACAAGTGCAATGAAAAGCCACACAAGAAAACAAATGAAAACAGTAACCACAGATAAATAATGAAACTCAAATCGAATGGTTACAAAATTGTATCACTTATATATTACAATATATTAGATATATATTTATTTTGTGACCATTATGGATGCTCTTGAACAGGCCCCAAACCAAGAAAGACACTTCAGCCCCAATGATCAAAACCAAATAGGCAAAAAGAAGGTTATTATTATGAGAATATGCCTATTATAGCACTACAACAGGCACAGGATTACACTCTGGTGTCTGACTACACCATACAAGAGTTTGTTACCTACCTGCCTATATTCACCTCCACCTCCTTATCAGCAAGCTTTTGTCTCCAATGTTCTCCTGACTAAAAGCTCATCCACCTAAGAGATCAGAGGTCCTTTGAATTGCAGACCCTGGAAGACTTCCTCAGCACACTGACCATCCAGCTGGGAGGTATTTCCAGTTTTGCAAAACTTCATTGGAGACACAGAGTCGTCCCCTTAAAGGGTCATGTACTCTTAACTGTTGTTGGGACATACTGTAGCTTCTGCCTCCTACTGCTTCTGAAAGTTCTAGAGGAATGACTGCCTCTGGTAACTTATATCACTCTGTCCAGGGTGTGATCTCCTCCAGCCCCTGGAAGGATCCTTGGTAATGGTTCAGACTAAGGTCTGGTTGGCTCATCCACATCTTACCCAGATAGTGAGAGGATCCAGATAGCTCTTTAGCATTCTGTCCAGACACTCATGAATGGGAGAAAAAAAAAAAAAAAAACTTCTTCTGTGCTACACAATATTATATAGGCTGCATATTATAGAGGCTGTTGAGAGTGCTCCGACAGTTAAAGCGAGAGTCAGTCCATGTTTTTAATTATGGGCACTGCTGAAAAAAAATTAAGGGAACACTTACATCAGATCTTGATGAACGAAATTCCCAAGCGGAAAACCTTTACTGAGTAATACTGTGTAATTCATTGAAAGCAAAACAATGTAACTGTGGTCAATGGAAATCAAAATCACCAACCCATTGAGAGATTCAACATCACAAAGTCAAATCACAGGCTGATCCAACTTGTGTGAATTTCATCACAGCAACTCATAATGTAACTCAGTAGTGTGTATAACCCCCACGTGCCTGTATGCACTCCCAACAACATTTGGGCATGCTGCTGATGAGATGGCGGATGGTGTCCTGGGGGACTCCCAGACCTGGATTAGAGAATCAGTGAGCTCCTGGACATGTCTGTAGCACTACCTGGTGTTGTTAGATGTACTGATACATAATGTCCTAGAGGTTCTCAATTGGATTCACATCTGGGGAACATGTGGGCCAGTCAATGGCATCAATGCCTTCGTCATCCAGGATCTGCCTACACACTCTGGCCACAGGTATTGTTTTGAACCAGTAGGAACCCAAGGCCCACTGAGCCAGCATAAGGTCTGACAATGGCTCAGAGCAGTGGTTCTCAACCTGTGGTGCGGGCCCCCTTAGGGTGCGCGAAGTAACAAAAAGGGGGGCGCGAAGATGTGAAAAAAAGAAAACAAGAATCAAAAATATGAAAAAAAACATCTGTTGAAACCAAAATAAATTAATTTAAACTACTTTCTGATACTAGAACAATATATATATATATATATATATATATAGAGTTAGATAAATGTCGATAAAAGTTAAGTAGGTATAATAAAATATGCATCTACATTTCAAAAAAAATGTTAGGGGGGGCGCGATTAAAACTGTTATGAAAACTTGGGTCGCAAATACATAAAGGTTGAGAAACGCTGGCTCAGAGGATTTCACCCCCGTACTTAACTGCCTAGCATGTTGAGGTCTGTGTGACCCTCCAAGTATATGTCTTCCCAGACTATCACTCACCCACCAGACTATCACTGACCCACCAGTCATGCTGGATGATGTTGCAGGCTGCATAACGCATAACGTTCATCATCGGGTCTCCAAACTCTTTCACGTCTGTCACATGTGCTCAGGGTGAACCTGTTCTCATCTGTGAAGAGAACGGGAGGCCAATGGCAGAGCTGCCAATTGTGTATTCTCTGAAGAATGCCAATCAAACTGCATGGTGATTTGCTGTGAGCACAGGTATCAGCAGAGGACGTCGGGCCCTCATGCCACCCTCATGGAGTCTGTTTGTGACAATTTGGTCAGAAACATGCACATCAGTAGCCAGCTGCAGATCATTTTGTAGGGCTCTGGCTCCTGTTCCTCCTCACACAAAGGATGAGATACCATTCCTGCTGCTGGGTTGATGCCCTTCTATGGCCCTGTCCAACTCTCCTCATTTAACAGCCTGTCGCCTGGTATCTCCTCCATGTTCTTGAGACAATGCAAAGCTTCTTGCGATGGCACATATGGATGTGCCATCCTGGAGGAGCTGGACTACCTATGAATCCTATACAGTATATATACAAATAGTACATATACACACACACACACACGCTGAAAATAAATTGTGAAGAACAAACCAGCATCCTAGCCAGGATGGACCCTGCTCACTTGCCTGGACAGGAAGCTATCCTTGTAGAAGGTCAGTGAAGAAGCTATGATATTCCCCACACGTGCCAGGATGTGGACCTTGAAGGATATTGCTGTAGATACTACACTGGGCCTAGAGTCCCAGCAACCATAAAGGAGCACAATGGTTGGGCTTGGGAGGCTGGAAGGGAAGAACACTGGGTGCCTCCCTTCCATGGAAGAGCATCCACCCATACACTAGGTGGCAAATTAATGTCATGTGAGCTCTAGTGTGGGCAAAATGAGAGTTATGACTCCGTGGAGCACCTGTGTTGGGTTCTGTGGGGGCCAACAGAGGGAACCATCAGATATTGACTGTATGATGACCACTGTAGTCCTACCTGACCAAGAAGTGCCTCCTGGAGGAAACTAATTGAGCACCGGAAGTACTTCTGGGTTGAGAGTTAAAAGATAGCCCTCAACTTGACCCAGAGAGTCAGAGGGACAGGATTGGAAGTGGACTACACTTACCTGGAGGAGCTCAGAGAAAATAAAAGAAGGACTGAGGAAAGTGCAAAACCTTTTACAACAGACTAGGGAAGAAGCCTGTAAAAGATACACTTTGGTTGCTAAATAAAAGAACTTGATTTGAACCCAGGACTTTGTCTGTGGTAGTTGTAACTGGGGTCCTGGTAAGCCCACTATATATATTATATATATATATATATATATATATATATATACACACACACACACACACACACACACACACACACACACACATATACATACACACACACACACACACAGGTATATATACATATACACACACACGCACACACACAGAGTTATATGAAAAGGTTTGTGAACCTCTCTCAGCCTGCATAATAATTTACTCTACTTTCAACAAAAAAAGAGAACAGTGGTATGTCTTTAATTTCCTAGGAAAACCTGAGTACTGGGGTGTTTTCCGGACAAAGATTTTTAATGAAGCAGTATTTAGTTGTATGAAATTAAATCAAATGTGAAAAACTGGCTGTGCAAAAATATGGGTCCCCTTGTAATGTTGCTGATTTGAATGCATGTAACTGCTCAATACTGATTACTTGCAACACCAAATTGGTTGGATTAGCTCGTTAAGCCTTGAACTTCATAGACAGGTACTGTGTGTCCAATCATGAGAAAAGGTATTTAAGGTGGTCAGTTGCAAGTTGTGCCTCCCTTTGGCTCTCCTCTGAAGAGTGACAGCATGGGTTCCTCAAAGAAACTCTCAAAAGATCTGAAAACAAAGATTGTTCAATATCATGGTTTGGGGGAAGGCTACAAAAAAAACTCTCTCAGAGGTTTAAACTGTCAGTTTCAACTGTAAGGAATATAACCAGGAAATGGAAGGCCACATTCACAGTTGCTGTTAAACCCAGGTCTGGCAGGCCAAGAAAAATACAAGAGCGGCATATGCACAGGATTGTGAGAATGGTTACAGACAACCCACAGATCACCTCCAAAGACCTGCAAGAACTGCTGCAGATGGTGTATATGTACATCGTTCTACAGTTCAGCACAATTTGCACAAAGAACATCTGTATGGCAGGGTGATGAGAAAGAAGCCCTTTCTGCACTCACGCCACAAACAGAGCCGCTTGTTGTATGCAAATGCTCATTTAGACAAGCCAGATTCATTTTGGAGCAAAGTGCTTTGGACTAATGAGACAAAAATTGAGTAAGTTGGTCAGAACAAAAAGCGCTTTGCATGGCGGAAGAACACCACCGCATTCCAAGAAAAACACCTGCTACCTATTATCAAATTTGGTTGAGGTTCCATCATGCTGTGGGTCTGTGTGGCTAGTTCAGGGACTGGGGCCCTTGTTAAAGTCGAGGGTCAGATGAATTCAACCCAATATCAACAAATTCTTCAGGATAATGTTCAAGCATCAGTCACAAAGTTGAAGTTACGCAGGGGTTGGATATTCCAACAAGACAATGACCCAAAACACAGTTCGAAATCTACAAAGACATTCATGCAGAGGGAGAAGTACAATGTTCTGGAATGGCCGTCACAGTCCCCTGACTTGAATATCATTGAAAATCTATGGGATGATTTGA
>JANRMT010062852.1:35459912-35473584 GCA_026402145.1 Polypterus bichir lapradei | reverse complement strand
CTGTCTATCTTATAAGATGCTTGTAAATGCTTAAATATTTTCTCAATAAAGCTTTTCAATGGCTTTCTCTTTATGTTGAGTCTCCTTGTTTCCACAGAACCTAAATCAAGTGACAATTCCCAGTCTACAAAATCAGGCCCAGCAGTGTCCCTTTCTTATAAGGAACTTTTAATTTATGTGCACTGCATTGTTCTTCTCCTGTTATCCTCACTGGTGGCCTGTGAGTCCCTGGCTTCAGAGGACCACCCCAGCTGTGTCTCTGCAGTGGGATCTAGCCCTACACTGGCAAAGAAAAACACCACATGAAGTATCAGGAGTTCCTCAGCTCTACCCTGGATTTCCCCTGTGCCGTCTACTCAGATATCATGAGGAGCAAACTGTGACTACATTCATAGACATGCTTTACAGTATTTGTAAATAACCTCTCCCTCTATTACAGTCCTAGAACGAAGAAGACCTGTCGTCACTTCCAGAGTAACCGCAAAATTCAGCCACTTCCAGCCCCGTGGACATTCAACTGACTCTCCTACCAGAAAAAGGCAGTTATCCAGACCCCAGGGCCTAAAGGAGCCTAACTAGCCCACAGTATCATTACTGTGACAGAGCTCTAGAAATTGTGGGCATTGCTCTTCTTTCTTTTTGTACAATTTTGTGTTGCATGGTGCTACAATTATAGGCAGCATTTCAGACCCCAATCCTTTACCGTCATTTTGTGGATTTTTTTCTTCTTACAGAGTCACAACATATGCACACAGTTTGCACATGCACACAATTATACATATACAGTAACTGTGAATAAATTAAATCATATTAGAAAATGTTTACAATGATAACAATAGTAAATGCAGGTAGGAGGAATGCAAAATCAACTGACTGATACTCGGTAGTCAGTAAAAGTATCAAAATGCCACTCTCAGAGCCACTTAATCCAGTGCAATCTCCAGGTCATGATCACCTACTCCAACAATGCTGCCTGCAAGGTGGGATCAAAACCCCAAACAGGTCGTCAGCCCAACACTGCGCCCTTTCAGACTCACATAGGGCCAAAGTTAAAATCGTGAATTAACCTGACACAGACGTCTGTGGGGTTGTGAGAAGAAAACTGGGGAACCTGTTAAGAACCCCCATATGACAAACAGCCTGCAGGATTCAAATCTGCACAGCAACACTAATTGCCGTGTCACCATGTCATTGCATTAAACACAGAAGTAGTTGTTCTCGACTACAAAGGACAAAATTAAAGGTTTCAGTCAAATCTGGCTGTAAAGACTGATGGAGCCTCATGGCAATAGATACCCAGGGAAGTATTTATTTGACTTCAGATCTAGCGAGCCTGGATTTGACTCCCAGGATGAGTACTGTGAAATTTAAAATGCTTAGTGGGCTTTCCAGGTGCTTTGCTTTCCTCCCACATGTCAGATACGTGCTGATTCGACTGGTAGACAACTCTCTTAGCCTTCCTTAACTGGGAGTGAGTGCCCTCAATGGTCTTTTATCACAGCCACAGTTGTTCCCTGCTTTATGCCCAGTGCTTCAAACACTGGCAGCAGCCTCGGAGAATCGTTATTGAAATGCCTACATTTTAAAATATGGATAGAAACAAGTTAATGAATAAATAAATAATCTGGCTCTCCATCCAGGGTTGCCCTCTCCGTTTGCCTGATGCTGCCAGGACAGACTGGAGCCTTACAACAGCCTGTGCCCAAGTCTGAAGTATAAGGGACAAAAATCAAAGGTTTTGAGCTCATCTGATCATTAGGACTGATGGACCCTCATGGAGACACCCAGGGAGGGAAGTTCAGATGGCAAAAAGTAAATAAAGTAATAATGAAAACAAGACAACAAGACATGATATTCTCAAAGTATAGATGCTATTTAATTTCACAACTGTATTGCCTGGCTTGATTGTGAAATATAACCATAAATCATTATAATTAATGCACTTGACAGATTTATTTCCTTTTGAAATCGGAGAAGTGTGTCAGACCTCCCGCTCAAGACAAAACTGCCACCTAGTGTTTATAAGTAAGCATCACAGAGTGAAGGCGAACTTAAGGTAATTAAAGATTATAGGCTTCTTAAAGTTAACTGGTGCTCGGGGCTACAGAGGGTTTAAATCAGCCCCGGCAGCATCAGACAGAAGGTGGGAGCCATTCATGGACGAGGCACCAGACCATCACTGGGCCAGTTTGGAATTCCCAACCGACCGAACATTTAAGGTTTCTGGGGATGCGGATGGAAAACCGAAGGTCCTGAAAGAAAACCAACACAGATAGGGGCCAACGTGAAAGTTGTAAATGGTATTGACCCCAGGACAATGGATACGGTTGGCAGTGGGGCAGACCTCAACGAAACCTGGCATCCCTAAACAGCATATAGTTACGAAAAACGCCCTTTGGTGATCTACATTTATTTGGAATAAATCGATTAATCTTAAAGTATGGACAGTATGGTGGCGCAGTGATAGTACTGCTGCCTCACAACAAGGAGTTTACATCTTCACCCTGTGTTAGTAGGGTCCCCCAAGGCTGCTCTGTATTATACCCACAGTCTAAAGACGGGCAGGTTTGGTCAACTGGCGATGCTTAATTGGTCTCTCGTGTGTGTGTTTGTGTGCATGTGTGATCATCCAAACTTGACCTCATGGGATTGGGTCCACCTTCCCGTGACTCCGCTCTGGATAAGAGGACTTGAAAGACGGATGTGTTAAGTATAGTTCATGATCATCACAAGCTCTTCAATAACACATAAAAAGTTACATTTATAAAGTTGTAGCACATTAGAATGAACGTGTGTTAAAGGATAAGTTGGGTATTTTTTCAAGCCAAAGTTATTTCTTCACAAATATACAGTATTACGGTATGTATTTGCCATGTGAAATTCTGCTCTAGAGTTAAGCGTTTTCTGTAAATTTAAAAAAATGCTTAGCTTGTCCTGGCATTGTATAATGGAAGCCATGGAGTACGGGGCCCGGCCGGTAAACAAAACGTTCCCGAAACTTCGACGACTTTCTCGTGATTTTGTGCAGATTTTGATAAATTCGGGAGAGCGCAATTTGGGTTAAAATCGTATAGTGTATGACCGACTTTAGCAGGTGCCCTAAAAGAAACGAAAAATCTAGAAATGCAGTGCATTATACAATTGTCTGAAGTTAGATTTTCTGTTTGAATAATAAAGTAACTATACTACATTTCATTTATTACTCTGTAAGTGAGCACTGTAGTTAGGCTGAGATGATCATGCCTATCGGGCAACGTAAGGGGTCTTAAACCGGCCCTGAATGAACTATTACTTTATAAAATAAACTTATGTGTAAACAGAATATGTATAAATATTGCAAACTCTGTCGCCGCGACGTAAAGGTGCGACAGCTGAAAAGATTGTTAAGATGACTGATCTGCTTTTCTGCACGAAAATAAATACCCATACACTAATTCCTGCTTTTCCAGGAATACTTTACCTGACAAATGTAGCACCGGTTTTCTAAGTCCGTTCTTGACGAGCGTCTCTTAACTTGCAGTCCTGTCCGCTGTGACTACAGGCTTTCATCCCAACCAACCTCTGCTTTTATTTGAACTCCATCTTTAATTAAACACATGCTGTTTGCCGGTTTGTGTGTTCTGGTGTCAATCCACATGAGATTACAAAATTGAGTTTGCAAATTGTTTTTATTGAAATTAAGCCAGCATTTATGTATGTTACTTGGGGATTGTATATATATGTGCGTGTGTGTGTGTGTGTGGTCTTTTATGGTTTTGCTTGAGTTTTTCTTTTGTCATCCTCATCACTGACATTTTTATTGTATTAATCCGGCCCCCCTTTTTATTTATGCCGTTACTGTGTGTGACATGGAGACTCATCCACCCTTCAGCACAGAGGGTTGTTTGCCGCCGCTTCTGCTTATCTTATCGTTAATTGTCATTATTAAGATATTTGTGGGAGAAAACTGTATTGAAATTAGAAAAACGGCAAAACTTATAGCAAAAATGCACACAGTTCTGTGTTTATAATTTATTATTAAGAGAATAAAAGGACTGGCTAATTATGTAAATATTTAAAAGTAAAATGAGTCATCGATTGTGCAGCTGGTTGAGATAAAAACCCGCAGCCTTAGTGGTCTTTCTGGGCTGAACCTGTGGGCTACCGCGGGTTTAAACGCCCTAATCGTGTCTTATTCCATTCTAAATATTTCATTCATCGTTACCTTTGAATAACAGCAAATTGTTGAAAATGATAATCGAGTAAGATGTTAGTAAAATAAATTGATGGATTAATGAATTTTTAATCACTTGCTAGCTTTTGTTAGTTTTCTCACATAGTTAAGTAAAAAAATGTAATATTAACAATTGACTTAATGATTGGAACCCGTCCCCGCAGCCATGGTAGTTTTCTTGACAAAATTTAGGAACAACGCAGAAGACAGCGCAAATGAGCGAATTTTCAGCACGGATTAAAATGCTGACATTTTCAATTAACCGAGATGTTTTACCTCAGTGAGTTTATCACGCGTTTCCTTTTGCAAATCTGCGCAGATGTATGCGTGACGTCACTGCCTTGCCGTTCCCTTTCTGTTATCCGCCCATTTTACTCCGGGCTGCAGTAATATCTACTTGGTAATACCTGCTTGGTCAACTGCGCAGACAGTGACGTCACTCCAAGAAGTCAGAGACTTTAACGGCGCAATTAAATTTGTAAAAGTCACCACCAAAGCAGCAGGGTGAGACACGGTTTTAACAGAGTTTTACAGGTGAGTAAAATCAAAGTAAAGTTTAAACTGGTAAAGGGTTTATTTTGAGTGGAATTCACAAAAGTATCGCTCACCTTCGTTGTTTGAGAAGCTCAATGGAGAGCATTCACTGTGGCTGCGTTTGGTGTAGCTTCCCTTCAACAACTGAGCCATGATTAAGTTGCAGGTATTTACTGGATATGTCCGGGTGCAAATAGTTTATATATTTAAAGGGTTAAAAAAGACTTTGAAAGCGCGGTGGACGGGAGTTTTAATTAAACTCGCTGCTATACTTCGCGTCGTCGCATCTCTTTTAGGGTTACCACTTTTAATACAAAAAAAATACGGGACGCATACTGCAGGGGGGGGGCGACATCCCTTGGGGGCCAAGACCACAAATACGGGACGATTCCGTATTTTAAAGGACGGGTGGCAACCCTAATCTCTTTCGACGTGTAGAAAGCAGGTGGAGTTGAAGTCGCTTTTCCAGCTGCCGTTTTCAGCTTCACTTCATTCATTTTCTTTTAACATTGAACTCGAATCTAGAGAGCCTAGGGTGGTATGTTGGCACCGGACAAGCAGAACTGACTCCCGGTACGAGCGCTGTGAAATCTGAAAGGCTTCGTGGACTTTTTCCAGGTAAGTCGCTTTTCACAATTAAGATACGTTCACTTGATTGTTAGTCGACTATCTTGGCCCTCCTTAACCGCGTGTGTGCCTTCCGAGGACTGGCATCCTCTCTAGGTTTGATTCCTGCTTTGTGCCAAATGCTTCCACAAAAGGCGGCGTTTCTTTGCTAATCGGTCTTGGAATGTGTGTGTGTGTGTGTGTATGTATATGGCTAGAAACCAATTAGTGAGTGAGTAAACTGGCACCCCATCCAGGGCTGGACTCTGTTTGCCTGATGGTGCCCGGATATGCTCCAGCCCCTCATGCTTCTTTGTCCACGTTAAGTTTTAGAAATATTATGGAAGTGAGTGGGATTGACCTTGGCAGCATTGGGGAATATTTTATCTTTTAGTGGAGGCATCCTGGATAGAAGGTAAAAAAGGAAAGTTTTCAAACGGTAAACTGAAGGAGAGCTTGGAAACTTGGCACTTCAGGCACTGGGGTTAGATTTGCTGCTGAAATCTTCCAGGTTTATTTTTTGTTAGTAGTGTATCATAACTATGGTGCAAGGTATTGAACAATACATGTATATAGAAGGGTGTTAAAAATGTTTGAGTTTTATTCATAAGGAGAAACGCCAGCAAAAGCTAACAAGTTTTATTTTTCAATGTAATTCCTGTGAATACTTATACACTTGTTTTGTTTGTTAAGCCTTTTCTATGCCACTCGGATAAAATATTTTCCATTCTTGCGCTACCTCTCTTCTGGAGCTGACTTAACGTCTCCACATTAGGCCTTGTGTCTTCAGAATGAGAAGCCTTGTGTCTTTGAATTTCACAAAGCAGGCTTTGCAACCTTTGTGGTGTTACATGTGCTAACTGGCATGCCACATGTCTATCTCAAATACAAGGATATCTTTTTGCCTTTTTTTTTTTTTGTGTTAACCGTTATGGAACCATCACTGGGACATTTTGGAGTTGTTTGATTAGGGTTATTGTAAGAGATGCCACTAGAGTTGCAGGTATCAGGGTCTTTGCTTCCTTTTTGATATTTGCATGCTTTATTAGGCATAAATAAAATTGAACTGACACATGTTAATACAATGAGAGAAACTTTAACCGGGGGCTACATAATATCAAATGGACAAAGCAATTGGGGGCCTGTTGCAATAGATCATTTATTTGATGGGCAAAAAGATCAGGGGCTAAACACAATAGACCAGGGGCTTCAGTGCTCCCAATATCACTAGTTATTGTTCTTCCCATTCCATTTTGAGTCTTCTAGTTTCTGTTTTGTTCTGTATTACAATGCTCAAAACAGAAATCATGCCCCTTAATTTAACGATAAGGTGAATTCTGATTTGTGAAAAGAAGTTGGATGCCATCTCTTAAATCAGGGGTGTCAAACTTGGACCCTGTAGGACTTACAGTGGGTTCGGGGTTTTGTTTCAATCATTTCCTCAATTAGAAATTGGTTACTACTGCTAATGGAACTTCTTTTGCCTTAAATTTAGTTCGCCCTTTGGTTTTTTTTTTTGTTTTTTTTTTCTTAACCTGTAGCCAAACAATAATGAAATGGAAAGCAAGCCAACTGATAAGCTGGTCATTTTTCTCCCATTTGCATCATTTTTCCCATCACATCTGAATGAATAAACTTATATGAAAAGAAAATTGAGAGGTTTTGAGAAACATTGATCTGTTCTTGGTCTACGACAATTTTGTATGCTCCTTTCTCAGAAAAAAGAAAATAAACAATTTCAGAAATGTCCATTGGGGCAGAATGAGAGAAATAACATAAATAATAAATTAAATATCGTGTTTTAGTTACAGCAGGGATTTGCTTCCAATTACAGAGTTCCCTGGAATAAAGGTGTTGGCCCTCAAAAACCTGAATTTGAGACCTTGGAGCTGGCTGGCTGAGGAAACCAAAAAAGAATGGAAAGTTCTAAATCTTAAAGCAAGTCAGTTAAATTTGGGCAAAATAAATATTTCAACTTCATCAGTAATCTGCTCCCCTTTTTTTTTTTTTTTTTTTTTTTTTTTAAATGAAAATCTGCAACTACTACTGTATGTCCTTCCAGGACCTGAGTTTGGTAGCCCTGTCTTAGCTGAAAGTTTTGAGTTGCTGAGGTTTGGTGTCTTGGTGGATCTGGTCATCTTTCACATACTTTGGAGTGTTTAATGCAAGTCTTGTCATCTTTTCAAATCAATTTGTCCTTTAGTAGAATAACCTCCTAATGGGCAGTATGCAGAAACTGAAATCAGACTATGCTTCTGTAGGCTGTCACTTTTGTTACAAGGGTATCTTTGGCCAATGTTTATTTTTTGGTTGCCCTTCCAAAAATTGTTTGATGTGGGCTTTTTAGATAAACAATTTTCCAGAGGAACTCGAGGGTTTTGAGCTCTTCCAAGAGATATTTTGTGTTAGGAAAAAAAAAAACATTGTAATTTATGTTGAATGAGGTTTGTGTCTTTTGCTCAGCAGGATTACTGTGCTCTTTGCAAAGTTCATTTCAATATGCTAGATATCCAGCTTTTCAGGGCATTTTGTCCCCCTGGAAACACTGTGACAGGGGTCTCGCTAGTGATATTCGAGGGGTTCGTCTAAGATCATACAGTAGAGTGTGTCAAGGCTGAGAGAGCGTTGGAGGGTCTGCCACAGTGTGATATGACATCCTCGCAGTGGTAGTTCAGAAATCGGAAGTCTGTATGCTTATTCATACCTTTTTATCACCTTTAACTGAAAAGCTTCAACTGAAACCCAAAAGCACCAAGTTTGAGTACTGGTTAGGCTGAGGATGAGTTGCTAAAAGGGTGGCATAATCCTGAGCGATTTACTCCGTAGAAACGCACTGCTTTAAATATGTTGACAGACCTTCAGCCGTGTGCTTTTCTCATTTTTGTTACACGTATCGGAATAAACAAATGGTGGTTGCTGCTGGATGTTATTGGGAACAGCAGTAGCTTTAGTTTAGTTTATGTAAAATGACCTACTGAAAAGAGTTGTAACAACAAAATTTGTTTTTATAAGTGTTTAACTAATGTTTGTTCCTGCCATTGCTCAGGCTTCTGTGTTGTGATCATGTAAGCAACATATGTGACAAAACTAAACATCTTTTATGGTCCTTGCATTTAGCACAACTACTGTCTTCAGTGTCAGAACCATCACTGTATCGTAGTACACTTTCAACAAATAAGATTTTAGGTTAACATCTTTTATAAGATAAAATAGAATTAGTACAAAAAAATCACCCTTTAATAGGAATCATAGTTATAATATGCTAATGATCATGCTTAACATAAAAGGATTTACCTAAAAATAACCTATAGTAAAGCAAATGGTCCAACATCTGGATGAACAAGCTAATATTAGTCATTAAGTAAACTTTATTTTGTTCATAATGATGAAGACGTTATTTGACGCAGACAACATTGTTAAGCCAAGGTCTCCATCTAGTGGGAGAATGGGGAGACAAAGTACTGGGGAAAAGATAAGCAGTCTTCACATGAATATCATCTGCAGTACATCCAAGAAGTGGAGCTCATGAATATCTGAACTAGGAGTGATCGTTTATCTTTCAATATATTTTTATGAGCAGAATTCAATTGTTGGATAATCTGTAAATGATCTGTTTTTTTTTTGGTTTTTCCACATCATATTTTCCCAACTGAATCTGTTCAATATGAAATATTCTCAAGTTGAAGTTTATTATCAGCTTGTCAATAGTATAATACAAACAAACACAATTATGGTATTTTTTTTCTTTAAATTGTTTTACTATAAACTTTTCCTTACACTCTGATTTCTTTTTCATTTTTTTCTAGCTTATGTGCTTTTTGTAGTTTTTTATAGTATATCTACTGTATATAAAAGTATTCCGCGCTATTCGTCTTCTGCACAGTTCTTTGTGTTGTAGATTTAATTTAAAATTGATTAAATTTGCCATTTTTTCCCATCACTCTACACTCAATAATCCTATAATGACAAAGTGAAAACCTATTTTCAGAAAGAATTGCAAATTTATTAAAAGTGAAAAACTGAAATCTGACATTTTATAGAAGTATTCAGACCTTTTTCTGTGAAACTCCAAGTAGTGCTGAGGTACATCCTGTTTGCTTTAATTCCACTGGAGATGTGTCTAGAACTTGACTGGAGTCCACCCAAACTAAATTGATTGGACGTCATTTGGAGAGGCGCACACATATGTATTTGTTGATCACCAATTCACACTGCATGACAGGAGAAATGCCAAACCAAAGCACCCTCTGTAGACTTCTTCCATCAAATAGTGATGAGGAAGAGATCATGGGAAATGGCATTAAATAATTTCCAAAGCTTTGAGTGTTTGCAGCAGCACAGCTGCTTCAGTTTTGAAATGGAAGAAATTTAGAACCACTGGGACCATTCCTAGAGTAGGGCGCTTTACATTCTTGATTTAAATAGGCTAACCAATCATGTGCATAATGTTGCATGTCTTGGAACCTCATATGAGATTTCAACATAAATATGGCTCATCCAAGGGACCAAAAAGAGGGGGAAAATAGAGGCAGAAAACGACAATTTCATCTGGGTGTTCAAGATTATAACTCGTGCATCACACCAATTCCTGAATCAAAAAGCTGTCCAGGACAACATCCTTTCTTGACATGTGTAAATTTTAACTAAGCTTTTACTAAGACTACTGTTTGTATGTGTGTTCTGTATATCAATCAATTTGCTATCAATTTTATTTTCTATTACAATTTCTCTATTGATTAATGTAAAAGCAACGTGTTATTTATTACTTTAATAACCGTAGATATAAAGATTCAAATAAATATTAGGGCACCCGATGCAGGGCAGATTGCCATTTATTCCAACTTGCAGGGTTTATCGAGGCTGAGAGGTTGCACCTCGGTAGCAAGAACAAATGTGGTAGAGACACAGTTATTGGTAAGCAGCATATAACCAAAAGGTTTATAATCCATCACGTGTCTTGGACACCCGTACATTTGTTAGGGCCAGAGACAGCGTAGGAGTGACTGGCATCACTCATTTGTACTTTTATGGATGGGGTTCTATACTACAGAGTGACTGGTAGTCGGGCATCATTCGTAAGTAGTAGTAGTAGTTCATGTGTGTGTTTAATATTGAGGTGACAGAGTAGACTGACCTATTAATAAATATGTCAAGTCTCGCTCATCCCTCCTTAATACATGAAAAATTTCAGCTTTTGATTTTCAATAAATTTGCCAACCTTTGTGAAGATGTTTTCACTTTGAAAATATGAGTTACGGAGTTAAATTGATGGGCAAAGACTGCAAATGTAATATTAAATCAATCAATTTAATTTCTGAATCCTCTGTATATGTAAAATCCTTTTTCTTTATTTTGTATGTAATTGTTTGTGCCGTTCAAGCCTGGTTTTCTGTTGTCTATTATTAGTAGTGTAACCTTTTTAGTTATGTAATGTTTGTGTCTTTTATAACATACCAGTAACGGTGCACTGCATGATAATGTGCAGTGAATACACTTGAGCATTCCTAGTTTTCATCCTCTTTCTCTGTACATTTATCATTCGTTTGCTCAGAGGTTGATGCGCTTGCTGCTCTTCTTTTCTACACCCTAGCAGCCCACTTCGCCTTTTCTTTCGTCAGCATCTTTTCACGTTAAAACTGTTTCAGTCAGTGTTTGTGTTGCAATTACTTAGTACGTTTGCCTTACTTTTTTACTTAAGCTGGCACTTAAATTACTGTTAAGGCAGATTGAAGACTTAAGATACGAAGAGGTAGGGGAAGTGACAGCGCAGGTGGTAAGGAATGAGAATGGCACCCGTATGCATGCGCTGCACGCCCACCCTGCTGGCTGAAGCTGACTGTTGATTCTACAATAAAATAAAAATTTTAGAGGAATAACGTTGGAGGTCAATCGTCGCCCTGAAAGCGCATAGTAGACATGTAGTATATGTGTTCCAAATTTCAGGTCGGTAGGTCAAATGGTTTGTGAGCTACAGGTGATTGAAAAACCTGGACAGACAAACGAACAGCCACGGTAGTGTATTATATATAAAGATAACATTATGCTTGTAATGCTTACTGTTAATGGGGGGTTTCTTCCAAATTATATTCTTCTCCTTTTAGTTCTTTATTTAAAAAAAAAAAAAAATAAAGTCTTCAATCCTGGATGGACTTGGGCCCCTATATTTTCTCTGTTTTGATAATTAATTTTGACTTTGCTGGAGTCCAGTGCCTATTTTGACAACATCCAGTCCGTGGCAATACATGTCGATGTCAATTTAGGCTGTCGGTGAACAAAAGATGCACACTCTGCCATCCAAAGATGGCTTCTGTCTTGCACTAATTTCTGTGCTGGTAGGCTATGCCTGCCTGTGATTCATGTGAGGACTTGTGAGTTCTGAGTAATTGAATTTTGGATCTTGGTACCTGCAGTTTTAGATATGATTATTATCTTAGGAAAATAATTTTTCTAATATTTAGTTAGTTGTCATGGAAATGAATATGACCTCCAACTTTTCTTTCACAGACCCTGTCCCATCTGCACTCCATTCCTCACCTCTTGTCTTGGACTTATCATGTGGCTGTTTCTGCTGCCCACCTTCCTGCTTTCCTGCCCTTTTGTTTGCACCTCAAGGCCACACTCTGACCAGGTGGCCGTGGCTGAAGGTCAAGCCCAGCTGCAGCGGCTGAATGAGTTTGCCAGACAGCCTCGCTATGGTGCCTGCTGGATAACTGCTTTGGAGAGGGTCCATGTTGGATGTAAGGAATTTACAGATGAAGCACAAAGTCGCATTGCTCTGGGATTCACTCACTGTCATCTGCAGAGGTGAGTGACTGCAGGATGGCACACTACAAACATAAAACTGGACAGTTTAGTGGAGTTGGCGTCTAAGCTATAATGTGTAAGCTCAAAATCACTTTACTCTTTAACGAGGAGCCTTTTGATGTGGACACAATGCCTACTTTCATTTTGTCTTAAGCCTTCAGTTAAAGTTTGATCTAAGCTGAGCTAAAGATGGCTGAAGGAAATACAAATAAAATATCCATGTTGATCCTTTTTTTGGAATGCATCACACATAAACATTACCTTTCTCTTCCTGTTGAAGCTGTTTTAAAATGGGTCTTTAACATTAGACACTTCTACAAAGCCAACGTCATGTTTATATTTTTTATAGTGTTGCTTTTTATCTGCTTTGGAAGACAGCCTTATGCTGGTATTTGTGTGGATGATATGTTTGATTTTAATTTGTAAGGCTCACTGGTGGTACATTTGCCGCAGTCTATCAGTGTGGGTGCCTCACAGATACAGGATCTTTGGTTTGAATTCTCCATCTCATTGTTGGTATGGATTTTGCACATTCTTTCAGTACCGCATGATGTTCATACAGGCACTCCAATTGGCCTCCCCCATTCTCAAAGACATGCAGTTAATTGGCGATTCCAAATTCGGAAAGTGTGAGTGGACCCCTGTTTCCTGGTTTGAAAATGTTATGTACATCTCATTTAATAAAAACTTAACATTCTTAAACTGACTTGGTCTATTTCAGATTCATGAGGGGCTTGAAGGAGTTGGTGTCTGTCCTGGCAGCTCTGTGCACTAGGCATGAGACAACCTTGGAAAGATCACCGGCCCATCTTTTGGCCCCCATCAGGCACATATATTGGATCAATTTGAAATTTCCAGTTAACCGAACAAGGATGCTTTTGAGAATGGTTGAAGACAACCAGAGTGCTCAGAGGGGAGCCTATGTAGACTTGGGGTAGAGCATGCAAACACCACATTAATCCCGATCAATACTGTAGTTTAAGTCCAGGATGGTGGATCTGTGAGACTGAAGCAGTACCTACTGCGCCCAATTTATAGTAATGTAATGACGTTTTGTACAATTAGTGTCTGTTAGAATCATTAAATATTTAATGTGGCCACAGTTATTTCCAGTGGGACAGCTTTAATTAGGAGCATCTAAAGTTTGACAAACAAGACATGACAATTCAGTCCATCAAACTAATATGGTTAGCTATGGGCCAACTTGTCTCCAAATCGTACTCCGATACTTTACTTTGTAAGGCCTTGACAACTTATAAAATATTCACAAAGAGACTCTGCATACTTACTGCAGTGAATGATGAATGCAGATTTTCATTGATGCACACACTTGATTCCTTTTGAGTATTTGAGTTATTTTCTGTGGCACACTAAAGGGCTTCATTATTCTAAATATATTTAATGTTTATCTGTTAAAATGAAAATAAAGCATTATTAAAACTGGGAGTTTTATAATTTAAGATCACTTCTGAAAGGCAACTAACCTTTTAGGGTTTTTTTTTTTTTTTTTTTTTT
>JANRMT010062852.1:35432199-35442484 GCA_026402145.1 Polypterus bichir lapradei | reverse complement strand
TATATATATATATATATATATGACAGCAACACTCATCACTCACAACAGTGACAAAACAATTACATTGACAATCATGTTACGTTATTTTCAAAATGTTTCCTTTTCTTTTTCATTGCTTCTTTAACACATTACTTACATTATTCTGCTAGTTAGTATATATCTTTTACCAAAGTAATTTTCTGGTAAGATACCTGAAATCCACACCCGAGTGAACAATAAATCTAAAACTAGGTTCGAGGACTTAACTCCCACTTCACCACTCTGCTATGGCTTAATTTCCCTAACTCTGCTCCTATCTCAGCAATTCAATCTCATAATCGATTCTTCCTTTACTCCTGAACAAGACTCCTAAGTATTTGAACTCCTCCGGCATGGGGTAGATAGTCATCTTTTAACTGAAAAGAATAAAACACTCTTATCCAGGAGAGGACCACAGCCTCACATTTGGAAGTGCCAATTTTCATGAAAACTGCATCAAACATAGCAGCAAACCATTCTATTATACACCAGATATCATAATGATGGAGCCAAGTAGACATCTTCATCTGCAAAAGGCAGATGCACAATCATTAGTTCTCCAAACTGGATATTCTATAAGCCTCAGATGTGCCTTGATATCCTGTTCATGAAAATGATGAACAGGACAAGACACGCCATTGGCAAAGCCCAAGTGTCTCTTGTACTGACCTAGCTGCTCCATTGCCACAATGTACTAGAGGGTACACAGTTTGAAGCTTTTTCAAGTTTAATAAATACATACACTCAGATGTGATTGACAAAGTCCTGTCATGTCTCAAGTACCTGTATAAGGACATAAGGCTTGTCCATTGTTCCACAACCAGGATGGAATCCATATTGTTTCTCTTGTGTCTGAGGTTTAACCATTAGATAAGGTCTTCTTTCCACTATTAAGGTACTTCCTTTTTCCATGAAGGTAGATGAGTGTGATCATTTGCTCGTTTTATAACAACCACTTGTCCATTGTTTTCAATAAAAAAGGGAACCAGCAGCCCAGTATGCCAGTCCTGATGGTTTGCTAGATAAAAACGCCCATACAATATCTAATGCATTTGCTATTTCTCCTTAAATCCCATCCACCTTTACAGCCTTTGCTCTCTAGCCTTTAATGACCATAGTGACCACGCACATAGAAAAGTCCAGCTCTAACCAAAGCTTTTGGAATTTCCTCCTTTAAGGAGCTTAAGTATTCCTCTATTTCTAGATGCTGGCTCTAATTTCTTCCGCCTGTCGAGAACAGCCTGGTTGATGTTCTACATATCCCTTCACTACACTTAAATTTCTTCAGGATGAACACATGGACTGCATAAAGCATCTGCAAAATGAAGGACCACACTGCACTACACAGACATTG
Source organism: Polypterus bichir lapradei (assembly GCA_026402145.1). Taxonomy (NCBI): domain Eukaryota; kingdom Metazoa; phylum Chordata; class Cladistia; order Polypteriformes; family Polypteridae; genus Polypterus; species Polypterus bichir. The sequence goes on along the minus strand of JANRMT010062852.1, from coordinate 35,441,112 downwards.
CTGCAGAACTCCATATGATAAGAGACATCACTGGTAAATGGTACTGGGTAATGTTAAAGATGATTCAAAATCATTTAAAGCCTTTTTAAAATTATCTCAAATCACAGCTCTATGTTGGTATGAAAGCCTAAAAGCACAACTGGTTCACCATATTAGGGACTTGAATAAATATATAATAAGGAACAATAAAAAAAAAAAAAAAAAGTTACCAGTTTTACTCACTCCAAACATGCCTTTTTCGCTGTTCTCTCTCTATCACGTTTTCAACAAGAGCAACTCAACATTCACTACAACAAAAGGTTATTGGTTTATGCCAATTTGTTTCCACACAGATTAGATATAATCGCATAACCTGCATATTGTTTAGTTATCATAAATGACACACAATACCACAGAGAACAAATAAAGCAGATGATTGAGATTACAAACTTATGCAGGTGTCCAATGACATTGGCTCCAAGGTTTTTTAATGCAAGGTTTTACATGACAAAAACATAATGCAGTATTATCAGTACAATTTAGATTTGTTCTCATGTGTTCATAGCCCAAACAAATTCTTACATACATGTTTGACCAACGTGCATCAATTTCTGGCACCCAAAAGTCACTTTATAAATTATGTAAAATAAAACAGATAACAAAAGACCAAAAGTAGCCAAGATGTGGGCCATGTGCAACCCTAGTTCAACAGTGCATAATCATGAAGATGGTTATCCATTCATTTTTTTAACCTGCTGATACAGGTGAGGTTCACATGATGGCCAGTATCTCTCTGAAACAGTGGGCACAATCCATAAACTAACTCTGGACTACAGGGCACACTTGTGCATTTTGAGCCACTTTAATATTTGTAATTAACCTAATCTTCATTTCTTTGTAATGTAGCAGGGGGAGCCCACAGGAGGACCCCTACAGGCAAGGAAAGAACATGTAGACGCCACAAAGACAGCGACGGGACATGGGATTTAAACACAAGACAGTGTATTAGTGAAGCAGCTGGAAAAATCTTAACTTTTGTTTTCAGAGACTTGATTTTTAGAATTTTCTATCTGAAATAAAAATTCACTGTTAATTAAAAATCATACCATTACAAAGATGGACTTACTGTTTTGGATATCAGATGAATGGGGGTCTTTCTGGACTACAGTCTCTTCCAGCATGCAAATACGCGGAGATGAGGTTGAAACTTCCAGGATCCCAGAGTCAAGTCGTGTGCTCTCCAAAAGTGGCTGCTTCTCCCAAATTTGTAATTCAGCCTCAAGTGGTCGAATTATTTTCTCTAATGGAGTACAGTTACAGTATCTTCAGTATTAACTTTACATAAAAAGGCAAAGCAGATTATTCTGAAGGTTTAATCCTAACACAACATACTATCATGTAGCTCAGCATTTTAGTCACCACACGCATGCGACTTGTGTCAGGTGACAGGATCTGACACACAAACTGGCGCTTATTCATAAGGATAATGAAAGCTGTGATTTTAAATAAAAGGAGAAAACATTCCTGTATCTGAAACAAATACATTTGCAAAATGGTGCATTCCCTTAAGCCCTCACAATTGTCATTGTGACTCTCCTGCATGAAAAATATAAGCTACAGCCATTAAGGATTAAAAGAATCACCTCTAATCAAATACAGTCTGCCCCCTTTTTATGCCAAAGTACAATCTAGTTTTGCGGAAAGTTTTTTTCTCTTCAACTAGTTGTGTTAATTTTTAATGTAATATATTCTCCACATAAAGGACACCCATTTGTAGGTTTATTAGGAGTCTTTTCAGCTGTAGACAGCCTCTGTCAGACCAAGTTAACAAGTGCACTGTTACTCTTTGCTGTTTAACGCCCCACCCCTACTTTGAACTCCGCCTTCACAAAGCGCCTGACTGGATTAGAAATGTCACACTCAGTGAAGCATTTAATTTTTCGCTCCCAACTATAACTAAGGCAAATTCACTCACAGTTATCTTTCAATGTTTTACTTGTCTGGTTCTGTAAGTCTAGCCTCAAGGAGAATCAAATGTCTTCAAGGCATGGATTTCTGAAGGTACCGGAAAAATTCTGTAGAGACATTGCTCTATTGACTCAACAACAGAAACTGCTGTCTGCATATGAACTTCCTGCAGTTTTTTTTTTTTGCTAGAAATTCATGTAATTCACATAATCCCAAGGGTGCGCCATTAGATTGGGATCTGAGGAACGTGCAGGCCATTGTAGTAAACAGACATCAATCTAATAATTGTTAAACCAGCTTGAGATGTGTACTTTTTGCCATGACTGATTATTAGCTGGAAGTACTTATTCGATAAAATCTGGAACCATTAAGATATACACAGAGCCATAAACAATGGTTCCTGTGGTGCTCAAATGACATTCAACTAATGAAAAGGCCTAAAAAGCACCATGAAGATGTTCCCCAAACTATTACATAACCCTTGTATTGTTGACATAAGGCAAGACTGATCTATGGAAACATGTGGTTTATACGCACATTCTAGCCCTACCATTGGAGCAAAATTTGCCAATCTTGAAATCATTCAGCTTTGGTGATCACATGCCCACTGCATTCCTGTTCATAGCTGAAAGGAGCAGAACCAAGCATGCTCTTCTGCTGTTGCCCACTCTCTTCAATTTCTACTGCATTATGAGTTCAAAGAGGTCTTTCTGCATAACACTGTTGTAATGAGCTGCAATTCAAGTATTTCTGGCTTTTTCGTTAGTGCGAGTGAGTCTGGCCAGTCTTTTGAATGCATTCACAACTCTTACCAGCTTCTCTGAGTGCTTGCTGCAGATTCGACTGAGTTTCCTTCAGTTCCTTCAAGATCTCCAAGCTCTCTTGACCTAGGTCTCTGAAGCGAATGATGAAATACACCAAAACAAGGATCCCTAGTCCAATCATACATCGGCGCAGGACACCCACCAGAAAAGCAATACGATTCTGCATGGGGGGAGGGATGGGGAGAGGAATAAATAAGTAAAGATGACCATCCACAAGGAAAATGAACACAGCAATCTTCTCTTGAAAATTCAATTCAGCAAATAAAGTGATTTAAAACACACACAAAATACAAAGCTTAAAAGGTAGAGAATTAACTTCAAATTTAATTTTAAACTAAATACACTGGGTCAAATTTCACAAACAAGCTCCACAGACAGGCAGATTGATACAGGGGTGGCTTAATGTCTTTTTTCACGTCAAACTTTACAGAGTTCTTGTGATGTGCTTGTGGGTTCATTTCTTTCTCTTTAATCACCCAGCATGTGCTCTACTAAAGCAAACCAGCTTGTCAGGTATTTTCACTTATAAATTGCCTTGAGTGTGTGTATGCACTTGTCTGTGTAAATGTATATTTAAATAATGTATCTCTAAAACTACTCATGCAAAAATTCTGTAAGCTCAATAGGCCAGATCTCATGGTAAAATGGAGCAGACTGCCAAAAATCTCAGCTGAATTAAACCAGTCCTACAGTAGTTATCGTCAGGCATAGGTCAATGCATTTTTGAAGAACATGGGGATAAGTACTGGACCAAAAACAGGCCTGGAGCCTGTAACAAGACATCACCATGTAATTAGTTGGAAAAAGTTCATTTTTTTTAGTAGTTATCACTGTATTCGGTCTCAGGGCTAATATTTTGGAAACAGCTTGTTCTAAATTTTTACATATTTGCCAGGATGTAGTCATCCAGGTGCTATACACAATGCAAAAAAAGCATAATGTTCATGCAAAACTTGTGATTTTAAGCTGTGAAAATCAATTTAGGTGTTCCAGATATACAGACACCATGCTAAAATCAACTTTTCTCAATGTTTTGAATATCACAGAATCAGAACCTTAACTCGACAGAGATTTTGACCCCATCACCAAACTTCTATTTACATAGAAATAAAAAAAAAAAAAAAAAAGAGACTCGAAGTGAACACTTTCTTCTTCTTTTCAGCATGGGGATGACTAACTTTCTTTCTTTTACAGATACACACTGACACAGACTTTCACCGACTCCATTGTGATAACTTGGCTTGAGAACGCATGTTTACTGTAGATTCGTAATAGTGGATAGCACCCAAAATGCAAATTCCTCTTATTCCATTTTCTCTCATAAAGATTCATGAATGGGGAAGCCATTTTTAGCTGACCAGCACTTTTTAGTTTTTTACTTTATTCTCTTTTTCTGCTTGCTGTGTGACGCAATTCAATGTAATGTTTTGTCTGATAGTCACCCAGTAAGGCAAACTGTGTCAGCTACAATGCCAAGTGAATATAGAATCATGAAAGAACTCCAAATACGTGCACTGAAATCTTGCCCAAGCAGACATCAGGTTGCACACAAGAAAACATTTTTTTTGTCTGATCTTAACTCACAAAAGTATTTTTAGGCATCGATATTATTTTCATGTGCTTCTTTAAATACTTGTTGCTAGTTATGCAAAACTAGCACAGAGAATTCCCATTTATTAAAATGGACACAACGGTAAGTCTGTCTGTTTCAATCATTATAGGAACCTCTTCTCATTGGATATGCTAGTCCTTACATCACATTGCAGCCCTCTTGTGGATGCCAGACAACATTACGCCCAGGCATGGACACCAAAATGTTTTGCCATTTTATATATCCATCCATCATCCAGCCAGCTCTATCCTAACTACAGGGTCACAGGGGTCTGCTGGAGCCAATATGATAACATTAAATCGAACACTTTTCATTTTCTATTTTGTTATTTGGTATTTACGACAACTTCTTAACAAGCTTAAGCTACATTAAGAAATCTAACGAATGAGACACATCAGACAAGTAAACACATGTTAAAATATCCTCAATATACCCCTAAACATTTATAAAATTACCTGTTTTTCAAAGTCAGCCCACATTCACAAGTGGCTCTGATGAAAGACATTTAAAATAAAAAGTACTCACTGCTTGATCAAAACCCGATTCATTTGATTCCATCACCATGCTGCAAATTAGTCTCTCCAGGTACACATTGAGTGCCACCAGACTGAAGAGGAACAGCCTGATGAAAAACCAAATAACATCATCTCAGATCAGCTTTAAGGGTTTATATGATTACAAGGAGAGTATTTTAAGTAAACAGCAGTGGTCACCTTGCCCCAGAGGTGCGCGTGGTGGACGTCACCAGAAACACAGCCCCCAAAGCCATTAGATTGACCAGCAGGGAGTACAGCGTGTTAGATTCGGTCACCACAAAGCTCTGCAGATACGAAAGACGGTTGAATATCTCAGAGAAAATCAGCTGCTGTTCATTGGCAGAATGCTTCATCTCTTCAAATACTCGTTTTACACCTGATTTAATGAAAATAAAAGATTATCAAAGGGCAAGGAATCAACAGAACAGCAGTCTTAAACAAAGCGGGCCAGTTAAAAGTTAAAAGCAGAAATGGAGCAGATCGAATTTTAATGTTCTAATTAAGTTACAAAGATCAGCCTGGATCAGCTGAAATGACCTAAAGTTGTAAATCAAATGCTTCCAAAAATACTTCAGCCTACAGTACTGACAGAATGTAAATCAATACTTAAAACCAGATACCTACCTGGTACAGTGATACCTTGAGATACGAGTTTAATTCCTTCCGTGACCGGCTCGTAAGTCAAAATGCTCGTATCTCAAATCAATTTTCCCCACTGAAATTAATTGAAATGAGATTAATTCATGCCAGCCCCCAAAAAACCACCCCAATTTTTTGTTAAATGTTTTCAACATAAGAAAAATGTATTTATAATGAACAAATATTGTATACAAACAAAATAAAACCTAATACATAAAAGAGAATCTAAAGAAATAAACAGATGTTGGCGAAGCTGATTAGTGTATTGTAATGTTTTTTTTCTTTCACTTCACTTTTGCTTTATTTAATTTTCTTCTTCACTAGTTTTTTTTTGCCACGCTTTCGTCACTTTCATTCGCAGGGCGTTTCAATAGAAACCTGTCCAAGAAGCTTTGTTTAGTCCTCCCCTTTAGAGTGTTTCTGAAATGAGTTAGGCAAGTGTCATTAAATAGCGCCACTGCGCGATCAGTTGTAACTTTTTCAGGGTGTTTCTTTTCATAAAGTCAAGTGTTAGGCAAGTGTCATTAAATAGTGTGGCTGCCAGATCATTTGTAACTTTTTCAGGGTGTTTCTTTTGTTTAAAGTTCGAAACTTTTTCCCACATTCCAAACACTTCCTTTATATCACTTTAAGAGATAATCTCCTCCGCAATACCGATCTCCTGCAGAACCTCCGTATGTTGCTGCGTCTGTAGTTCCGTGAACTCCTCTGTCGTCAGTTTCTCGGAATGTGTGGGGACAAGCTCTTTGAGGCTTGTATTTCAAATTTTGGCTCATAACTCAAGGCAAAAAATCGACTTAGTGATGGCTCGTATCTCAAAAAACTTGTACGTTGGGGCACTTGTATCTCAAGGTACCACTGTATACTGTAAAATATCAATTCTGCCTTTCAGCATTAAAAAAAAACTGTATTGGAAAAGTTCCTTGGAAAACAGGAACTACAGTGAACATGTGTAGCACATCTAAAAATGATGAAAGCAGTGAATGCAAGTACCGTGTCCTCACCAAGCAGGGAAAGTATTGTCCTGTAAATCAATCATTCACCGACCGCACGCCACAAGCCATATTAAGTGACGTGTCAGTGCTTCAAATAGTAAAATTATATGCACTGTAAAGAATCATTGCTGTAGTACTGTACAGCTTTTTGCTTACATTGCTATTCAGATCACATACATACATACATACATACATACATACATATTCAGGGGGAGCAGCCCTGGACACTGCGATACCTCCCCCTGGACGCTAGATGGCCATCCCCCTCGGGTGAAGCGGTGCCTCGAGTTCCAGCAGGGCACCCTGGGAAGTGGAGTTGGGTGCAGCCCTGTTGGGTCCCGCAGACACCGCCAGGGGGTGCTGTGTTTGGGACTCCTGAGCCTGTGTGGGCAGCATATTTATCACACCCGAAAGTGCAGCCGGAACTTGGTGATCAAACACCTGGAGCACTTCCGGGTGAACTATAAAAGGAGGCAGCAACCACCACTCAGCGCCCAGAGTCGGATGAACGAGGACAAGGTTGCTTGGGAGGAGTGGTGGTGCCAGTTAGAGAAGACGACTGCTTGGTGTGCTTTATTTGGGACTGTGTATTGTCTGTGGTTCACAGGGAAGAAAATAAAAAGTAGTTTATTTATTTTACATGTGCCTCCTGTGTCAGGTCGGGCGCTATATAGTGTCTTCTTACAAATAATATATAAATTTTGAGGGACCATTCAGGGAAAAAAAAAAAATGGTTCGTAAATATATAAATTGGTTCAGATATAGTATATATTGGTTCAGATACATTGGTTCAGATACATTGGTTTAATATATACATTGGTTTTAATACATCTATCTCTATATATCTCTCTCTCTCTCTCTATATTATACATCTCTCTCTCTCTCTAATATATATATATATTAGATATCTCTATCTCTCTCTCTCTATTATATATTATATATATATATATATATATATATATATCGTTTCAGATATATACATTGGTAGGGATACATTGGTTTGAATACATCCATTCAGATATATAGGTCAGTTCAGATATATACATTGGTTTGAATAGATCGGTTGGAATTTACGGGCAGGCACAGCGCGGCCACCTAAGTTTAGTATCTCCCCTTTGCTTCATCATTGCTTCAATATTGTAGTCATTATTGTATGTATTTTATATAAGTAGCATATGCCTGTCTGCCATGTATTGTTTCGTATGCCGTCTTGGTTGGGGTCCTCGATTTCAAAGAACTTTTTTTCCTTTCATTATTTAAAACACTTGCACAGATACCCGCCTCCTTGCCTCGCTCCGTCCCGCCCTGGCTCAATGCACCCACCTCACTCGCTCCCTCTTGACTCTCCCATGATAGATTCTTCTCAAAAGCCGAGTTACCAGGAAGCATTGATAGCAACTGCAGTACCTCCCATTTGTTCACCTCAACAGACAATTGTTTATCATTGACCGAAAGCCACCCGGTGATTTCTATTATTCCGTATTGGCAGCATTTCAGTAAACAGTGGTCTGTTTCAGCAAGGACATTAGACCCGTTTGCCTATAGGAGGAAAATACTGGAAAAGCACAGTTTCTTCTGAATGTTTATCAATGTTAAGCACTATAAATCCGTTCAGATAGGCCAGTTTACATATTCTCTTCTTGTATCAGCGCGTGCAAGTGCTTACGCCTATAAAAAAGATCGTCCTGTCAAAATAAGAGACTCTTTTGCCTTCTTGATGTGAATCATCTTTAAATTAAATGCTGCCAATAAGGAATAATAGAAATCACCATGCTGCTTTCTATCTATGATGAACTAACGTTTTATGGAGTGAATGATCGCCCCTGACAGATACACTTAATCAGTAATGTGTGTGACCCACGATTTATGAGCTTGAGTGTGTGTGTGTACGTGCGTTTATACGTGTGCATGTGTGTGGTTTTGTCAGTTTTACTATAAAAACAGTTAAACACCCATTATTTGTGAAGCAGGGATATTCTGATCATTCTGATACCTGATCACGGATAAACATTCAGAAAAAACAGCGCTGTTCCAGTGTTTTCCTCCATAACATCCTTTCTGCAAACAGGACGAATATCCTTGCTGAAACAGATCGCCGTTTAATGAAATGCTGCCAATGCAGAATAACAGAAATCACCAGGTGGCTTTTCGGTCAATGATAAACCATTGTCTGTTGAGGTGAAAAAATGGGAGGTACTGCAGTTGCTATCAATGCTTCCTGGTAACTCAGCTTTTGAGAAGAATCTGTCATGGGAGAGACAAGAGGGAGCGAGTCAGCGGGTGCATTAAGCCGGGGCGGGTAAATTCCAACCGATCTATTCAAACCAATGTATATATCTGAACCGACCTATATATCCAAA
>JANRMT010062852.1:35388980-35425058 GCA_026402145.1 Polypterus bichir lapradei | reverse complement strand
AATCTCACTCTTCTAGGGGTGAAGACAAGTCCTGTAGTGCTAAATAACCTTTCCCATGCTACTGGGGCAGATACAGGTGCAGTAGTTGTGGTCAACTCCCCTCATAGCCTCAGTCACTGCTGCCCTCATTTCTTCTGAGGCATCACCAGTGTCACTCGTGACATCATTGTTGCAATAAGTTGCAGTTCCTTCACAAAATTTCTAAACTATTTTTGTCAACAACAGAGAACGGCTGGAGCCCTTGGACCACATACTTCGCACCAGCTTTGTCAATGGACCTCTGAGACATAGTCCAAGTTTTTAGTAATGTGCCCTGCTTGCAGGTGGAGGGGGTCTCTGGAGTCATTTTTCTCTTTGTTGAGGTCAGCTTTCCATATTTTTTAAGGTGGTGTATGTGCTTTCTTCTGAAACGGACAAATACATCTTATAAGCATAAAAAGTTAAATTACTGGATTTAAGAGATTACCCAATCTGCAACTGTAATAAATTATGTGGCCTAATTTGTGCCACTGACTGTAATATCGTTTTAATTTTTATAAATTTATCAGCTGAATTTTGAAGGCTCTTCTGTAACCTGTCACAACCATGAGTATACTGTAATTGTTACCTGAGGAAAAATTTGAACTGCAGGTAATATGAGTGTTTCACGATAATGGACAGTTTTATCCAGAGTTTTGTGTTGAATTAACTCTGACAGAATTCAGCGGTAAATGTTATATTTGTGATTCAGATGTTACCATTGACATTAGCTAGATATCTGGACAGGCATAATGCTAGTTAAATTAACTTACGTCAATGTGATTCTTGGGTTTGGATGGGGAGTTTCTGAATGCCAATATTTCCATATTTTTGGGTAAGCACTTCATCTGGCATGAGGAGTATTTCACACCAGCATACGAAAACATTTCTCACAAATATAGCCACAGGTTTATATCCTCGTCACCACTGTTGTTTGCTGCCGAGTTGCAGGTGCTATTGCAATTTCTGCTTCCATTATGAAGTCAGTGTCATTAGGCAGAATTCTACTGCTGTGTTTGCTCACATCGGAATGTCTGGGCTTGAATGGAAATTTAAAAATTTACTGCGACTTTGAGGACGTACGTTTGCACCCGCACATTAACGGATTAACCAAAGTGCTTGCAGCTCTCATTCGCTGCTTGCTTGTAGTCTGTGCTTAACCATAATATTTTTTTGGTAGGAAGATGCTTAAGGGAAATGTATGCTTTTACTCCGATACATTTTATTTAGGGAATGTAGTGGAGCAAAAGTGAGAGTTGACAAATATAAAAACTTAAGTACAGATAATCCCAAAAAATATTTTGAAGTATCATTTGTTACAGTGCATCCGGAAAGTATTCACAGCGCATCACTTTTTTTCCACATTTTGTTATGTTACAGCCTTATTCCAAAATGGATTAAATTAATTTTTTTCCTCAGAATTCTACACACAACACCCCATAATGACAACGTGAAAAAAGTTTACTTGAGGTTTCTGCAAATTTATTAAAAATAAAAAAAACTGAGAAATCTCATGTACACAAGTATTCACAACCTTTGCTCAACACTTTGTCAATGCACCTTTGGCAGCAATTCCAGCCTCAACTCTTTTTGAATATGATGCCACAAGCTTGGCACCCCTATCCTTGGCCAGTTTCGCCCATTCCTCTTTGCAGCATCTCTCAAGCTCCATCAGGTTGGATGGGAAGCGTCGGTGCACAGCCATTTTAAGATCTCTCCAGAGATGTTCAATCGGATTCAAGTCTGGGCTCTGGCTGGGCCACTCAAGGACATTCACAGAGTTTTCCTGAAGCCACTCCTTTGATATCTTGGCTGTGTGCTTAGGGTCGTTGTCCTGCTGAAAGATGAACCATCGCCCCAATCTGAGGTCAAGAGCACTCTGGAGCAGGTTTTCATCCAGGATGTCTCTGTACATTGCTGCAGTCATCTTTCCCTTTATCCTGACTAGTCTCCCAGTTTCTGCCGCTGAAAAACATCCCCACATCATGATTCTGCTACCACTATGCTTCACTGTAGGGATGGTATTGGCCTGGTGATAAGTGGTGCCTGGTCTCCTCCAAACGTGATGCCTGTCATTCACACCAAAGAGTTCAATCTTTGTCTCATCAGACCAGAGAATTGTGTTTCTCATGGTCTGAGATTCCTTCAGGTGTCTTTTGGCAAACACCAGGCAGGCTGCCATGTGCCTTTTACTAAGGAGTGGCTTCCGTCTGGCCACTCTACCATAGAGGCCTGATTGGTGGATTGCAGCAGAGATGGTTGTCCTTCTGGAAGGTTCTCCTGTCTCCATAGAGGACCTCTAGAGCTCTTGGTCACCTCCCTGATTACGGCCCTTCTCCCCCGATCGCTCATTTTAGATGGCCGGCCAGCTCTAGGAAGAGTCCTGGTGGTTTCGAACGTCTTCCACTTACGGATGATGGAGGCCACTGAGCTCATTGGGACCTTCAAAGCAGCAGAAATGTTTCTGTAACCTTCCTCAGATGTGTGCCTCAAGACAATCCTGTCTCGGAGGTCTACAGACAATTCCTTTGACTTCATGCTTGGTTTGTGCTCTGATATGAACTGTCAACTGTGGGACCTTATATAGACAGGGGTGTGTCTTTCCAAATCCTGTCCAATCAACTGAATTTACCACAGGTGGACTTCAATTAAGCTGCAGAAACATCTCAAGGATGATCAGGGGAAACAGGATGCGCCTGAGCTCAATTTGGAGCTTCATGGCAAAGGCTGTGAATACTTATGTACATGTGCTTTCTCAATTTTTTTATTTTTAATAAATTTGCAAAAATCTCAAGTAAACTTTTTTCACGTTGTCATTATGGGGTGTTGTGTGTAGAATTCTGAGGGAAAAAATGAATTTAATCCATTTTGGAATAAGGCTGTAACATAACAAAATGTGGAAAAAGTGATGCGCTGTGAATACTTTCCGGATGCTCTGTACATTACAACACTGTTAACATCCAATATATAGGGAATTCCAGTGCTTCTTGGTAGAAGAAAGGAAAGGCCGAATTACATATTGGACAATAAAATCATGTTTAAGTTGAACGTGTACCTGTTGTAGTATTTCTAAAGGTAAAATTAAAAAAATAAAAATAACCAAGGTAGGCATACAAAATGTCTTAATACTTAAAAATGTGTTTTATTATTGTGAATGAGAGAGTCTGCTTTTGACTAAGGACAGAACGTCATGTTAAATCCATTAGCTGACAGATCAATTTAATTTTTGGTTTAAAAAAAATGTTTTTTTTTTATTATTATTAACACTAATAGTTCATCTTTTACAGAAGTATATCTATAACTTGCTTTTTATTTTGTGGCCATGTAAGTTTTGTAACTTTTGTTTTGTAACTAGTGGCAGGACTGGTGATTAGGGATTTGCTCTGAACCTGAAGACTGTCAGCACAGCTGGAATGCTTTCTGGGAAAAGCATTAGGATTTGTACTTACATTTTACAAAATGTGTTACATACAAGTGTGATATCGCATATATTTTTTCCTGTGGAGCTGTGTAATTGCATGTGTTATTAAAAATGTGAGATTTGTTTTCGTCATTTAAAGTGCAAAAAGATAAACACCTGTATCACTGTCAGCAATAATGAATTACATGTTTTAAGGTATTTTTTTTTTCTTTCTTTAGTTGCACCAGTGATGCTTCTGTCAAGTTTCAGTAAGAACATCTCTCACTGGAAACGTGTAATTGGTCTGCAGAAGTAAATTTGTATTTCAGCATACGGAGAAACAAAAAGGGGTGGGAGGCATGGAATAACTTCTAACCTAATGTTGTTGTTTTGATTGAATGGCTTCTGTATTGTTAAAGATGGGAAACATTCAAGGTAGTTCAGATAGCCTAAGAAAAGCTTTGATTTACTTGGCAGGATTGTCTGTTTTTCAAGGTTCCTTTCTAGTTATTCTGTATTACTAGTTGTGTCTTTGGTCTGGGGGGTTGACTGTTGTCCTGTGGAGGTGGTCACTAACCTTTGTGGGAGGACCACCAAATGATATGGTACACATCTGCTGTGTTATTATTAGTACTGTTGTGATTGTGGTTGCTCTGTAGAACACTACCAATCCAAATTTCAGTCAAAGAATTTACTTCAATTTCATGTCATTTCTAATAACGCATTTCCCATAAATCAAATGGGCCGGTGATTGCCTACAATGCCTTTCATCAAGTACAGTGAATTCAGAAATTTGACTAAATTTGCAAATCCTGCTGAAAACTTTGTCATTATGGGTCATTGAGTGTAGATTGATGGGCAAAAATAGCAAATTTATCAATTTAAAAATAAATCTACAACACAAGGTGGAGAAAGTGAAGAGGTCTGAAAATTTTCTGAATTCACTGTGAGTGTGTGTGTACACATTTACCATACCAAGTGTTAAAATATGTTAAAATAAAAATTTGTCATATAATAGATTTTTTATGACAAATAAAAGAATTGTTTATATATTGTGACGGACAGCCGGGTCCCATGCCCGGCCGGGACGCCTCTGCTACATACGTCCCGGGGGAGCCACCAAGAACAGTGCAATGCCTCCCCCGGGGAGCCTGGGGGCAGCCTCCCTGGCCGTGGGTTCTTCCTCAGTCTCCCCCGTGGCTCCATGGGACATGGAGTCCACCACAGCCCAGTTGGGAGATGGGGTGGCCGCTAGGGGGTGCTGCGGAGAGCCAGCCGCCACATTGGACGACTTACCAGCCCCACCCGGAGGTGCAATTAAGACCAGGTGGTCAGGCACCTGGAGCACTTCCGGGTGGGCTATAAAGCGGGCCAACCTCCCTTCATTCTGGGCCAGAATCGGGAGGAAGAGGACGAGGTTGCCTGGGAGGAGTGGTGGTGCCAGAGAGGGAAGAGTATTGTTTGTGGTTTGTGCTTTGGGACTGTGTATTGCCTGTGGGTCACGGGGAAGACGTGCGCCCACGGGTGAAGAAAAGAATAAAGCCTGTGTGTTTTGTACACGTGCCTCTGTGTGGTCTGTGCCGGGTCGGGCGCTATATAGCGCTTTTTACAATATATTACGTATTTTTATTTGCAATACTTTTTAAACTCATCTACTGTATATTGCAATTACAGAATAAAAGACCACTGCCTGCCTCACCTAAAACATGGCAACGGTTTGGTCCTGTCATAAACTGTTTACCCCAGGTTTCTAATATTTTCACAGTCCAAAGGATGATTAACTTCTCTTTAGCTGCCATTTCTTACCTTAAGGCAAACCATGTTCATTTGCTGCTGTATTGAATTATGAATTATAAATACGTGTAACTTTTTGCAGAGTGACATCAGAACATTTATTAAAAAGAAACCAGTGACATAACCGGATTGACTCGGATGAGCGAGTGTAGCCTGTGATGGACTTGTGTCCAGTCTGGTTTTAGTTGCTGCTTTGTTCCAAATGTTGCCAGGCTGGATAACAACCTATCCTCTTGGTATATAATGTCTACATAACAGGCATAAAACTTCCATCTGATGTCAAAGATACTCCAAAGCGAGTGAGGCAGAAGCAGACCAGCCGGAGGTACAGCTGTCAGTCGCCCAGTGCAGTGGTTTACAGTGTTCTTGTGGACGACGACACAGCAGTGAGTATTCAGCCTTTCTTTAACCATACATTCCTTCCAGTGTTGTTCAGTTTTTCTATAAATGTTATAGGTTTTCTGCAGCCTAATCATTCCTTGTCTCTAACTATCTCTCTAACCCTGTATTCACCTAATAGCTAATGTGTGGTGAGCTTACTGGCACAAAATGGCTGCCGTCTCATCATCCAGGTGGATGCTGCAGATTGGTGGTGGTTGAAGTGGCTCCCCACTCTTAATGTAAAGTGCTTTGAGTAGTGAGAAAAGTGCTATATAAATGTAATGAGTTATTATTATTAGATACATGGCAGTGGCAACATCGTGCATTTACAGTATTTGGTTAATTTTCTAAAGTGGAGATTTCAGCAATAATTTATTTTTCAAAAAGTAGTAGATATATCCTTCATTAGCAAACAGTGTGCTAAAATTAGACATAAATACAGTACGTGATGTTGAGAATAAAATGTTTTGTTTTTCCTTCTCCTTATTTTCCTTCATAATTCTAGAAGACCAGGTACAATCTTAGGAATCGGAGATCAGTACCTGGCCACTTCCCAGCTGAAGGATCAAAGTAGTGGAGGATGACTGAAAGAGTCTTCAGAATCACTTTTTTCACAGAGAAATGTTTTTATTTTTTTTAATAATAAACTTTATAGAATTGAGATCTGTAGGTTTTTCTACATTTATTGTTATCCACCTCTTCCTAAATAGCTTTTTCCAAACATACATTTTTAAACTATCTTAAGCCCATTTTGGGGTCACATTGGCCAGAAGCTTTCTTGGCAATACTGGACATAAAGATGGGGTAATAACCTCAGCCATCTGTTTGTAAATTCAAAAAGGCACCTCAATCCTTACCTTAAGGTTCATTTTGAAAATGAAAAACATAGCTTCCTTTGTTCTTTCAGGTGTTCTTGTTCCTTAGTCCATTGCAATTCAACCTTGTTTTTTACAGAAAAGATTGAACTTGAATGGCAACCAGTCTGAAAAGCCTACTTGATGGCACCATTTTTATGCTTGGCCATTTGACAGACTTCATCTCATTGGTTATCTACGCAGGTCCAAAATGATCAAAAGCGTATATTGAGTAGAGGATCTCAACTAGTGATTCTCATATTCCATAAACCAGTGCTGTTGACATGATTGAAAAACACAGAAGGTATGCTCTCCCTGTCTCATAACACAAATGATCTTTTTCCATAAATTTACTGAATCCTATGTCAGAGTCAAATTCACAAAGCCAGCTCAGGATATTAGGAATACCTTTACTGACACGTGTATGGGGTCACTGCAATACGAGGAAGGAGGTTACTCAATTACACCCATTGACTATACTTCTTAAATACAAACTTAATTACAGTACTATGTGATTAGTGGGCATTGCATGTGCCCTTGCAAGTTACTGATAAAAGGACCCCCAGAGTGGGAACATCTGCTTTTACTGGTTTCTTATCAATACTTTGTACATGGAGTAACAGTGGGACTGGGTCACAAATCAAGAAGCTTTAATTTTGTATCGGTTCTTTTACTAGTGTTCTGTTTCACTTGTTTAAAATTGGAAGAAAAGGAGTAGAAACTTACAGTGCCCTCCATGATATTTGGGGGAAAAAGACACATTTTTCCCTTAATTTTGTCCTCTGCTTCACAGTTTCAAATTTTTTAATTTTTTTTGAAGGGTATCTGCATACATTTCGGTCACACCAAGTAGAGATGACAACACTTTTTCTACATGGACCACCATTTTAGGGTACCATATTGTTTGGGGCAGTTGCTGTCACAGATGTTTGTGATCACTCAGGTGTGTTTCGTTGCTTAATAAGATACCTCAGCTTCCTTCTACCCTTTGGAGTTTGTAGTTGTTATTATTCAACATGAGGACAAGAACTGTGCCAATGAAAGTCACAGAAGCCAGTATGAGGCTAAAAAACAAGAACAAAACCATTAGTGACATCAGTAAAACCTTAGGATGACCAAAATCAACTGTCTGGAATATCATACAGTGGCTTGCAAAAGTATTCGACCCCCTTGAACTTTTCCACATTTTGTCACATTACAGCCACAAACATGAATCAATTTTATTGGAATTCCACGTGAAAGACCAATGCAAAGTGGTGTACACGTGAGAAGTGGAACGAAAATCATACATGATTCCAAACATTTTTTACAAATAAATAACTGAAAAGTGGGGTGTGCGTAATTATTCAGCCCCCTGAGTCAATACTTTGTAGAACCACCTTTAGCTGCAATTACAGCTGCCAGTCTTTTAGGGTATGTCTCTACCAGCTTTGCACATCTAGAGACTGAAATCCTTGCCCATTCTTTGCAAAACAGCTCCAGCTCAGTCAGATTAGATGGACAGCGTTTGTGAACAGCAGTTTTCAGATCTTGCCACAGATTCTCAATTGGATTTAGATCTGGACTTTGACTGGGCCATTCTAACGGATATGTTTTGTTTTAAACCATTCCATTGTTGCCCTGGCTTTATGTTTAGGGTCGTTGTCCTGCTGGAAGGTAAACCTCCGCCCCAGTCTCAAGTCTTTTGCAGACTCCAAGAGGTTTTCTTCCAAGATTGCCCTGTATTTGGCTCCATCCATCTTCCCATCAACTCTGACCAGCTTCCCTGTCCCTGCTGAAGAGAAGCACCCCCAGAGCATGATGCTGCCACCACCATATTTGACAGTGGTGATGGTGTGTTTTCAGAGTGATGTGCAGTGATAGATTTCCGCCACACATAGCGTTTTGCATTTTGGCCAAAAAGTTCCATTTTGGTCTCATCTGACCAGAGCACCTTCTTCCACATGTTTGCTGTGTCCTCCACATGGCTTGTGGCAAACTGCAAACTGGACTTCTTATGGTTTTCTGTTAACAATGGCTTTCTTCTTGCCACTCTTCCATAAAGGCCAACTTTGTGCAGTGCACGACTAATAGTTGTCCTATGGACAGATTCCCCCACCTGAGCTGTAGATCTCTGCAGCTCGTCCAGATTCACCATGGGCCTCTTGGCTGCATTTCTGATCAGCGCTCTCCTTGTTCGGCCTGTGAGTTTAGGTGGACGGCCTTGTCTTGGTAGGTTTACAGTTGTGCCATACTCCTTCCATTTCTGAATGATCGCTTGAACAGTGCTCCATGGGATGTTCAAGGCTTTGGAAATCTTTTTGTAGCCTAAGCCTGCTTTAAATTTCTCAATAACTTTATCCCTGACCTGTCTGGTGTGTTCTTTGGACTTCATGGTGTTGTTGCTCCCAATATTCTCTTAGACTACCTCTGAGGCCGTCACAGAGCAGCTGTATTTGTACTGACATTAGATTACACACTGGTGCACTCTATTTAGTCATTAGCACTCATCAGGCAATGTCTATGGGTAACTGACTGCACTCAGACCAAAGGGGGCTGAATAATTACGCACACCCCACTTTGCAGTTATTTATTTGTAAAAAATGTTTGGAATCATGTATGATTTTCGTTCCACTTCTCACGTGTACACCACTTTGTATTGGTCTTTCACGTGGAATTCCAATGAAATTGATTCATGTTTGTGGCTGTAATGTGACAAAATGTGGAAAAGTTCAAGGGGGCCGAATACTTTTGCAAGCCACTGTACATAACAACAGAACACTATAGATGTTCTTATTTACCAATTCTTTCATTGTTGTCTCAAAGAATGTCTACCTACTGACCACATCCTGTGGAAGAAAAAATACTGAACTGTTAAAAGGACCACTGGGTCTCAGGATTGGGGTGGCGTGGCTGGGGGCATTAAATTAATAAGATGGGATGACTAGAACAAAGCCTGGGGAGAAGAACAGTGTGAATGGTCAGAGAAAGTGATCAGATTGTTTCAGATGAAACTAAAAACTGAATAAACAACAAGCCTTTCAGTCTCTTCCTTCATATCCCTTGAGCTACTTTGTGGTGTTTCACAATCCAGTCCAGGATTTTGTTTTTCTTTCTAAACCCTAAAACTGATTAACATTATAGTCTCTAATACATAAACAAAGAATGAAACTGTTACCAGAATGAAACCAGGCCAGCTTAGTTAGCTACTGTTTTGTTTATTGGAAGATCTGCTATGCCAGATGGAGCCCTTGTTATCAAAAGGAAGTATGAAACCAAGAATGATGTTGAAAGCAGATTTGAACATTTCTAAGGTGCAAATTAAGCAATGAAGTAACAATTTGCACAGTGGCGATTCCTCATTTGATGGCATTTCCTGAGGCAGGAAAGGGGCACTTGAATATATGGTGGGAGCCATGCTTGTTTTCAGATTCACGTTGGCCGATGATGACGTTTAATTTCTTGCACACTTTAATGCTGTTGAAGCATTTTGGCAGAGAAGAATTCCATAAGTGGGTTTGCTCATGTAAACAATTATTCCCCTTTTTTGGTGCGTATATAAATGCACTCACATTTTCATAGCACTTTTATATTTATGTTTTTGTTTATTTGCCTGGCAGAAGCTTTTATCCAACACAACTTACAAAGGAGGTCAACATGATCAACTAACCATCAGCCTTGGGGCCCTGTTTTAGAACAAGTGTTATGAAATTAATCATCACAAGTGAAAAGCACAGAACAAAATACAAGTCATAATTCTTTGGTTATGGGAACTTAACATCTCGGTTAGATAGAAATTCACCAACGAAGAGAGTCTCCAGATGGAGGTGAGCAGCTCAATCCACAACCTTGGAGCTACACATGTAAAGAGTCTGGGCTGAGATTTGACACCACATAGAGGTGGCATCAGCAGACATGAGAGGTCAAGAAGGAGCATAAGACCTCACAAGTGTCTCCATATGCATGGATGCTAACTTTATGATCATTCTGTGGGAAAGCATCAAGGATTTTACCTGAATACATACTTCTACAGGTAGCCAGTGGAGTGGCCTTAAAAGAGGAGTGAGGTGCAGCCACCTTGGCTTAGTGAACACAAGATATGACCTAGCATTATGAAGCATCATCAAGCAGAGAGTTTCAGTAGATCAGACATTACAAGCCCATGCTTGGGCCAGCAGTTGTGCTGCATACTCTGTCAGATAAGGCCTGATCTTGCAGATGTTGCATAGAGTGAATCATCAAGAATGAGAGACCATTCCAACATGGGCTGCATGCAGACATATAGAGATTCTAGTAGATGCTGTTGTTTTGGGGTATAAAAGTGTCTAGGAAGGCATTTTAACCTCTGAGGTTCTTTATATATTGGTGGAGAAGCTAATGATGGAGATGCCTGAACCGCTAGCCTTGATTCACACATACTGTATGTCCTGCAGAACTTACTTGGTCAACAGTCAGTCAGCACAGATAAGCTCAACTACAAAGTAAGATTATCTCAACACTGGCCGAGACTAGCGACCTCAACTTCAAAACTTTACCGGGGGCTAGAAGACGCTGCACTCATGAGGCGTCCCTATTGGGATTCACTTACATGTTGATCTGAAAGGGCTACACTTCAGAAAAACTTGTGTTGGGCTTTCACATTTTCTGATGACTGCCTTTGAAATGGCCACACAGCCTAACAGAAGCCAAGGGCTAATCACTACCCTGACAATATATAACCTAAATGGACACAGTTCATTTTATTAACAGTCATCAGCCATTGCTAAATATCAGCAAACAGCAGGACAACTTCAGCAAAGCAACACTCAAACCACTTCAATCATTACTTATATGTATCTGAAGGAGAAACCAGGCATGAACGTTGGATATGAAATCATACAACCTGAACGATTCAAAACAGGGTCAAACAGCAAGCTTCATATCAGGTGCCTATGGCTTTGGTTGTCGCAGTCTTTGTTTTCTTAAACCAGGCAGGATGCTTGGGAGTGGAGTGGAAGTCTGTAGGTGGCAAACTCTTACCGAGTGGTCTTCTCTTCAGCAGATGTTTCTCTCTCTTTCTCCTCTTTTCTTAGCAGTTAGGATGTCTCTCTGGCAGTGCCTTTTGAAAATCCTATGAATTTATAGGGTCTTTCTGAGTGCCCGTCTTCACAATAAAACCCTGCCTTATGTAAGATATTGCATCAGTTAAAGTTTGGGACAACCAATAAGTTCCCATGGTCTGGTTGCTTGTTAATTCAGTTACTTTTGGCTAAACATGAAACATGTTCATCTTGAAGTCCCAAGCTTTCACTTGACATATTCTTACAAGCAGACACACACTGGTCACTTTATCTAAACTTCATCATAAACATTCTAATAAACAATGACACTCTTTAACAATTTATACTTATTTTCCCAGAATTCCTGTCTAACAGTCTTGAGATACTACTTCATGAATAATAATGAGCTAATGAAATTATTTGTACCTGCCTGCCCTTTCAGTTACAGGACATTTCCAGCGTGAGCTCCGAGCCCACAACCTAAGAGACAGTATCTAAATAATTCAAAAATTAAAAGAGACCGAAATAAAACTCACGAGTTGCATTAGGATTCTGTAAAAGCTCAATTTTCCAACTGTGTAGTCTTGTGGCAGGAATGACAGTTACAACTGAGTATCATTGGCATTAAACTAATAAGAAAAAAAGCAAATGGCTGGATAAGAGGGCCGAGTGAGGAGGTGGTAAAAATTAAATTGGAAATATATCAAAGAAAGAAATTTGTCCTCAACTAGGACCTCTTTGAGTCGGGAACCAGGCAGGAGGAAACTTGTTCAATGCGTCTTTATGTTCTCTTTATGAAGAGGGAGCACCCTGTTACAGCAATCTACTAAAGGACAGTGGCCTGAACAGAGGATGTTGGCACATAGTTACAGAACAAAGACAAAAGCTCATACTTATCGATAACTGAATTTACATAAAAGTGCTGAATTAATTCTGACATTTACTTCTGATTGGTTCATTGGCTTACACCAAGAGTTCCCAAAGTGGTTGATATCAACCCCCTGGGGTCGATTTGAACTTTCTAGGGGTCACAGTTTCAATAAAAAAACTTGGGGGTCGACGACAACAAAAATAGACCTCCTTACTACTGCTACTTGTTTGTTACTTCAAAATATCTATGATTCCAATAGGTACCTAATTAAGAAGTAAAATACTTCAAAAAAACACTTTTTTGATAAAAACACATTACATACCAAACTTGCGAACAAAAAGGTAAAACGTGTCATTAAAAGAGTCACACGTAAGAATGCATGAAAATTCGAACGTATCAAAGCAAGTGCAGACATGAAAAACCGTTGCATGTCCGCACTTGCTCGCGGTGGGACAAGACAACAGATATTCAATATTAGCAGAATCTATCAGTCTTGTACGGTCATGCTTTCATAAAACACCATAAATTGGTTCGTTTGATGTGACATGCACTTATTTGTAATTTGAACTTTGAATATAATTATTTATTGAGGAGCAGTACTACGAAAAAGAAAATCAGAGGACACAGTTTATTTATTCGAGTTTGAACAAAAATCTTCTGTTTCAAGTAAGTACATACTTTATTGTTTTATTTTTCTAGCACAGGGGCTGTCAAAATTGTTTGTTAATTCTTCAGATAATAATATGACTGAACCAAAAAAGAAATGCAGGCAGTACAGCTTGGACTATTTGTACTTATTTTGAATTTATATATTTATTTCATAAATGTCAAAAATGTAAAAAAACTCTGCTCGTATTTTTTTGCTTTAATTTTCGTTAGTGCAGGTTTCAGTATTAAATGTTGCACAAGATAATGCCATATTTCATAGTCCTTTTATCTTTTTCAATCATTAATTACAAGTGATTAAAATAAAAAGTTTGATATCTAGTGAAATATTTAATATCGAGTACTATACAAATGTATTAATTCGAGTAAGTAAAGTAAATGACTAGGGGGTCGACGGTTTTAAAAGTTTGGGAACTCTTGGCTTACACCATCTGAATATTGTGAACCCTGTTGGGGCTCGTGGCTGCGGCCAGGGGGCGCATGGATGTTTTTAGGGCCCTATTTGGCAGCACTTCTGCCACACCTGGAAGTGCTGCCAGAAGAAGCTTGTTGGACACTTGGGTTCTTTCCTGGTGCCCTAAAAAAAAGGGCCAGAAGTCATCAGCCAGACTTGGGAGGAAGAGGACAAAGCATGTAGGGATGACTGAAGGAGATGATGAAAAGACTGTGCTTGCCTTGTGTGCTATGGAAGGCAACTGTGGAAATAAATCATGCACTGTGTGGACTAGAATTAGTGTCCTGCCTGTCTGTGTCGGGGTTGGGGCAGCTGTACCCGCCTGGTTCGTCACAATATTTACTCTGATTGGTTAAAAGTCAGGAGATGTTTTCAGCAAAGAGTACAGCCAGCTTACATACCCAAAATAAAAGTCACATTCTACTACTTTCTTGTCCTTCAATATCTCTTAAGTTCAGCTTTTATTCTTTTATGGGAAACTGTATGTGACAACTGTCACATTTTTCTGGGCACATGACATTGGCCAATTTCTTAAGCTGCCACGCTAGAACACTCTGTCTCTCTACTTAACCCTTTGAGCAGTCACTTCATGCTGCTTCTAAGATAAGTTGTTTTAATGTGAAAAGCATACCGAAACAATTTATGGGCAACAGCTATGTTACTCCTAATGCATATTATTCTCTCACACTACGCAAAACAAAAATAACAAATTTTTATGTTAAGTCATTTATATTCTTTTTATTTTGTATTTTGCTTTTACAGTGTTTTTATGAAAATGTCACAAAAATAAACATTCATAAACCTGAGAGCTGATCGTCATTCAAGCCAGGTTCGCTACACTAGGCTCTAAAAGTAAAAGTAAGAAATATGGTTACTTAACGGAGCTTCAAAATACCATACTGTATGTGCAAGAATAGCAATAATAGTTTAAAGCAGGGGTCCTGGAGGACCCTCGTGGCTGCAGGTTTTCATTCTAACCCTTTTTTTAATGAGTGCCCTGTTTGTGCTGCTAATTAACTTCTTGTGAATTCACTTAAGTTGAATTGCTTTTTTAAGATTTGGTCCCCTGAATTTCTTCATCGTTCCTCTGAATTGCTTCATTTCTCTTCTTAAATGGCACCCAAACAGAAATGAATTGTGAAGCGAGTGAGCCAACAGAAGACCAACTAAGTCAGGGCCTCAAACTCCAACCAGTTTCACTCCAACCAGTTGATTAATTAGGCGCAGAGTCTTGTTGTTAATTAAACCCGCTCTTTAATTCCATGGCTTGTTGCTGCTCTCATTGTGCAATAGCAGACATTTCTGAAATTGTTGATTTTCTCTTTTCAGCAAAAACAGGACACTCATTCAGAAAAGGGTTAGAATGAAAACCTGCAGCCACTGCGGCCGTCCAGGACTGGAGTTGGTGACCCCTGGTTTAAAGAGTGTTTCCTTACAACTGTATAGAAACAAAGTGAAGTTTATAGATTCAATTTCAATTTAACATATTCATACAAGTGTTAATGTTTGCTTTTCCAGTACAACAGATCTGCAAGAGTTGGAAACCCCCACAGGCAGATCAACTTGTGGCAGAGGAACACCAGTGGGTGCTAATGGACAGAATTCACAATATCCCAAGTAGCTGGTGGCACCAGGTTATCAGCGAGGCTCTTTATTTAAACGTTGAGTCAGGAGCCTTTCATTTGGGTTATTTTACCAGTTAAAAGTTTAAATTGTGTAAAGGGCCATGTGTTATGGGGGGCATTTTCTCATGTATATCTCACATTTACAATTACTCGTTACATGCTGTGTATGTGATTATTTCATGTGAAGATCATTTGGTTTACCTGAGGTAAAATACTAGCATTATTGAACAGAGTAATGCATGTGTTTGTGAAGCCTGTGATTTACAGATCTTGCTGTGCCGCCAGTATTTCCATTTGAACACAGCAGCAGATACCTTGACATATAGCTCATGTCACAGTATGCGTTGTCATATAACTTTAACTGTATTGTTTCTGGGAATTTTACACAAACTTCAGTGAATTGCAATTTTAAAACTGGCTTTTCTTGTTGCTATCCAACTGTAGCCTTTCTTAATAAAGATGTGTAGGTTTGGGTTGACTCATGATTCTTAAGTCAGTGGGTCATTCTGAGTTGTAAAATGAATTGACATACAGTATGCAGTGGATTCACAAAGTATTCCGACCCCTTCACTTTCTGCACAGTTTATTGTTTCATAGATTTCATTTGAAATGGGTAAATTTTCTATTTTTGCCCACACTCAATAGCCTAAGTTTTCAGAAAGGTTTGAAAGTTCTTTCAAAATCCAAAACTGAAATCTCTTCTCTTCAGACCTTAGTTCAGTACTTTGTTGGAAATCCTTTGGTAGCAATTCATCTCTGATGGAGAAAGACAGGAATCCTCGGGTAGAGTGGTTCTCTCATCGGATTGGCTGGTCCAGTACAGACTCAGCAGTACAGACTCAGCTGTGGAATGGCCAATAGTGGGAGGCAGCTTGATGGCCGAGATCTCCGGAGGGCTGTTCCACGAAGCGAGCTTATAAAATCGAGGATTATTTGTAATAGCCTCGCTTGAGTTAGCCTAACAGTTCACTTCAGGCTCATTGAGTTCCACGAACAAAATTCAGGTGTATTTAATCTCCGCTAATTCAAGCCAAGCTTGATAAGCGAGGCTCGTGCGCGTCAGCGCGATATAAAAGGCAGCCTTGTTAATCGATGCTGGATAAGCAAGAATGGAAACTAAGGAAAGAGCTGCGTTTTTTTCGCAGGCGGAGCAAGAATTATTATTACAAGCCTATGAGGACTACAAAGCTATAATAACTAGAAAGGGGAACACGAGCTGTATTATCAAAGCTCGTGAGGCTGCATGGCAGAAAATAGCTGACAAGTTAAATGCGTAAGAACATGATTTTAGTAACTTTTGTGTTAAGGATGTCAAACTATTTAACAACTAAATGAGAACAGTTTCAAGCCTTCAAAATGTATAGTCATTAAAATTTCCTTTTACATATGCATTTTGTTACCAGTTGTAAGGTACTTTAAGGTTATTTTAACACATTGATAAACAGGACAGCATGTTAATTATATGGGTTCATCTTGGATAAAAAGTGATATATAATTGTAATTATTAATATAATTATTAATAATGTAAACTGAAGCTTGAAATTAAAAAATTGGAGAGAGATGTAAGTGGTTAACATCACTTTATTGTCTACATTTAGTGTTCACTGTTGTAAATGCTTCCCTCTTCCCCCAACAGGATATGAAAGATTAAATAAAAATGAAGAAATGTCTCTAATTGTTCTTTGTTGGGGAAAAAAAATAAATAAATGAAATTTGCAACAGAATCAACCAAAATATGTGTTTGCGTACACATCTCTCACAGCTCTACCGTCCATGTGGTCTTCCACTGCTAGGCCCTCTTCCCATTGCTCATCCGGCGTCATTATTGGCATACGCTCCTGCTGCAGTATTGCCACATTATGCAAAACTGCACAGGCTACTACAATGTCACACGCTCTGTCTGGTGTAACTCTGAGATGCCGCAGGCAGTTAAACCTGGATTTTAACTGTCCAAATGTCATTTCAATGCGTGCCCTTGTCTTACAATGGGCATGGTTGAAATGTCTTTCTGCTTGTGTTGCAGGATCTGTATATGGTGTGAGAAGAAACAGTAGACATGGGTATCCTCTATCACCAAGCAGCACACCAGGAAAAATTCCTATAATGGAAAGTAGACACATTAGACTGTAGTATAATAAACTATAGTATATTTGTGAATTTTAGTTGACTTGCCTTGTCTGAGGCTTTGAGCCAGTGAAGACTCGCGAAAAATTCTGGCATCATGTACTGATCCTGGCCATTTTGCCACAATGTTTGAAATTAGATGTTCAGCAGTGCATACCATTTGAAACATTTTAGGAAATGGTAATGACATACATTGCTAATGTTGGACGACTACACTTTCACCTCTTGTATATAAATGTGAGATATTATCAGTACTTACCTGTGCATTAATACTGTGAGATGATTTGCGGTTTATGTAATCAGGCTCTGTTGGACCTGCTGGAGCCTTTATCCTCACGTGTGTACAGTCAATGGCTCCAATGACGTTAGGAAAGCCTGACAAATTAAATTCAGTTACTTATCAGGTAATGATTTATGTGCTGTAAATGAGTAGATGTTTAAAGATTAAGCACCATTAATTCCAAAGAAAGTTTCCTTAATGGCAAGAATTCCTCGGTGGCCAGGAAAGGTAATGAATATATTTAAAAAGGACTTTAATGCAACACAAACCTTCCTGATTTCACGGCACACTGTAGCTTTGCTTAAATGTTCAGCATCCCCCACACTGTACAGAAATGAACCACTGGCAAAATAACGCAAAGCGATACACAAAGACTGTGCAACCGTAAGGGCTTTAGAGCGACGTGTGTTTTTAGAAATGTAAGGTTCCAATAACTGACACAAATATGCAATACTGTGTCTACTAAATCTATAGCGCTCGTATAAATAATCATCCGCAAAATGCAACGGATCTATCCTGGGCCGAAGTAATTGTGGAACCTGTTGCCTTAAAGCTCTACGAATGAGCCTCGCTCCCTCATCAACTGGATTATGAATAAATGGGCACACCATGGTTATTCATGTAAAAGTCTTCAATGCACTCCTTGTCATTTTATACTTTCTAAGTAATTAGAATCGCCTGCATGTAATCTGTAATAATTTTATATTGGAGGGTCGATGTGTGCGAAAGAGGGAGAGAACAGCAGCAGAATAATCCCAGCCCCGCAGATTGTCGTGCTGTGACATCACATGGCTTGTCCAATCATATTCATCAAGCTAAGCTAAGCGTCACAACTAACCTGCCACGGAGCAGGCTTGTCCAAGAGCATATGTTGACATAGTAATTAAGCGGAGCTTCAGGTTAGCCTCGTTCGTGGAACCGAATTTGGAGAAATTAAACCGGGATTATCGAAATAAACCTGGATTTTGAGGTTAGCTCGCTTCGTGGAACAGCCCTCAGGACTTTGAACTAATCCAAATCGTATTATGTGATATCATCTACTGTTAAATTATTCTCTGTACTTGTAATATTTCTATTGCACTATTATATTATATTGAGGATTACTTGTGTTCTGTTCTGTGTATTGTATTGTATTGACCCCCTTTTTTTTTGACACCCACTGCACACCCAACCTACCTGGAAAGGGGTCTCTCTTTGAACTGCCTTTCCCAAGGTTTCTTCCATTTTTTTTCCCTACAAGGATTTTTGGGAGTTTTTCCTTGTCTTCTTAAAGAGTCAAAGTTGGGGGGCTGTCAAGAGGCAGGGCCTGTTAAAGCCCACTGCGGCATGTCTTGTGTGATTTTGGGCTATACATAAATTCATTGCATTGTATTGTATAGTAATTACAGCTATGAGTCTCTTCTTGGTAATTCTCTACAAGGTTTGCACACCTGGATTTGGGCAGTTTGTTCCATTCCTCCTTTCAGATCCCTTCAACCTCTGTTAGGTTGGATAGGAAGCATCTGTGAACTGCCATCTTCAGGTCTGTCCACAGATGTTCTTTGGCTGGGCCACTCAAGGACAATCAGAGACTTGTCCTGAAGCCACTCCAGCTTTGTGTTGGTTGTATACAACAGGTCTTTGTCATGCTTAAAGGTGAACCGTCACCCTTTTCTGGAGCAGGTTTGTTTCAAGGACCTCTCTGTATTTGGCTGTGCTCACCCTTATCTTAATTCTGATCAGTGTTCTTGTCCCTACTTCTGAAAAGCACACCCATAGCATGATGCTGCCACCACCATGCTTGACCATAGAGACGGCGTCAGACAGGAGGTGATGAGCAATGCCTGGTCTTCACCAGACAAAGTACTTAGAGTTTTGCTCGAAGTGTTGCATCTTTGTCTGATCAGACTAGAAAATCTTTTTCCTTATGCTCTCAGACCCCTGGTGGGCTTATTCATCCATCCATTTATTATCCAACCCAGTATATCCTAACTACAGGGTCACGGGGTCTGCTGGAGCCAATCTCAGCCAACACAGGGCACAAGGCAGGGAATAAATCCAGGGCAGGGCGCCAGCCCACCGCAGGGGCTCATTCACTTGTACTCAGTCTTAATATAGGTGTGTAGGTTTGGCTCGATTCATGATTCTTATAGCAGTCAGCCAGTTTCATTTGTAAAATTAATTAACATAACCTTGTAGGCTGAGATGTAAGTGTGGTTTTACTCTTGGAGGTAAAATTAACTGAGCGGGATTACCCTCACACTTTTGAAAACCTGTTGGCTTCTGGATGATATCGCATCCTGCACTACATGAGAAGTTTCATTACTCTTATATTTAAATGAATTGAATCTAACAGAAGGAGAGCACATTTTGTAACCTCATCCACTTCAGAGCTATGTGAACTAGATAGATAGATAGATAGATAGATAGATACTTTATTAATCCCAAGGGGAAATTCACATAATCCAGCAGCAGTATACTGATACAAAAAAACAATATTAAATTAAATAGTAATAAAAATGAAAAAAGTTAGCATTTACTCCCCCGGGTGGAATTGAAGAGTCGCATAGTGTGGGGGAGGAACGATCTCCTCAGTCTGTCACTGAAGCTACTCCTCTGCCTGGAGATGACACTGTTCAGTGGATGCAGTGGATTCTCCATGATTGACAGGAGTTTGCTTAGTGCCCGTCGCTCTGCCACAGATGTTAAACTGTCCAACTTTACTCCTACAATAGAGCCTGTCTTCTTAACAAGTTTGTCCAGGCGTGAGGCATCCTTCATCTTTATGCTGCCTCCCCAGCACACCACCGCGTAGAAGAGAGCACTCACCACAACCGTCTGGTAGAACATCTGTAGCATCTTATTGTAGATGTTGAAGGACGCCAACCTTCTAAGAAAGTATAGTCGGCTCTGACTTTTCTTACATAGAGCATCAGTATTGGCAGTCCAGTCCAATTTGTCATCTAGCTGCACTCCCAGATATTTATAGATCTGCACCCTCTGCACACAGTCTCCTCTGATGATCACGAGGTCCATGAGGATCCTGGGCCTCCTAAAATCCACCACCAGTTCCTTGGTCTTGCTTGTGTTAAGGTGTAAGTGGTTTGAGTCACACCATTTAACAAAGTCTTTGATTAGCTTCCTGTACTCCTCCTCCTGCCCACTCCTGATGCAGCCCACAATAGCAGTGTCATCAGCGAACCTTTGCACGTGGCAGGACTCTGAGTCATATTGGAAGTCTGATGTATATAGATTGAACAGGACCGGAGAAAGTACAGTCCCCTGCGGCACTCCTGTGTTGCTGACCACAATGTCAGACCTGCAGTTCTCAAGACGTACATACTGAGGTCTGCCTGTAAGATAGTCCACGATCCATGCCACCAGGTGTGAGTCTTCTCCCATCTCAGTCAGCTTGTCTCTAAGGAGCAGTGGTTGGATGGTGTTGAAGGCGCTAGAGAAGTCCAAAAACATAATTCTAACAGCACCACTGCCTCTGTCCAAGTGAGGAGCGGGAGAAGTATCGGTGTAGCATATAGATGATGGCATCCTCCGCTCCCACCTTCTCCTGGTATGCGAACTGCAGAGGGTCGAGGGAGTGGCGGACCTGTGGCCTCAGGTGGTGAAGCAGCAGCTGCTCCATGGTCTTCATCAGATGTGACGTCAGAGCAACATGCCGGAAGTCATTCAGCTCACTAGGACATGATACCTTTGGGACTGGGGTGATACAAGATGTTTTCCAAAGCCTTGGGACTCTCCCCTGTTCCAGGCTCAGGTTGAAGATGCGCTGTAGAGGATTCCCCAGTTCCAACGCACAGGCCTTCAGCAGTCGTGGCGATACTCCATCTGGACCCGCTGCTTTGCTGGCACGAAGTCTTCTCAGCTCTCTGCTCACCTGTGCTGCTGTAATTGTGGGTGGAGATGTCTCACTTATGCTGGTATCAACAGAAGGATGATTGGAGGATGCAGTACTCCGAGGTGAGAGTGGGTTAGGGTGATCAAACCTATTAAAGAAGTTGTTCATTTGGTTTGCTCTCTCCACGTCTCTCTCGATGGTGGCACCCCGCTTCGAGCTGCAGCCAGTGATAATCTTCATCCCATCCCACACTTCCTTCATGCTGTTATTCTGCAACTTCTGCTCCAGCTTTCTCCTGTACTGCTCTTTCGCCGCCCTGAGCTGGACTCAGAGTTCATATAATAAAATATATGAAGCTCTGAAGGAGCGTTCCTGAGGAATTGCACAATTTTTTTGGCTTAAGAGATATTTTATGCTGGGAACCATTGGCAGGAATATGTTAGGCTGTAATCTGTTATTGACAATGAAGCACGATGGCAAGGGTCTCCACTCAGAAGCTGAATAGTAAAAGTATGAGGGAGCATCCCTGTCTGGTACCTTTAAAAGTCTAAATCGGGTCTGACATATTCTAGTTAGTAATGATGACTTCTGTAACAGAGGAGTACAACATCTGGATCATATTAAATATTTCTCTCACCCCTTCACCGCCTAATAACTAATGTGTGCTGAACATCCTGGCACAAAAATGGCTGCCATTGCATCATCCAAGTGGATGCCACACATTGGTGGTGGTTCAAGTGTTTCCTGGCTATCTATGTAAAGTGTTTTGAACAGCGAGAAAAGCACCATATAAGTGTAACTAACTAACTGTTTTGAACGCAGGTGTTCCAAAACACATAAGTCCTAAACAGTTTCAAAAATGCTCAATAGAAGGGGAAATCCAGTCAAAAAACCCTGGCTAGTAACACAGAGGGCCATGTAGAATTTTTTTTTCTTTTTCATAAATAATGGATTTATTCTTACTGAAATGCTCTGAACAAAAACAAGCTCTGTGGAACACAAAAGGCAAAAAAAAAGAGTTGTCAGCAATGGTAAACCAAGAAGAACAAAGTCTCAATACAAAATTTGAAAAGTCATGAAGAGCAGAGCAAAAAGGCCAAACATCCAATAGGTCACTAAAGCACAGAAAATCACAAAAAAGTATCACAAAATCAAGAACTCACCACTCCCAATTGAATGAACCACCATAACTGTAGGAAACCCCCACCTTTAGAGGGCTTAAGGCAAGGATGCAGGGGGTAGAGTTGGCAAAGGTGGATGAGTTTAAATACTTGGGATCAACAGTACAGGGGATTGTGGAAAAGAGGTGAAAAAGAGAGTGCAAGCAGGATGAAATGGGTGGAATAGAGTGTCAGGAGTGATTTGTGACAGACGGGTATCAGCAAAAGTGAAAGGGAAGGTCTACAGGACGGTAGTGAGACCAGCTATGTTATATGGCTTAGAGACAGTGGCACTGACCAGAAAGCAGGAGACAGAGCTGGAGGTGGCAGAGTTAAAGATGCTAAGATTTTCATTGGGTGTGACGAGGATGAACAGGATTAGAAATGAGGACATTAGAGGTTCAGCTCAGGTTGGACGGTTGGGAGACAAAGTCAGAGAGGCGAGATTGCTTTGATTTGGACATGTGCAGATGAGAGATGCTGGGTATATTGGGAGAAGGATGCTAAGGATAGAGCTGCCAGGGAAGTGGAAAAGAGGAAGGCCTATGCGAAGGTTTATGGATGTGGTGAGAGAGGACATGCAGGTGATGGGTGTAACAGAACAAGATGCAGAGGACAGAAAGATATGGAAGAAGATGATCTGCTGTGGCGACCCCTAATGGGAGCAGCCAAAAAAAGAAGAAGAAGGCGGTCTCTAGCGGTGATGAGCATGATGGTCCGCCTCTTGGAGAACAACCCACAAAACACAAGGCACATAACAAAGGCTTGCAGACAAAATCATAAACAAAGAATAATGTAAATAATTAATACTAATAACATTAACATACATAAGCAGAAATTAACAAAACAGACATAAAACAAAAATCTTGCCTTGCTTACGGATGATTCGGTGTGGCTGTGTCTAACGAAGAGCATGGTTAGTGGTTTAGTTTTACAGTTTGGAATTTTCAATTTTTTTTTCATTATTTTGTTATTTTTTTAGTTTTACTTGAACAGTAATACTTTCTGTGTATGACTTTGAACTTTACTTTTAATATTTATGTATATATACTTTAAATATTTTTTAATATACGTATAGATATGCAACTTTTGTATTCCCTCCAAGTCTTTTTTGCATTTATTTTCCATGGATATTATTTTATGACCTCATGGCCAATGTAATATTGTCCTGCCAAGAAATGGAAAGTTGATATATTTACTGAGCTAACCCTGGAACAGCATGTAAAAATGCAGTCCAAAACTGTAAGCATAAGTTTGATATGTCACTGTGCTCTGTGCACATCTATCTTATAAAATATACTTTTTTCTGCTGACATGCATAGCTGCCACATAACCATATTAAGCACGGGCCTCACATAGAACTGCCAGGCAAGCAGATGGATTAGGACAGATGGACTGTGAGATGCTGTAATGGTGTGCTATGTCTATCGGTTAAGTCAGCATGGAATAGTATCCGTGTTTAAGCATTGTTGCCTTGTTTAGCATGCTAATCTGAAGGGGGCTCTACACGTGAAGAAAGAGTATAAAGCCTTGGAACAATGCCTGGCACACCTTTGAAGCCAACGAACGGATTGAAGACATCACCACCTGTTCCTGAAAATGCTTTGCAATAATGACGCTGACAGGCCCCACTCCTCGGGCCCCCACTCCCGTCTGGGTCTTGTCACTGGCTTCACTCATCTTTGTACTTATCTGCAGTGTAAGCCGACATTAAAGAAAGTTAAGTTATTTCTCCTATGTGATTTCTTACCGCCATATCACTAGGGAGGGTATCGTTTTTTATGTTATATCTATATAGATTCAGGTTAAGTAACACACCGCAATCACAAAAAGAACTCATTCCCTGGGAGCGAGTGCCCCCCCCCGCTGGATACAAAAACAAATACAAATAAACCTATCTACCAAATCCTAACAAGAGACAAGAATTGAAGTGGGAAAAAAACCCAAAACAAACGAAGCATAATAACAATTTCTTTTTAATTTGTTTAAGAGATTTGTACCCGCTAATTGCATAACAAAAGAAACCCCCCAGCTGAAGTTTAATCAATGAAGATAAGAACCAATGACTGCTCTCTAAACAGAACCTAAAAACAAGTGTCCAATATGTAGAAAATACCAATTGAATTTATGAGAAACCTAATCATGACAAATATGTTATATGTTGTTACTTTTGTCAACCGTATTTTATTTTGTAAATCTTTCTTTCATTTTACTGATTATTGTTTATGCCCTTTCTTATTCACTGGGTTATTTTTCCAGTTTTCAGAGGATTGTAATCATAGCTAAATTTATAGTAGGGTTCAATATGGTAGAGGTGATGGAAAAGATTAGATTTTGCTAACACGGGATGGAAGCAGTCATTTCTTAAAAGCAGAAAAAAATCTGTAGAGGTAATCCGTCAGGACCAGGAGGTTCCCCAAGAGTTCAAGTCTAAATCCTCCTTCAGCTCAGACTGCATACATAAAGTAGGTTGTGCAAGACAGCAGTGTTTTCTACAGTCAACTTAGGGAGTGACAGGTCCCCTGGATGACTGAACTTCCCTTGGAAGGTTTAAAGTGTACAAACTAAAACTTACTGTGTTTAGCAAACGATTACAATAAGTGTATGCACATAACCTATCAGTGACTGTAAAGGGACGATTTGCACAACAATTGCAAAATCACCTAGTCCTGAACTGAAATGAAATTAGAAAAGGGAGAGCTTGAGTGTTATTTTTTTTTTTCTCGCTTAAAAAAAAGCAAGAAAAATGAAGTCAAATGCTTCTGCACTGTAATGGCATCAGTCTCTCTCTAACAATGCTGAACACAAAGAATGTGGAATTAATAGTTTGTGTTCTTTTCAAAGAGAACAAGCAGTAGCTGAGAAATATGAACACCTTCGTCTTTGAAATAAAGGAAGATAGAGATGTATTTACAAGGGAGATTACATCTTGCCTGAAGAAGGGGCCTGAGTTGCCTCGAAAGCTTGCATATTGTAATCTTTTTAGTTAGCCAATAAAAGGTTGGCTTTCCTCTACAAGGCACATTCAAAAAGTTTCTGAACTTTTATATTTTCATTGGAAACATTGATGGCGGCACGGTGGCGCAGTGGTAGCGCTGCTGCCTCGCAGTTAGGAGACCTGGGTTCGCTTCCCGGGTCCTCCCTGCGTGGAGTTTGCATGTTCTCCCCGTGTCTGTGTGGGTTTCCTCCGGGCGCTCCGGTTTCCTCCCACAGTCCAAAGACATGCAGGTTAGGTGGATTGGCAATTCTAAATTGGCTGTAGTGTGTGCTTGGTGTGTGGGTGTGTTTGTGTGTGTCCTGCGGTGGGTTGGCACCCTGCCCAGGATTGGTTCCTGCCTTGTTGGCTGGGATTGGCTCCAGCAGACCCCTGTGACCCTGTTCGGATTCAGCGGGTTGGATAATGGATGGATGGATGGAAACATTGATGGCGGGAGGAGTATTATCGTGGTTTTTCCCTCTACTTACCCTTTACCTAGGGGTAAGTGTACTCATCAGATTCGTTACCGGGTTGCTCTACTGTTGCACCTTAAGAGTAACACACGCATACATGGCTACACGCATACACACTGAAACTCAACAGTGCCCTATGAATGACACACACACAGCTGGTTAATCTCTGGCTCATTAAACTACACAAGTGCCTTAGGAATAACACAGCCTGTCACTCTCTCAACACTTCAAGAGACTTACTTATTATTTGCACGAACAACATACAATGTTTTAAAGATATTTCAGACCTAAATATTTTTTTGATCTACAATACATTTAAACATACAAAGGCTCAGCATCCTTGAATATAGGCTATTTATCAGCCAAGAATGCCTTACTTTACATACTTTTCCCTACTTTTAGGTGGAGCTCTCACCCTCAGCCCTTAATATACCTCGCAGCACAGAGGTAATGGAAAACCTCCGGTTGCACCAGGTGCTCAAAGAAATCTACCTTATTACTTCAATCACTCTATAGACATTAAGACAAAGCATAGAAAGTTAAATGCAGCATGGTATTTATTACAGGAATAATAATACCAGTAGAACAAAGAATAATAGAAAATAGGACTGATAGCAAAGTTTGGATATATATAGTGTTTAGAAAAAGCTTTAAAAAAGTCGACAAGGATGAATGTCATGGACGACTTGTGATCTAGCACTCGTAGTTGTTCATGATGCTTTTCTGATGACCAGATGGAAACGGCCAGACGTTGCCGTCGCTCTGTTCTCTTCTGACATCTTCATCCCTTCTTCTTCCTACCTCCTTCCTATTTTGTTCCACAGACGAGGCATATTTATTCTAAAATTCTACCGAGGGTTTTGCAAGATGTGATTGTTAGTTATTCTGATTGGCTGGCTTTTTATTGTTTTCCCAAACAATAAAACTTTTTTGATGTTGTCTGAGGTATCGGCAGGTCTTCCTTTCCCAGGCTGTAAAATAATTAGATGTTCATCCTTTCTCAGGTTATAAAGCAATTTGTAGCCTGAGCCACCAGCATGTCTTCATTCTTTGTTGGAACATCTGCTTTAAAAGTGAGATATAACTGGGAAGAAGACATGCTTTGATTTGTCCTGAATGTAGTTCATCTGTTGTCTTGTCTTGAACAAAATATAATGGAAATATAAACCAAAATGTACAGATTTTGTACCCCATAACAATCACCCATGAGAGATATAGGGAAAGGACAATTAATTTTAACTTGCCCACCCAGGGACAGTCAAAATGATGTGGGAAGGAGGGGAGATTTAACTTAATGAATTATCAGTTTTGCCTTTGGCAATGCTGCCATTTGATTAAATAATTACTTTATTGTCTTTACCTGTCTCTTTTGTAGGAGATAGTCTCCAGCCTTTATACTTGTATTAAATTAACTGAAGCAAACATGAATTAGGAAACAGAATAATACAGTTTTCAGACAAACACAAAGAATATAGAAATACTGAGGGTTCAAAACTCATTTTAGTAGCTAGCGAGGTCATTCTTTGTGATCGTTGCTCGTCTTGTGCCCATAGGTGATGATCAGGATGGAGTCTAGCTAGTAAATCCAGACCATCATCTGAAGACATAGTTGACACTTTACCACTGTTGTCTGATTGTAACATGTGCAAACTTGCCACAGATGCATTAATTCCTTGGTTAATCTCACAATGAAACATCTATGCTTATTCAAGAACAAGACCCTGAACTATTTAAGCTCCTCTACTTGGGACAGGACCTCCGATTTGATGGTGTTCACTGCATCACACTCTGCTCTGAGGCCACCTTATGTTCATCAGGTATCACTGTCAGATGAGACCAAGATGTCAACATCATTCACAAGCATCAGACAGTTAAGCCTTATGTTTCCTCAATGAATGATCTTCATGCCTTTGACATGACTTGATATCCCATCTATGACAATCATGGACATGACAGAAGACAACATGCACCTTTGGGGGATGCAACAGCCACACTGAGTGTTCTAAATGCCAGAAATGGCACCCTGTACATACAGTATATGGATCAAATACTAAATTAACAGCTAGCCTTAAACCCCATAGTGATGTATCTCATTCCTCAAGCCACCAGTGACTACACATTCAAAAGCTCTCAGTAGAACTGGAAAGAACATGCAGATGGCATTACCAAACTTTCATGACCTCTCAGATAGCCATGTAAGGCAAAGAAGTTCATCTACTTGTCCAAGACAAGGACTGAATCAGCATTGTACCTCTTGAATCTTTCACTTAACTGTTGGGGTTTCTGTTCTAGTTCTCAGTTTTAGGATTTCCCCAACAGTTTGAAAAGAGGAATGGAAAACAGTTTCTTAGTTCCTTTTTCTGAAATGCTGAATTGTCTTTCACTCTCCAAAGTTTTGTCTCTGCCTTCAATCCAATATTGAAGTGTTATATTAACCTAGCCACCCATACAATGTGTAAGAACATGAGGAGTCTGACAAATAAGAGGTGACCAGTGAATTTCTCAGCCTTGTCTGATTAGCTTATAGCTTAACATACTAAGTTGTCCAAATATCTCATCCATGTACTTTAAAAAAAATTCCATCTTCAACTACATCGCTTCATAATTTTTTACAGCATTCCACATATCTTTTTGTGCTGTCTAGTCCAATATAATAGAATATCAGAGTATTCTCAAGTATTTAATTCAATATTTAATCAAAAGAATTCTAATGGATTAGCTTTATAAGTTCCAAAACCTGAATTTGATCATCACCCAGTGTTCACTAAGTTTCGAAAAGATCGTGAAATATCATTGAAAACCTATGCAGTTATCACTGCAATTCTCCATTATAATTTCCCAGACCATGGAACATCTGTTACACAGTTGTAGTTACATACCCTGATATTTTTTATTACATTTTGAAAGTACAGATACAATGTAACTATGTAAGTACACTTGTTTTTGGTTTAGTGATAAATTGTTACATTGTAATTATATAAACTGTGGAATAACAATGACAACTGAGTAATTAACTATAACGTTACTTTGTATTACACAGTAAGTATGGAGTAATAACTCATAGTTACACTGTACTTATACAGGTAATTACATAGTAGTTACAGTGTAATTATGGATACTTAATGTAAAGTGTTACCGTTATTTCTCCTATGTGACTTCTTATCACCATACTACTAAGGGAGGGGTGTCACCTTTTTATATTATATCTAGTTTTCGGGTTATGTAACATGGCGCAATTACAGAAGAACTCGTTCCAAGGGGCTATAGCCTCCACTGCTGGATACAACAACCCTACTGAAGTGGATAGCAGTGGTTACCCAGACCTCTTTGCCTACACAGCAGTCCCCCAAAAATGTTGGTCCACCACTGATTTGATCTCCCTTGGAGAATTCAAGTAGAAGTAAAAACCCTGAATTGTACAAAACCAGAGACATTACTATTAAGCTGTTGCATTAATCTTCCTCCTCCTCCCCTTAAAAGCTCAAAATTGTTCCTCCTGGGGGAAAAAAAAGTCTGCCTGGCTCAGCTTTTTAATTTTTTTAAAACCACATTTAAATACTCTTAATGGTGGGAAATGATGACATTGTCCTGTTAGCCAAGTGTCTAAAGCGTGTGGCTCCCACAACACAGGAAGGCAGTTGCATGTTACTCAAGGAGAGGGTGAAAACAAAAAATCATGTGTGGAAATGTGAACATTTGTAAGACAAAGTGGCGCATCACGAGTGTTGAAATGGCAGCAGCAGCAGTGGCAGCACCACTGATATCCTTTATACCCCCAGGATGAAGTTGCCTTACAGTTCATCGCCATGCTAATGACAGCACAAGCGTTCTAGAAACAGGTGTCAAAAGTCCAGCATAGTAGTGAGACATCAGTGGTATTAACCTGAAGTTAACTTCAAATTCGCTCATTAAGCATTGTGGGGTACAGCCCGGACACAGACAGGTAGACATGATCTTTCTCCACACACGTTTATTTACAGTTATTATTTCCACAATAAAGTGCACACTCCCAGTGCCTCAGCACCAATCACCCCTTTAAGTCCTGGCCAACACAATGCCTTTCACAGACTTCAGACCACCTCCACTCCTCTCCTCCGAGCTCCGTCCTCTTCCACCCGACTCCAGCCATCGAATGGAGGGAGGCGGCCCCTTTTATACACCCCCGGATGGGCTCCAGGTGCTTCCTGAGGAGCCTCCGCCGACACACTCCCATGTGGCAGAAGCACCAGCTGTGTAGCCGGAAGCCCTCCGGGTGTCCCTGATCCTCTTCCCCCCAGCACTTCCTGGTGTGGCGGAAGTGCTGAGGTCCAGGGCTCCCAAGGCATTGGGGCACCCCCGGCGGTGACCACGGGCCCCTACAGGGTTGGGCTTCCACGCCCTCTACCCGTGGCCCCCAACACAACCAGGGCAGTCGCCCCCTCATGGTCTGGAGGAGGCACAAGCCTTCCTCCTGTCCTCCTGGGCGTACCAGCTGGGTACCACCCCTAGCCGCGTGCCACAGCATATACAGTGCATCGCAGTGATTCCCACCCTCAAATTGTAATGGTAAATTTAAAGTTTTATTGTGTTGTCTGCATTTAAGATGTGATGCCCATAAACTAAAAATGGGGGAATGCCATCCAAAGTGGACTATTTCTTGGATCTTAATGTCGTTAAAGCCTACAAGGCTGAATTCAGACTGCAGTGTCTCAGTTTGGCTGCTCGATTTTTTTGTTTGTTTGACAGATCAAATTATTTCCATCCATTCATCCATTATCCAACCTACTATAACTTTACTACAGGGGCCTGCCGGAACCAATCCCAGCCAACACAGGGCGCAAGGCAGGAAACAAACCCCGGGCAGGGCGCTAGCTCACCACAGGGCGTGCGCACACACACACACACCAACACACACCAAGCACACAGTAGGGACAATTTAGTATCGCCAATGCACCTAACCTGCATGTCTTTAGACTGTGGGAGGAAACCCATGCAGAAACGGGGAGAACATGCAAACTCCACGCAGGGAGGACCCGGGGAGTGAACCCGGGTCTCCTAACTGTGAGGCAGCTAGGCTAGGCTACCCACTGTGCCACCGTGCAAATTATTTCTGCAGGTAAATTAAATCCAAAATAATGGAGTACCGAATTTGAGAAAATAATAAAAATGAATTCTTCAGACAGATGTGACTTACCAAACCAACATAAATATCAGGTACGTGGTCAACTCACGACAGCAGGGGCTTAGATGTGGAATCATCACTGCCGAATGTGTCTGGAAGACTTTTGTGGAGAAATATGTTTGAGGGGTTTCACATCACAGAAAAGGCTTAACAACTGGGCTGTATTGACAGTTTTTTTTTCATTTTCCATTTCTCTAAAAACATCGATCATGAGTGGAAAGATACATTTTCAACGAACAGCAGTAAAAACAAATTTTAAGCAGGAGTACAGTCTTAAAAATAAAGTAGCTGGAGTGGTTCTACAATGCAATGCCATAGGGAGACCATTTTAAGTTCCCAAATGACCCATCCACAAGAAGGTTCCAGAAAGCTTCTTTATTTATTTAGATGATTAACAGGCTCCATACAATAAATAACCAGAATAGATGTAACAGATCTGTAATGGTTCGTGGTTTTAAGAGGACTCTTGTTGTAACACAGGCTAAGTCCAGGTTTCCTTATTTTGTAGCTGCCTACCATACAGTAAAGATTTCCATGTATTTCTACATATTAGGAAGTTTTTCAAAACACAAAGAACCATCTTCATGTGCCGAGAACTCTTCTCAGAATTAAATGGTGCTTGGTCAAGCAATAGTTCCATGAGGAACCACACAACCCAGTAAAGAACCATCAAATGGCATTGAAGAACCAGAATTTTTAAGAGTGGAACTTCATAATTGTTCCAGCAGCTCTTATCGTGTGCCTTTACCAAGGATATATTGGGTTTGGGAAATTTGGCAGCAAAACTGTATTTTGCCTTTTGGGGCATTAATTGTCGGGTATGCTTTTACAAGTTGGGACTTTATGACACTATTGAGCTTGTTATGGATCTAAATAAATAAAAGGATCTTTCTGAAACCTTCATGTGGATGCATCTTTTGGGACCCTAAAATGGTTCCCCTGTGGCTTCACTCTGAAGAACCACTCTGGCCCCTTTACTTAAAGGAGTTTACATTCTTACCAACTTGCAGTACCATCATGGGGGCATCTGATTGGTTCCATCTTCATTCTGCATCATGACAATGACCCTCCCAACACACACACACGGCCAAAATCATAAAAAAAAACTATCTGCTACAAAAAGAGGAACAGATGGTTTGGCCCCCACAGAGCCCCTGATCTCAACATCTCAGCATCTTCAGGCCAGACTGGGATTATAAGTAAGACAGCCAAAGTTTTCAGTGGATCAGGCTTGGAACAAGTGACCGTGTGAGGACCACCAGAAACTGCAAGATAGTGGAATGAAGAGAACTGACAACGGTAATCACACTAAATATTGAAATGCTGATTGCATTTACTTCTGCTTTCTGTTTATTGCACTTTCAAAGAGGTTTATTGATCAATAAAAAACATTGATGGCATTATTTTTTAAAGTATTCTCGCATTATAGTATTTCTTCTTAGTGCCTAAGACTACTGTACACAGTACTGTATTTTTGTGTAAAGACAGAACTTTATTTGTCCCGGGGGGAAATTTGGCTTTGTACAGAGTCTCTATAGAATAGATAGGTAAATAAATAAATATACAGTGGGTACAGAAAGTATTCAGACCCCCTTCAAAAAGTGGGTCAAGGAGGGGGCTCCAGCAATACTCCATAATGCATTAGTGCCAAGTGAGATGTTTTCATTCTTTTTAATTTCCTTGCTTTTTAATCATTCTGGTGTGTGTTCAGACCATAGTGTGTGTATACTGTATAACTTTCAACATATCTGGATCTGCATAATTAGATCTGGACCACCCTATATAAGTGAGAAGTGAGAATGGTAGACAAAAAGCCAAGGAAAACTTCCAAAGAGATACAAGAGGAACTCCAAGGTCAAGGTCCATCAGTGTCTAATGAAATCATCTGTCACTTTTTGAGTGACAGTGGGCTCAATGGAAGACGACCCAGGAGGAATCAACAATTTTAAAAACCAGACAAATTTAGTAAATTGCATTTTGACAAGCCAGAATACTTCTGGGAGAATGTCTTTTGCACAGATGAGACAAAATTGGAGCATTTTAGTAAGTCACATCAGCTCTATGTCCACAGATGAAAAAAAGGAAGCTTTCAAAGAAATGAACACCAGACCTACTGTGAAACATGGAGGAGGTACAGTTATGTTTTGGGGATGCTTTGCTGCATCTGGCACAGGGTGCCTTGAGTCTCTGCAGGAAACAATGAAATCTTAAGACAGTCAGGACATTTTGGAGAAAAACGTACTGCCCAGTGTCAGGAAGTTCTGTCTCAGTCACAGGTCATGGTTCCTCCAACAGGATAATGAGCCAAAATACACAGCTAAAAGCACCCAGAAATGACTACGAAGAAAACATTGGACTAACCTGAAGTGGTCTTCTATGAGCCTTGATTTGAAAATCAAACATATGGAAAGAACTGAAACATGAAGTCTGGAGAAGCACCCCACCTCAAACCTGACACAACTGGAGCAGTTTGTTCATAAACAGTGGGCCAAACTACCTGTGGACGGGTGCAGAAGTCTCAATGAGAGCTCCAGGAATCACTTGTTTGCAGTGATTGCCAACTCTAAAGGATGTGCAATTAACTATTAGACTAAGGGTCCCATCATTTTTGTGCATGCCATTTTCATTTGGGTTATTATTTGAAATATTCTGTTGCATCAAAATGCTAAAGCCAGGCATGATTTTTCTATTAAGTACAAAGATGGGTGCTGATTACTTTGGTCAGTTTCAAGTTATTTCAGAGACAATTGTGGGGGTCTTCCTCTTTCATTGAAGGGTACCAACAAATTTGTGCCTGTGGATAAATTCCAATCCAAATTCAATTCACTATTGTTCATTAATTCTCTGAGTCTTCTTATATAAATGCTGGGTTGTGACATGTCTGGCATTATTGGGAGCAGCACAGTAAGTTATACTGGGCACATTGCAGGTCAGTGATGGGCAGACCCCCACGCTCACACTAAATTCAACTCAACAGGGGCTAAGTTTGGTTTAATCCCTGGAGGAAACTCAAGGGGGCACAGCAATGAGGCAAAGGGGTACACATCACAAGTGGTACAATGCTTTTCATCTTTATTGTTCATCTGAAACACAGGCTTATATGTGACTTTTAAAGTAGGGCAGGAACCCTCCTTTTGTAAACATATCCCTAAAAATACAAATTTCTCAATAGTACCATGGGTTGTATTTTTTTAGCCTTTGTGGCAGAACCAACCATATTATGGAGGAAGAGGAAGAGTACTTGGG
This sequence comes from Polypterus bichir lapradei, assembly GCA_026402145.1. NCBI lineage: Eukaryota > Metazoa > Chordata > Cladistia > Polypteriformes > Polypteridae > Polypterus > Polypterus bichir. The sequence continues at coordinate 35,390,724 of JANRMT010062852.1, read as the reverse complement.
CCTTTATGATTAGGAGAATTCCTGCTGACCTTTTCATGTGAATGTTAAAGCAAAAAAGGGAAGTGTCACGACTTATGAATATATTGGAGAAGTCAGTGGCTTTAAAGGGGTTGATGCTATTTGTCATAGAGGAAGAGTGGCAGACAGAGAGTTGCTTATGGACGAGGGATGTGGTGGGTGCTAAACCAATTTGATCAACATTTCTACTTCACATAATAATAACTGTGGAGTTTTCAGTTTGAATGTGCATGATAGGATAGCTGGTGACTCCATTATGGCTCCACGTTCTGATTGAGTTTGTGTTTGTATGTGGGCATGTCCTGCAACAGTCTGGTCCCATTTAAAATGGCTTGTGGTTTATTCCCTGTGCTTACAACAAATCCTGAATTTGGATTTGGATTTTTATTACAATTTTATTATAATATCAATTGCAAGCTTCAAAGTGTTTCTCTGATGTGGAGGTGAGCAACACTGGAGCACCATAAAGAATAGTCCGATCTCTTCACTCTGGACACCTCCGACTATAAATATAACACCAGGCCTTGCCACCGACAGAAATTCTCAGGTTATTCTGCACTAATGGGGTGTATTGACAAGGGGAATGAAACAGAGGACAGGAGTCAGATGGACGACTTTCAAAACTGTTTGGAAATTAACCTCAGGAAAACCAAGGAACTGCTTATTGACTTTTACCGCACCAAAGAGCCTCAATGTCCAGTCACTATTCAGGGAATGTATATGGAGGAGGTGCATTGCTGCATGTACTGGGGGTCCACATGAATGACAGGCCGGACTGGTCTCAGAACACAGAGGAGCTATATAAGAAAGGGGCAGCACAGACTCTTGTTTCTTAGGAGATTGTGGGTAGTTAATGTGGGTAACTAGATCCTTTTCATGCTCGATAACTCTGTGATGGTCAGTGTGATTTTCTATGCTGTGGTGCTCTGGGCCATTAAAATCCCCTCAAGAGAGGCAGGGTCAGTTATGGGAAGCACTGTCTACACCGTGGAGGTAGTGGTCGAGGAGAGAATGAAGACAAAAGTGACGGCCATTATGAACAATGCTGCATGTCTCCCTTCAGTCAACTGAATATGCAGAAGAAATGTGTCATAAAAAAATATGCTACTAGAGCTCTTGTATACCAACGGCCACATAATACCTCAATGTGGCTGCAACTTCTTATATTAATGCAGTAAGAAGTTTTTTTTCCTTCTTTTTAGTTTTCTTTCCATTTACTTATTCCAGTTTTCATATGAGATGGAGGTTGCTGCTCGTTATAATGCAATAATAATATTTATTTATTTAGCTTCTTTAAGAAGACAAATTTCCCCCTGGAGACAAATAAAGTTCTATCTATCTATCTATTTATTATACAGCGCCTTTCAGATCTATCTATCTATTATATAGTGCCTTTTCTATCTATCTTTCTATATATTGCAAAAAGCCTTTTTTATCTATCTTTTATATCTATCTATTATATGGTGCCTTTTTGATCTATCTATCTATGTATCTATCTAATATATAGTGTATTTCCTGTCTATCTACCTACCTACCTATCTATCTATTATATAGTGCCTTTTCTTTCTACCTATCTATCTATTATATAGTGCCTTTTCTATTTATCTATCTATTTATCTATTGTATAGTGTACTGTATTTCCTAACTATCTATCTATTATATAGTGCCTTTTCTATCTATCTATCTATTATATAGTGCCTTTTCTATCTATCTATCTATCTATCTA
>JANRMT010062852.1:35373631-35388970 GCA_026402145.1 Polypterus bichir lapradei | reverse complement strand
CTAGCTAGCTAGCTATCTCTCTATCTATCTATCCTGTTCAGACTGTAAATAGCATAAACGTGAATGAATGTGTAAACCTTGTTCATTTCAAATGAGCAAAAAGTGAAAAGATGAGGAGTCTGAAAAGGGGAACATTCAGAGCTCAACAGAAGAGATTTCATCATAGTCTTATTTCACAGGGTGACTGTTGTACAACTGAGGAAAATACTGAAGGCTGGTGCATCCAAACAATTTACAATGCTGAGAAATGTGAAAAACTATTAGTAGTGTTTTTATGTTGTGCTTTGGAGTGAATGACACACATTAAAAGCTGTTTAATAATAAGAAAGAACAAGAAAAATAGCAAAAATCAGCCAGCCATATTTTGTACATGACTTGGCCAGTGCAGAGAGATAGGGTTTAATGAATTGTGAGACAGAAAAACCTCAAAATAGTGCAGCCAGTTTCAGAAAACCATAAAAAGCCAGACATGCTGTCAGCACTGGTCCAAATCCATTAGGGCCTCACCCCAAACACCCACTCCCCAAACATAAAGAGGTAGGCTTTCACCTCTAGCTCAGTTTCAAAATAGGGAATTGGCTATGAAAGTTCAAAAATACCTCAAAATATTAGTAAAAAAGGCAGACCAAAACTGCACACAGTACTCCAGATGAGGCCTCAACAGTGTGTTATAAAGCTTGAGCAGAACCTCCTTGGACTTGTACTCCACACATTGGGGTGCTATATACTGTAACCTAACATTCTGTTAGTCTTCTTAATGTTTTCTGAACAATTTCTGGCAATTAATGGTATAGAGTCCACTACTCCTAAATCCTTCTCATAAGGTGTACTCTCGATTTTCCAACCACCCGTTGTGTATTCAAACCTACCATTTTTACTTCCTATGTGTATTACTTTACATTTACTGACATTAAATTCCATCTGCCATAAATCTGCCCAAGCCTGTAAGCTATCCAAGTCCTTCTGTAATGATATAATGGATTTCAAATTATCTGCTAATATACTTATCTTGGTATCATCTGCAAACTTAACCGGCTTGTTACTTAAATTCCTATCCAAATCATTTATATACAGTATATTAAAAATAGCAGCGGCCCTAACACTGACCCCTGCTGGTCACCACTCTTAACATCGGCCAGTTCTGATGAAGTTCCTCGCACTCACCCTCTGCTTCTTTTGTATGAGCCAGTTCAGCACCTATCTAAAAACATCACCCTGAACTCCCATTAATTTTAGTTTGATGCCCAACCTCTCATGTGGCACCTTATCAAATGCTTTCTCAAAGTCAAGATAAATAATATCATATGTTTCTCTCTGGTTTTATCCTTTAGTTGTTTCCTCATAACCTCACTCTTCTGAACCCACACTGACTGTTCAGTAAAACTCTGTTCTTGCCATGTGTTGCTCAATCTTTCCTTTAAGAATTCCTTTCTATCAATTTCTTCAATGTATTTCTGTATTTACAGTCAGTCCGATTCAGTGACATTACCACACAGCTGAAAGTAACAGCAACATTTCATCATCTTTGTCAGGCAGCTTGAAAACACCAGGACAAATACTGCTTTAAAGAAATTCTGCAATAATAACCTTGAATTGGCATGTTTCATTTAACAACGTAGCCTTGAAATTGGGACAAATATAAAAAATGAGAAACAATTGAATTTGACTTCTCTGTTATTAATCAGCTAATGTATGATCCATATACTGATGTATTCTCTCAATTGCCAATGCCACAAACCTGACAAACCTGATTTAAAAAGTGTGTCCATATCAAAGCAGCTTTTAAAAACTGGTGAAAAATGAAATATTTTGAATTATTTTGATATTCACTTACTTCACATGGTAATGCCATAATACATTTGAATTTTTTAGTATTGGTTTTATGCAGGGCAGCATGGTGGCACAGTAGGTAGCACTGCTGCCTTGCAGTTAGGAGAACTGGGTTCGCTTCCCGGGTACTCCCTGCATGGAGTTTGCATGTTCTCCTCGTGTCTGCGTGAGTTTCCTCCGGGTGCTCCGGTTTCCTCCCACAGTCCAAAGACATGTAGGTTAAGTGCATTGGCAATCCTAAATTGTCCCTAGTGTGTGCTTGGTGTGTGTGTGTGTGCACCCTGCGGTGGGCTGGCACCCTGCCTGGGATTTGTTTCCTGCCTAGCGCCCTGTGTTGGCTGAGATTGGCTCCAGCAGACCCCCGTGACCCTGTAGTTAGGATAAGGAGGGTTGGATGGATGGATGGTTTTATGCAGTGTTGACTGACATGGTGCCCTCCGTGGTAGACATGTTTGCTCGCTCCACTCCATGCCGTTTTTTGTTTTGTGTTTTTCGCCTTCTCTACAGCGCACAGATGCCTTGCACTACTCTCATACAGCAGACAGGCATTGCTAACTCACACAGTCCCCTGGAATTCACCAGTTTTGTACCATATGAGCTACTCAGCCAGCTCGTTGGCACATGCTTTGAGAGCCTTCCCAAGGATGCTGTCTGGTCCAGCTGCCTTACAGGGGTTGATATTCCTTAGTGCTTTGTGTACCTGACCTGAAGAGACCACGTTTGGGTTGTGTGGTCCAGGAGTGTTTGTGCGGGTGTAGAAAGTGTTGAGATCATCCGGTAGACTGTCTGTGGAGCTGAGTGTGCTGGTGGCGGTCCTGTAGTCTGATGTGCTGTAGGCCCTGCCATATCCTTCCAGAGTCAGCAGTAGAATCGAAGCCCTCCAGCCTCTTGCTAGCCAACGTGCGGTCTCTGGAAAGCAATCTGGATGAGCTAAGAGCCAGGATTACAGCGCAGCGGGAAATAAGAGAGTGCTGCGCTCCAATTTTTACAGAGACCTGGCTTTCACACAAAGTCCCAGAATGCGCCGTTCAGCTACAGACTCACTCCGTGCACCGAGGAGACCACACCGCAGCCACCAGTAAGGCTAAAGGGATGTGTGCAGTGGTGGTTCCAGACCAAATTTACCGGGGGGCCAGGGTGGGGCCAGTGTTTTTTCATGGGGGCACAGAACATCACTGTAAGTAATTAATTAAAATTTTATCTCTTCAGCACAGGGGCCAGGGCCAGTTCTACAGGGGAACTGGCCCCTGTTGGCCCCCGTCTAAAACCGCCTATGGATGTGTGTGTGTTTATTAACAACTCGTGCTGTGGAGATGTACGGACTGTTTTGAAGCACTGCTCACAAGATGGGGAGTTTTTACTGCTGAAATGCCGTACCCAGTTATCTACCGACGGAATTCACTGCCATGTTTCTGCCCGCTGTTTACATCCCACCACAAGCTAAATTCACGGCAGCGCTCGGCAAATTCCAGGACATGATCAGCACCTTAGAGACGGCTCATCGCGATGCTGTTTTTATTGCAGCTGGCAACTTTAATCAGTACAATTTACGGACTGTACTTCCTAAAAACCACCAATACGTGAACATTCCCACCCGTGAGAAGAACACACTGGTTCATGTTTACAGCAACATACGCGGTGCATACAGGGCTGCACCCGCCCCCACTTCGGACATTCAGACCATGTCACTCTCTTCCTGTACCAAGCCTACAGACAAAGGCTGAAACAAACAAACCTTGTCATTAAGCAAATTAAACTTTGGACCCCAGAGACTGAGAGCACCCTGCAGGACTGTTTTGTTCAGACAGACTGGGATGTGTTTAGGGTTGCAGCCTCTCTAGAAGACTCTTCTATCAGCATACAGGACGATGCTGAGTACGTGACTAGGTACATTAGTACCTGTATTGACAACATCGTGCCCACAATACCAGTCAGGAAGTTTCCCAACCAGAAGCCCTGGATAAACAGTCAGGTACGCCACACACCACATTTAGATCAGGCACTGAGACGGAGTACAAAGCTGCAAAGTATGGACTAAGAAAAGCCATCACAGCAGCCAAGAGGCAGTGCAGAGAGAAGCTGGGTAGCAGTGGTCGGCTAGCGCAGGCTTTCAGCCTAGCATGGAGCCCTCCCCTCTTGCCTCGCTTGTGTCGCCATCTCCAGGGCACTTTCCTGGGGTCAGCTTGGTCACTCGAACTCGGTGCTACGGGGTCTTCCTGGGTGTGGCTGTGGTGTTGGCTGCGGGAGCGAACAATGAACTGTAGCTCTATGCCAACGAGCTGGCTGATGTTCTCTGCTCCATCTTCAACTTTTACCTCAGTCAGCGCATCGTTCTGTCCTGCTTTAAGAGTACGATCATCGTCCCCCTTGCTAAAAAAAGCCCCCCCACCTGCCTGAATGATTACAGGCCGGTAGCATTCACTCCAATCATCATCAAGTGTTTTGAGAGAGTGGTGCTGGCCCACATTCAGAGCAGCATACCGGACACCCTGGACCCCCTGCAGTATGCCTACAGGTCCACCTCAGATGCCATTGCAGCCGCACTACATTATTCCCTCTCCCATACGGAGAACAAAGACTCCTACATCAAGATGCTCTTTGTTGACTACAGCTCCACCTTTAATACGGTTATCCCCCATAAACTCACCCTTAAACTGTCTGCACTTGGCCTGCACCCCACCCTCTGTGACTGGCTCCTAGACTTTCTGACTGGCAGAATGGGATGCGTCCTCGGCCCCATCCTCTACACCCTGTTCACCCACGACTGTGTTGCCTCCCACAAAGATAACATCATCCTAAAGTTTGCAGATGACACCGCAGTGATTGGACGCATCACTGGTGGGGATGAGGCAGCCTACAGGAGGGAGGTGGACAATCTGGCATCATGGTGTGAGGATAACAACCTCACCTTCAACACAGACAAGACGAAGGAGATGATAGTGGACATGAGGACAGAGAGGAGACCTCACCGGCCACTGTTCATCCGAGGGCTTGAAGTGGAGTGGGTGAGCAGCATTAAATACCTGGGCGTCTACATCAGTGAGAACCTCACTTGGACACAGCTGGTCAAGAGGGCTCAACAGTGGCTGTACTTTCTGAGGAGGCTGAGGAAGTTTGGTATGTCGACTAAGATCCTCTGCAACTTTTACAGCTGCATTGTTGAGAGCATCTTGACCAGCTGCATCACCGTGTGGTACGGCAACACTACTGCTATGGACCGCAAACGTCTGCAGAGAGTGGTAAAGACTGCTGAGAAGATAATCAGGACCCCACTGCCCTCTCTGCAGAGCATCTACAACTGCAGAGTCCACAGGAGAACTGCCTCGATCCTCAGGGACCTCACCCACCGCCAACACGAACTGTTCACACTTCTACCCTCAGGCAGAAAGTATAGAAGTATGAAATGCAGGACTTCCAGGCCAAAGAACTCTTTCTTTCCCAAGGCCATTAGACTCCTAAATAACTCACTGGAGTTTATAACTGTGGTTCACCTTATTCTGTCTACCTCACACAACTGTTTTTATACTTTATGCTGCCTCTGTTACTTATTATCTATCTGCTACTTATTATTTATGTTTATCTTCCGTATACGTTGGTTTTGTCATTTGGTGTGGACAGCAAAAAAATAATTTCATTGTACAGGGAAACGTGTTTCCTTACTGTGCACATGACAATAAACGTTAAACTTTATTTTTCTAGTAATGGACAGAAACTGTGAGTAAATTTAGTACACGCACATTGTAAGATAAATCAGATGGTCCATAATAATCGCATTATTTTTCATAAACCCTTCTCTGAAATCCCCAAAACTGAATAAATAACAATGGCCAAGCTGGAAGGTGCCAGGGGATGGACGAGCAGAAGCCATAGGCCAGGAGCAGTTCCATCCCCTGTACATTATGTGGCAGTGGTCTGCTGGAGGAGTCCTAGCTCGGACACCTGCAGGAGTTCATGGATACTAAAGTCTGGAAGCACATCCATGTCAGTGTCCCTGGGTTCCACAAGGGAGTGTTGGAGGAGGGCAAACAACACAGAAGTGGTCCCCAACAAGTCATCGAAACCCTTTCTGGGATGAGTATAAAAAGTTCTTGAGGAGTCAGTGGGTCACATTCAACTGGAGGCGGAAGGAGAGAAAAGAGTTTTATTGTTTATATGGTTATTGGCTGTGCTTCATCGCAAAAGTGCTTGGTTTATTAAAAATCATTTATTTGAACATGACTGTGTTGGGGATTATTGCGTCTGGGGTTTGGTGTCCCATTCTGGTTACAACTCCTAATCTAAGTCTGGCTCAGTATTCACAGTTGAATTTCCATAAAAAACAGAAACGTTTACAATTAGCAAGACACATTTTATTGCAAACATAGCTATCATAAATAGTAATGTGGCAATGAACACATGTATGGTTTATTAAAGTATGGTTTATCTAAATCAGGCCTTTCTCAAAACCACTTAAGACGAACCCTGAGTAAGATGCTTATATGAAAAATTAGCAAAAAAGAAAATAAAATCATTCTGAGGTGCATTAAATAATTACCAAATTAAGAAAGAAAAGTTCCCAGGCTAGTTAAATCTTATTATTTCACCACCTCCCCCTGGCCCTTCTCAGAATTAAGCAGGCTTAGAAGATGGTATGGTCTGGTATTTCACAACTTCTGTGTACATTTGCAACTAGCATACGTGATTTAGATAGGCTAACCCACTAATAAATTTGCTTTAACTCAACTTTCCTGGATGCCTATAAATATAATAGCCTATAAAGAATATTTACAGACATCTTCCCCTTCCTGCACACATTCCTGTCTCCTTGTATCACTTATGGTATCTCTTTGTATCACAGACTATAAACCATAAGCCATTTGGGTGTGATTTTGTGCAGCTGCAGCAATAAAAACATAAGAAGTAGCAGCCTTTGAAAATGTGCACTTTGTTGTTAAATAAAAAACACTCTCCAAAAACCTTTTTTTCTCTTTTAATAGATAGTGTTCAGGTTTATCTTTTTTGGAACACAATGTCTGCATTATTGTGTCAATTTTATGCTTGTAATTAAAAGTATGTTTTGGTTTCTATCAGTTTTGAGGGAGGACCAAGGTGGAATGACAGGAGAAAGCTGTGGACCATTGCTGTATAAAGTCACAAATGTTACGTTCCAGAACCCCCCACGATGGGTGAAAATCCACAAAGTAAAAACCATATGTTCATATGGTTATTTTTATATATTTTAAGCCCTTATAAACTCTCCCACACTATTTATAAATATTCCCCGCACAGTTATACAGCATAAACCCTTTGTATTCTCTTAGATATTAGGTAAGATTCATTGAAATTCTGCATGTAAAATACACTGTTTATATACAGTAAAACCTAAATATTATTTTAAAGATATCGAGTGTTTCTGATATCACATATGTTACAGCCATTATGATAGACAGGCCACCAACAATAAATACGTACAATGCAGGAAAAAATTGTATACTGTACAGTAAATGTGTGTGCAGTGACACTAAACGTACGTACATGTAATAAGTACTGTAAGTAGAAAATTAATTATGGTTACTCACCAACAATGACACGACGACTTGTCCGATAACAATGAGTTTAATTTTACTGCACAACAAAGGAGAGCGTTACAGCTCTTCTAAAGGACCCTCTTCAGGCGATTGTGTAGCACCACCGTTGTTCTTCTTCTGGCAGTCTTCAATCCAAATCCCTAAAGCAGATTCCATCCAGACTACTGCCTTATTACATCCACTTACAACTCGTTTTGTGCCCTGGTTAAAAGGACACTGCGGCCGTAGATCTTATATTCTTTTCCTCCTTTTTAAATAAAAAGAATTGTGGACTCATTGATGCTGTAATGGCATCCTACAGCGGCGTAGCTTTTCCCTTCCTTCAACATATCCAAAACTTTTACCTTTTTGGCAATCATTAGCATATTCCGATGGCGCTTGGGCACGGCCCCTGAAGCAGTAGCAGGAGCAGATCGTTTTGGAGCGATAACGAAGGGCTTGACTACGCACAAAGATAAAGACAAAAGGGCACAAAAGTTAACTTTTTACACAGCGAAACACTTTGATGCGAGACGAGACTTCCTGGTTAACGCAGCGGAATCGAATTAGCCGCTCCGTCGCTGAGCCAGTCAGCATACAGGAACTTAACTGCGTGCTCTGATTGGTTAGCTTCTTAGCCATCCGCCAATAGCGTCCCTTGTATGAAATCAACTGGGCAAACCAACTGAGGAAGCATGTACCGGAAGTAAAAGACCCATTGTCCGCAGAACCCGCGAAACAGTGAAAAATCTGCGTTATATATTTAGCTATGCTTTCATATAAAATCTGCGATAGAGTGAAGCCGCAAAAGTCGAAACGTGATATAGCGAGGGATTACTGTATATGCCTTGTAGGTAAACAGACATTTTTTCTTCCAAATTTTCTGTATTAAATATCATACAATTTCCAGATCAGATGCATTCATTTTTACATTTTAACAGAACAGCAATAAATCTAAACAGGGAAAAGTAAAGGAAACACGTTTAAGAATAAGAAGATTAAGAGGAGACATGATTGGAGTGTTTAAAATTATGAAGGGAATTGGTACAGCAGATCGAAACTGTTAGTTTAAAATGAGTTCATCAAGAACACAGGGACACGGTTGGAAACTTGTTAAGGGTACATTTCGCACAAACATTATGCAGTTTTTCTTTACACAGAAAACGCTAGACACTTGGAATAAACTACCGAGTAGTGTGGTAGAGAGTAGGATGTTAGGGACTTTCAAAACTCAGCTTGATGTTATTTTGGAATAAGGCTCACCCCATAATTCTTTAAAGCATTCATGTGCATTCACATTCATGTTTTCATGTGCAAAGAAGTGGATAACCTCCTAGCAGTAACAGGGACTTCCAAGGTGGTACTGAGTGATGTGGAAATTTTAGAGGGAGAAGTGCAGCTTGGATTAAATAAACTGAAATCAAACAAATCATCAGAACCAACTTTTTTAGTACGTATACAAACCCTTGACACATAATTTTAGAAAGTCAGTACACAACGGGGAAATTCTTAAGGACTGGAAGTCAGCAAATATTATTCCCTTATATAAAAAGGTTGATCAGTCAGCTCCAAGAAACTATACGCCAACAAGCGTAACGTCCATAACAGATAGATTAACAGAAAGAATTATAAAAGGTGTAACAGACTGAGGAGGAGACAACAAAAAGGTTTGGGGTTTTCTGGCCCCTTATATTGTTTACAATCCAGAGTAAACAAAACAAAAAAAACAGGTCAACAACAAAAGAAAATATTTCATCTGCGCGACGCCATACTAGGCGTCGGCGGCCATTTTATAGGGGAGGAGCCGGAAGTGAAGGAATGCTGGGAAGGAGGCGTGAGGGATGACGGGACTGCTGACGTCAGGGAAGATGGCGGAGGAAGGGCGGAAGTGAACGTACTGCGGTCAGGGTCCTTATGGCGGAGCGTCTTTCGTTCTGGAAAACAAAGAAAAAAGGTTAGTACGTCTTTCGAGGTGTTTTAAGGTCCCTCCGCGGCTTCCTACTCGCGCATGCGTGACAAAGGATAGATTCAGCTGACCATGGCAAGAACAGGAATGTTAGTCAACAGTTAGTGTGGGGTCTGATAAGAGAGGTAGTGTTTCACTAATATGCTGGTTCCATGAGGAATCAAGAATATGATCTGACTTGTGCATATGATATTATTTATCCTGATTTTCAGAAAGCATTTAATGAGGTACCACATGAGAGGCTGGGTATCAAACTAAAAGAAGTGTGAGTACAGGGTGTAGTGTAAAGATGGGTGCAGAATTAGATCAACCACAGGAAACAGAAGGTGATGGTGTGAGGAACTTTATAATTAGATAATATTATAAATGGTGTCCTTCAGTGATCAGTGCCGAGAATGCTGCTCTTTCTAATCTATAAATGATTTGGATAATAATATAAACAGTAAGATGGTTAAGGTTAAAGACAGGTGGAAAGTCCAATAATGTCAAATTAGCCAAATCATTCCTCAATGTCATGGATAGAATACAGGCTTGTGCAGTTTTATGTCATGTGAAATTTTGTTTAAGTAGGTGTAGGGTATTGTATGCGAGAAGTAAAAGTGTTAGATTTGAGTACATAAAGGCAAGTCTAAAACTTTAATTTGCCACTTATAAGAAGGACCTAGGAGTCCTAGTGGACTTGTCACTATCTACATTCAGTGTACATAAGTGTATGTAAAACTCTTTAACCTTTGAACTGACAGATTTCAAGCGATATGCCTTAAGTCTGAAAGTTTTGTCAAGCTGAATGGGAGTGCAATGTAGTTTGGAAAAGCTGAAAGGCCCAATAGGATTGACAGTATTTTGTTTAGTTAGACAGTGCCTCTTTTGATTCCTAAGGTAAAATAACCTTGAGCTTGTTGATAATGATTGAAAAATGGTTTCTGTGTGATTTGAGAAACTGCAAAAAAGTTGACCAGCCCTGATAACGGAGATGAAAACAAGTAGGTCAGGTATTTCAAATGTGTGAGAAGGGAAGTGGAGAGCAGCTGCTTCTTTATTAGACATATTTCAAAAAGAGTTCTGTCAGTTGAGTTGCTGTGGACAAATCTGGCTAACCAAAGTTCCAATAAAATACATTTTAAAATTGCATTCTTAGCGTTCTCTGATTTATATGGTACTGATATAATAGAGTTTGAATTTTTCTTTTGTATCTTTTTTTAAGCAGTATGTTTGACAAGGCTGTGCTAAAAGTCAAGATAATAGTCTAGGCCAGCCTTTCTCAACCTTTAAGTATTTGCGACCTGAGTTTTCATAACAGTTTTAATCGCGCCCCCCCCCTAACGTTTTTTTGAAAGAAGCCCACTAATACCAATTTGTTCTTTTTTAATTAATGATATATCATAGATGCATATTTTCTTATACCTACTTATCAACATTTATTTAACTCTATATTTATTTTTCTAGTATCAGAATGTAGTTTAAGTTAATTAGTTTTGGTTACAATAGGTGTATTTGTCATATTTTCGATTCTTGTTTTCTTTTTTTCACATCTTCGCGCCCCCCTTTTTGTAACTTCGTGCCCCCCTAGGGGGGCCTGCCCCACAGTTTGAGAACCACTGGTCTAGGCCTAGGGGTGTCTTGTCGGTTTAATGAAGATTATTGGGCCTTCTATGCTTTTGCTGCAAAAAAAAAAAAAAATACAAATAGAGGATACATAAAAACTTTAATCCACTGTCACTCCATTGCTGCCCAGCATGGAAAAAAAGGGAAGAGTTGACTTCGTAGATAGAAGAAAAAGGAAGTAAGGCATAATTATAAGGGAGGGATGAGAAACTAAATGACAACAGTAAAGTACAAAGCATGGACTCCACACAATAATGTAATGTGAAAGAGGATGAATGACTTAAAAAGTCACTGCGTTTATAAAAACATGGAATTTGTACTTATTAAGCAGAAGGTTGCAAGTAACTATGAGTTTAGGGTATTGTTGTGCCCCTGTCGTAAAGAGTAAACCTAGTACTTCAAAGGCTTTAAAGTTTACATGTGCTCACTGTGGCACATATGGCTTTTTAAAAGAAAACAACTATCACAAAGTCCAAGATATTTATATGTACAGGCTGTAGGTTTGTACTTAAGTTGAATTTGTATGTACTGTAAGTCAGAACAGGTACATAAATTTAATAAATGCTATTGCTGACCGACTGTAACCAAATGCTCTGCCAATGAATGATGGAGTTTCACCTCTCTCTGACCTTTTTATTATTTCTACTTTATTTTCAATGGTGATGTTTTTTCTCTTCTTTGCTGTATCACCAGCACTTGCATCAGATTTGTGTTTCAGAGACATTCTTGAAGGGTGAAGACAAAAGGTTAAGATGAGCTCTTCTGCACAGCACTGTACAGGCTATCACAGCAGGAAGGCACCTGTCATCAACACGTCTGATGTACTGACAAGAGACAACTTCCTGCTATGTGCGTAACAGTACAAGCAGGCTTGCTATTGAGAATGAATGGGGGCATCGTGGGGCGATTCATCACCAGCCCACCTCACAGTCACCTCCACTACAGTATGCTGCCTGCAGTGTCTGCCCACCGAGAATGAACATGGTGTGGCCAAAGACGGGTAGTGAATCGCCCCCATTCAGTAGGCAGCCATCCGATGCACGCTACAATGCTACACCCTGCCACCCCGTTCACCCTCAATGGCCTCTGTTCAGCCACAACAGGGTCACCGCTTGCAGCATTACCAGCCACCCACCGAGAATGAATGGGGTAGCTGTGTGTGGTGGGCAGGCAGTGAAACCGCTTGCCGCCGGGAGATGCCCGAGGGACACTATACTGTGCGAGCAGCGAAATCGCCCCCCTCCAGCCTCCATTTGCAGCATTACCAGCTGCACACTAAGAACGAACGAGGCAGCCATGTGTGGTGGCCGGGCAGTGAAACCGCTTGCCACCGGGAGCCGCACTAGGGACACTACACTGCACGAGCAGTGAAATTGCCACCCTCCAGCCTCCGTCCAGCCACCGCTCGCAGCGTCCCCAGGCCAAAGATGACAGAGTGGCAGTTACTGAGGCGCATGAGTTGCAGCTGTGGCCCCGTTCATAAGTTGTAGGTCGGATGTCCGTAACCTGCAGACCACCTGTATGTGTATATATATATATATATATATATATATATATATATATATATATACTGTATATACTGTAAATATGTTTGAGTTATTAACAAATTCCTTCACCTTTGTTCTCTTTTTCAAAGTGTCTTTGATGCTGGAAGGAATGAAAGATTAACCTCCATAACGATACCTGTAGAATCACATCTTCAAAGACTCTTCATCATAAGTAGACAATACTGAATACCTTTATCATTTTATATTCCAGTACAGCAGAGTGCCTAGCGGGGGCTTTGGGATGGCTGTCTTCTATAGGTTTACTTTCACTAGCACCCATGCCAGCTAGAACTTTTGTTTTCCTCACCTCTCTGGCCAACTGACCACAGCATATATTATCAGATTGGACATTGACTTTTTCCTATAATAATCATTAGAAAAGGAACAACTACCTAAACAGAAATTTATATTAATTTACTTTTGTCACAATTAGCTATTATGTCATGTCTACGTGTTTATACAATTTGTAAAGCACTTTGAGCTACACGTCTGTATGGAAATATGCTGTTTAAATACATATTATTGTCAGGTTAGTTAAGAATAGGAAGACTATATTATTCTAGTGGGACCTTTTTTCTTTTGGAGCAAGAAAGTATAAAACATAAGACATTGTGGCACAGATACAAGAAAATAAGCCAAGACACAACAGCTGAAAACTAGTGTTGTCATAAATACACACACTCAAGCTTAGTACAGGGAAGAATAATTACCTTTAACATTACACCAATAATAATCCAGAATTATCAGCATCGCTAGAAGTAACAAAATTCAAAATGCTTATAACTTTGGGAATAAAAGACTTCTTAAATTTGTTGTTCTTTACCCTCAGGAACCCAAATCTGCAGAATGATTGCAACTGAAATTTAGAATAAGATGACGGCCACTGTCTGACAGAGCTGGCCATCTTTTTAAATTGTTTGTGATACAGCTCAGTGACAGAGATCTGATGCAATCCAATACTTTTACAGATTTTTTTATTTCTTAATGCAGAGGTTGCTAAACCAACATGTAAAAGCAAAAGTGACAATATACTCAAGAAAACCTCTTTATAGTGTTGTCCACTTTAAAACAGTTGCGTTTCCCAAGGAAGTAAAGCCATGTCTGCCCCTTCTTACAGATTTGTTCTGTGCTGAGATGAAAGCTTAGCCAGTTATCAATGATTGTCCTCTGATATTTGTTTTCCTCCACAGGTCCACTGTCTCATCTTGTATTATTGTAGAGAGTAAGAGGAGGAGAGCACCTGAAATCTATAGCCATATCCTTTATATTAGAAATATTTAGCTGTAAAAAGGATCCATCACACCTATGATCAACACTTCAACAACAGGTCCATGTCTCTTCTCCATATCTTGTAGCAGACTCACAACAACAGAGACAACTGTAAATTTCAGGATATGTCTGTCCTTGGACACTAACTCTCTGTGTTCTGTGAGTTAAGATGTCCAGAATCCAAACCACCAAGTTAGGATCCAAGCAGAATTGATCAACCAGCTTGTCTGAAAAAATGGGGAGGTTGATAGAAATTAAAGTAAAAAAACAATGTAATAGACAACATGGGTTAGCTGGCATCCTGGCTGGGATGGATGATTCATTACCTGGCTAGGAGGCCTTTTTAATGAAAGAATGTGGGTAGACGGGCATTCCGGCCAGGTTGATTAGTGCTACCTTTCCTTTTCAGGATCCCGTTATAACGGATGGACAAATGGAGAATGTTTTCCAGGGCCATGTGCTTCCCCAATAAGCTGTTTGGCAACACACCTCTGGAGTGCATTCCATTCAGACACCAGCAGGACTGCATAGGAGTTGTTGGGCAACTTTGTTGGGGTCTTAGACTTTCCTGCCATGGGGAGGTTCTGCCTGACCTGAAATTGCTTCCTGGATGTAATGTGATAGCACCAGAAGTACTCTTGGGTCTGATATGAAGGAAGGTGATCTGCTTCATCAGGGGAGTCAGAGTTAGGAGAGTAGTCTGACAAAGCTCACCTGGTAGGGTTGGAGAAGGGAAGAGTCATATGATTGAAGTTGTAGAGTGTGTACAAGGTATTTTTATCAATGCATCTACTTATAGTCATCTGGAACTGTGACTGTGCTGTGTGCAGCAAAATGTGTGTTTATGTGGCCCTTCCAAGTGCTCATTGAGCAGATTCAGAAGTGTTGCTGTAACGTCCTCCACTCCTCTCTTTACTCTTTATGCAACTGGTAAGGTGCCAAGTTAGGCCTGGGTGTGGTTAAGCAGGTGTCTCTTAATTAACTTCTCAAAGGATTTCATGATTTGAGAAGTTAAGGCCACGGGTTAAAAATTAGCAAATGTGTTGTCAGGCACTTTATGATAAAACAGATCTGGAGTGATGGTTGAAATATTCAAGTGACATGGCTTATAGATAGTAAAATCAAAAATATTTGTTGGGTTTGTCAGTTCTAATCTTGATCAGGGCCTCAAGAAAAGATGGTGACTGGAATAATAAAAATAGATATCTCCATAATATTCAGAAGATAAAGAGGAACATATACCATTACATGTAAATGGAAAATAATAGTTTTGACTCACTAAAGCATAAGTAAATCTATAAATATATTTGCAAATATCATCAATAACAACACACATTTTCTGGAATATGCTTGATAAAGAATGCAATTCTTTTCACCAGGATAAAGAGATTTTTGGTCAGTGGTAGCTCTTTCCAGGATTAAAAGGGGCATCAATTACTATTTTACGACATTACTTTGAAGATCTTAATCACACATGGGCAGCTTAAATTGGATAGATAGATAGATAGATAGATAGATAGATAGATAGATAGATAGATAGATAGATAGATAGATAGATAGATAGATAGATAGATAG
>JANRMT010062852.1:35301050-35369180 GCA_026402145.1 Polypterus bichir lapradei | reverse complement strand
ATATATATATATATATATATATATATACTAGCGGGCTTTGCCCCCTACTCGCTTCACTTGCCCACCCCCCCAACCTCTCTCTTTGGGGGCGCACTTCACGCTCCCTACTTCATGTCTCTGCCACTCGCGTTGTGAAGGGGCGGACCGAATGCTCACTAAGGAGATGTGGACGAATGAAATGCTGGCTTACAGCTGCTGCTACCGAGCTGTGTGCTCTGCATGTCACACTGCGCAATGATCATTTAAAAGCCTGTGGAGAGGATAATATTATTTATCTTGAATTTCAGAAAGCATTTGATTAGGTGCCACATGAGAGGTTAGGTATCAGAAGTGGGAGTTCAAGGTGATGTTTTTAGATGAATTGGCTCAGACACAGGAAGCAGAGGGTGATGGTGTGAGGAACCTCATCAGAAATGGCTGATTTTAATAGTGGTGTTCCACAGGGGTCAGTGTTAGGGCCGCTGCTATTTTTAATATATATAAATGATTTAAATGGGAATATAAGTAACAAGCTGGTTAAGTTTGCAGATGATGCCAAGATAGGTGGATTAGCAGATAATTTGGAATCCGTTATATCATTACAGAAGGACTTGGATAGCATTAAGGCCTTGGCAGATTTGTGGCAGATGAAATTTAATGTCAGTAAATGTAAAGTATTACACATAGGAAGTAAAAATGTTAGGTTTGAATACACAATGGGCGTTCGGAAAATCGAGAGTACACCTTATGAGAAGGATTTAGGAGTCATAGTGGACTCTTATGGGAGCTTGTCGGAGGGACCGCCCTTATGATTTACTGCTGAAGGTTCTGGCGGTTGCTCCTCATGACTGAATCAATAAGTTTTGAAAATGATTGAAAGAAATACAAGATAGATTTTTTTTATTTCAATTTAAAATTTAGTTTTTTTCTTACTGTATCACAGTGGTTATCAATGTCACCCGATACATTTGAGTCCCAGCTGCAGATCTCCCTGTGCGAAGTCTCTTTGTTGAGACACTAACACGTGGTAATTGAAGGAATCAATTGTGTCAAATAATGAAAAATTAGTTGCTTGCGGAAATAGAACAGTATTTTCACTTAATGCAAAATGAAAGATTAAAATTTGGTCAAATAACTCTGATCCAATACTCACCTTAACCACTTCTGGAAAAGCATCTTCTTTAACTAATGCTTGTTTGAGATTGACTTTCACCCCATAAAGAGCTGGATTCTGATTTATGCTCAGTACAGCCAGGATAAGTGCCAGCTTTCACAACACCACATTGAAGAGATGTTTATGTGAAAGCAGAAGTTGGTTAAATTATTGTAGTTGTTATAATTAATTTTTTTATAGCTCAAAATCACATAAGGAATACCTCAAAGGACTTGAACGTGCCTTGTTTTTCTAACTGACCCCAGCTTTGGCTCCCTAAAAAGACATGAAAAAACTCCCAAAGGGAAAAAAAAACGTGTTGGAGAAAAATATGGAAGAAAACTTGGGAAAGGCAATTCAGAGAGAGACCCCCTTCCCAGAAGGCTGGGCGTGCAATGTGTAGTGTTCTTTAGGTTGAAGCAGAGACACACTCAGGATAACGTTTCGAAAGCTGTTCATTTTCTAACCCTGTTCAACCTCCATACAGTGTTTTTAGAAAACCGCACCCTTCCCTCAAGATGTCATACATCCCAAAAGACGTAGACCATAGTAATCAATACCTGAACATAA
This sequence comes from Polypterus bichir lapradei, assembly GCA_026402145.1. Classification (NCBI taxonomy): domain Eukaryota; kingdom Metazoa; phylum Chordata; class Cladistia; order Polypteriformes; family Polypteridae; genus Polypterus; species Polypterus bichir. Next base: position 35,367,478 of record JANRMT010062852.1, on the reverse strand, counting down.
AACAAATCGACAAAAGTATTATTGAACAATCATTTACAACACAATGGGTGTCAAAAAATGGGATAAATACAACACACAAAACAGAACGCATGTAATGCTCTTCACAGAGCTAGATGACCAGTCTATGATGGCCACCTCAGAAATATAATCCAACAGTAGAAACTGGTTTGTTTATGCACAGTGCGACTCACCAAGTGCTGGCACAGAGCACCGCAACAAACTCTATAAGAGAGAATAATCTTGTAAATGGCTGAAAGTGATCAAGATAAGACATTCGGCAGTGACTTTAATGAACTGCATATATTATATTCTTATATAATACGATACCATGGCTGTCTGTTTGTCTGTCCAGAATTTTAAATCACCTGTAGCTCGCATACCGTTTGACCAATTGACCTGAAATTTGGTACACATATACTGTGTGACATCTACTATCCGCTTTGGGGGTGATGATTGACCTCCAAGGTCAAAGGTCAACTCAAGAAAGTGAAAGTCAAATAACAAATATCCTGTAGCCTGAAATTTGGTACACATATACTATGCTGAAACCTGCACTACAGCTTTATATTAAAAGCGAAGAGTTTTGGAATAATTCCTCTTTTTATCTTTATTTTATTTTATTTTATTTTATTGTAGAATCAACTCTCAGTAGAGGCCAGCAGGGCGGCTGTACGGCACATGCATATGGGCGCCATTCTCATCCCTACCACCTTTGCTGTCACTTCCCCTACCTCTTCATATCTTAAATCATTCTTGAGGAAGATTGAAGACTCATGTGCCGGCTTAAGTGAAAAGTTAAGGAAAACATACTAAGTAATTGCCACACAAACACCGACTTAATCAGTTTTAACGCAAAAAGATGCCGACGGAAGAAAAGAAGAAGCGGGTCGCTAGGGTGGAGAAAAGAAGAGCTGCTCAGGAAGCAACAAGCGCATCAACCTCTGAGCAAACGAATGCTAAAAGTACAGAGAAAGAGGATGAAAACTAGGAATGCTCAAGTCAAGTGTATTCACTGCACGTTATCATTCAGTGCCCTGTTACTGGTAAATTATATTGCAAGATATGGCTTTCATATTTTAGGGTATGTTGAAATATCTTTAATTTTCATATATATATATATATATATATATATATATATATATATATATATATATATATATATATATATATGAAAATTAAGGACATTAATTATAAATATATAATTTATATATAAATTAAAGATAAAGTCCTATATATTCTATATATCCTATATATAAGATAAAGTCCTATATATTCATGGCATTCCTAGTCTGAATCACAGTCTCATTGTATGGGTGGTTACCTATCAGGTAACGCTTGTGGTTGGTCTGCAAATCGGCTAACATCCGCCACGGTGCCCTCTTTCAGTTGCGAGAAGCAGATCATAGAATGTTGCAAAGTTTTACTGCCAAATAATGCAAAGAGTACACGACACGTGTTTCGCCCTAATTCTGGGCTCATCGGGCTTCGCCTCTAACGCTGATGTCCGAAGTTCAATTCCCGAGAGAGAGTGCAGTGAGTGTGTACGCCTGATGAGCCCAGAATTAGGTTCTTAGTAAAACTTTGCAATATATATATATATATATATATATATATATATATATATATATATATATATATATATATATATATATATATTAGTTTAATAACTTTAGATTACAAGATACAGAACTACTGAATATACAATTAATAATTCAAAGTTTCATATCAAAATCAACTTCATCCCAATCCCCAAACTCTTTTCAGAATACTCTATTTACATTTATTATACTGTCAGGAATTTGTAGGCTATTACAGAAATGATTAAAATTTAACAAACTGGCCACACTGAACCCGATACCATCGCTGGGCGGGACGCCCCTCAAAACCGGGATGTTTCTCACTGCCCTTTGGCAGTCAAAACGGAGTCGAAAAGGAGTGTAGCCGGCTTGAGGCGAATCACAGCTTCAACGCTAAGCACTTCACAGACAAAATAAAGAAGAAAGTCTCCCTATGGTTACAATAATGTCTCTTAGAGAAAAGCCCTTCCGAAAGTGAATTTCCTGAAATGGCTAAGTCAGTCTTTTGTGCTTTTATTTAATGCCCTTAAACTGTGATCGCAAAAATGCCTTTTTAGTTAGCCGGCGCTACTCGTCTCAACCTCTCAGCGATTTTGTGTCTGGGGTCCCAAACACCGCCCACCTGCTTTCTTCATATCGAAAGTACTTCACGTTTTTTCGCAAGACATCAGCAAAAGGAACTGTCCTAACAGCTTTCGGTAATACGTTTGGTACCTTATTCCTCCTTCCTGGACCAGCCAGCTTGAGTTAAACGTCAGAGCGGTGGAGAGTGAAGAGCGCAGCAGGAGAGGCGCAGGGCGTACTCAGGTAAGGCTCGTCCGTCTTCACTGTCCGATCGATTCGCTGACAATTTTAAATAGATTGCACAGATAGCAGATAGGCAATTCTATAGTAGGAGTTAAAAAAAAGGAAAGTGAATGCTTAAGTAAAGGAAAACTTTGTCTGCACAGAACTATAATGGACAGACTGGACGATTGCTCAGGTGTGGTTAGAAATATAATAAACTGGTAGCCTTTGGACATTTTTGAAGTTGCGATAGAGCTGTGCATGTTCCATTTTCATGTGGACATCCTTAAGAGAGTCTCGACTGCTCCTACACTCAAAGATCCGGCAGCTAAGTAGACGTGCTGCTCTTTATCAGACTGGCGCGAGGTGTCGCCTGGTGTCCCCATCTCGGGGTTGACTCGTCTCAATGGCACTTGTAGTCTCGGTTATAACGGCTTTCCAGAAGTTCCATGTGGCATATAAAGCTGTAGCTGAATTAAATGTTTCCATTCAGGTTATGTCATTTCGTTGCGAGTGGGGTGTGTATAATTCCTCTGACAGCAATTCCCGGTTCATCTAGTATACTAATATGGTGATCGCGGTGGATGCTAATGTGCAGTTTGCAAGTTCTTCACGTGGGTTTCCTCCGGGAATTAGGATTACGTCACACATCCCAAACACCTGCACGTTAAATACATTCACGAATTTAAATTGGGGGGGTCTGCTGCATTGGACTAAACGTTAAGAGGACACGGAGAAGGGCTTACACATTTCGTGCCGTTTAATGTACGATTTCTTTTTTAATGTGCCCGGAAAAACAAGAATAGCATCGTCCCTTTAGATAGAATGTTAAAGTGTCGCTTGATCCATTTCTAAAACACTTCATGATGCTCTTGAAGACGCAGGAGCAGCGACCTGCGCAGACCTAACGGTGGGCAGTGACACGAAGGGGGGCACCATACCACACAGGGTTTGTTGCATTTTAATCCTGCACACAGTTGAGTGTTATTTCTGAGTTTCTAATATTACTGGAAATTTGGTTGTGACTTCTGGATTGTTATATTTACAAACTTGGCAAAATACACAGTATGTGTCCGTGATTGCTGATTATGTCACAGTATCAGACACTGCACCTCCCTCTGTCCTGCATATATAATTTATTTTTCTACTATAAAACATTTTAACCAAAAAAAAAAAAAAAAAACTCCCAGTGATATGGACCTTATTAGCAAGCGTTCACATTAAAATCTTTGCATTCGATTTTCTTTCAGTTTTTTCCACCTAAATAAACTGCAGGAACTGCCTGCATACTCTCGCCACATGAGGCCGGGCATTGTCATGCACCAGGAGGAACCCAGGGCCCACTGCACCAGCATAGGATCTGACAATGGGTCCAAGGATTTCATCCCGATACCCAATGGCAGTCAAGGTGCCATTGTCTAGCCTGTAAAGGTCTGTGCTTCCCTCCATGGATATGCCTCCCCAGACCATCACTGACCCACCAGCGAACTGGTCATGCTGAATGATGTTACAGGGAGCACAGCATTCTCCATGGCTTCTCCAGACCCTTTCACGTCTGTCACATGTGCTCAGGGTGAGCCTGCTCTCATCTGTGAAAAGCACAGGGAGCCAGTGGTGGACCTGCCAATTCTGGTATTCTATGGCAAATGCCAATCGAGCTCCACAGTGCTGGGCAGTGAGAATAGGGCCCACTTGGGGATGTTGAGCCCTCAGGCCACCCACATGATGTCTGTTTCTGATTGTTTGGTCAGAGGCATTCACACCAGTGGCCTGCTGGAGGTCATTTTGTAGGCTCTGGCAGTGCTCGTCCTGTTCCTTCTTGCCCAAAGGAGCAGATACTGGTCCTGTTGATGGGGTTAAGGACCTTCTACGGCCCTGTCCAGCTCTCTCAGAGTAACTGCCTGTCTCCTGGAATCTCCTTCATGCCTTTCAGAGTGTGCTGAGAGACACAGCAAACCTTCTGGCAATGACACATATTGATGTGCCATCCTGGAGAAGTTGAACTAACTGTGCCACCTCTGTAGGGTCCAGGTATCGCCTCACGTTACCAGTAGTGACACTGACCATAGCCAAATACAAAACTAGTGAAAAAACAGATAAGGAGGGAAAAATGTCAGTGGCCTCCACCTGTTAAACCATTCATTCCTGTTTTGGGGCTCGTCTCATTGTTGCCCCTCTAGTGCCCCTGTTGTTCATTTCATTAACACCAAAGCAGCTGAAACTGATTAACAACCCCCTCTGTGACTTAGCTGACCAGATCGATAATTAAAAAGTGTTCCTTTAATTTTTTGAGCAGTATATATTAAATCAATCGTAATTAAAATGTGTTATGTTTCCTAAATGTATTTACAGCACTTTAATTTAGCATGATGAAGTTAATTAAACTAAACACATTATCTTTTAATTAAACTAGCTTAATCCATTCTTTGGATGGAATTTGAATTCAAGTGAGTAGCAGTTCACACATTACACTCCTAACAATCCCAGTTCTTTACTGAGTTGTGTGGTTCCTCATTGAACAATTGCTTGACAGCACCACTTCATTCTGAGACAAGTTTTTCACATATGAAGTTGGTTCTTTGTGCTTTGAAAACCTTCCTAACATGTAAAAAAAATTCAATCTTGAATGTACAGTAGACTTCCTAGCAAGACACCAACAGATAAAGAAAACCTGAGCTTAGCCTGTGTTACTATAGCAAGAGAAATTTTAAGGTCACGAGCCACTGGTATTCCACAAATTCAGGGTTGCTTACTGTCAGTGCCAGTCCTAGGTTATTTTGCTTAGGCCAGGCTTTTTATTGCACCAAGGAGCAGGTTTGACAAGTGTACCATCAACAGAAACAGAGAAGTTGGATGCCTTAGAAAGTTGGGAGTTTGGACCTACCAGTAACACTTCAGTTTTATGGACATTAAGTTTGAGAAAGTTATTTTTCATGCATAGCTTAAGATCAGTGATGCAGTCAGTGAGTGTGCTGACAGGTGAATCTGTAGGGGAGTCCATACTAAGATATAACTCTATATCGTCTGCATAACAGTGGAAGTTAAGGCCATGTCTGCAAATAATCTGACCCAAAGGAAGGATATAAAGTAGAAAAAGTAACGTCCCAAGGACTGAACCCTGAGAGACACCACGTGACACAGGTGAGGTGGAGGACTTAAATCGGCCGAGTGTGACAAACTGTTGCCTATTAGAGAGATATGATGTGAGCCATTGAAGAGCTAAGCCAGAGATGCCTACAGCAAAGAGACGTGACAGGAGGATTTCATGATTAACAGTGTCAGATGTTTGAATACCCACCCTGGATGCAATGCAGAAGTCAGTCCTGGGTAGCACACCAACACTTCCAAACCTTTGTATACAAAACTCAAAAGTTTGCTTAAAGGAATAATTAGGGGTGTTCAGCAGAGTGACACGTTTGAGTCTTAGCTTACAAAATACAAGTAAACATTATGAGGAGGTTCAGGTTTTCTAACGGAGGTGGCGTTTCAGTAGGATTACAGTGTCTCCAGTTTTAACATGCAATAGAAGTCATCTGAATCAAGATATCTGAAAGTGAAAATAAATTGAAACACAAATTGAAAAATGATTTGTTAAGTAATCATGGACACCGGTTCAATACAATTAGTCTGAATAGTTTTAAAATGAACCATAATTTTTAAGTTGCTGCATTTACTTTGTGTTCAGAAAGCATAGTTAAAGTAATTTAAATAAATGCCTTTGTGTGGAATTAAAGTAACTAAATCCCTTTTATTAAATTTAAACTAAATGAAACGTTTTATGTTGAGAAGACATAATTTCCTTAAGTCAATCCAACTTAACCTTATTTCACTACATATTGTATTAATGAACATAGTAGACAGTGGTTGGTTTGATCTAAATAATGCGTAGAACACAAAAGGTTGATGACGTATATAGTGGTTCACTAAAGCTGATGTCACATTACGTGACTTTTTGTCATGATAGGTCAGATTTGCCGATCACAGTCGCTGATCTTGTCGCTACACCATGTCAAATTACCCAACTGAAAATCGCAGCCCATGTCACATTTGCACTGAGTGACGATCTTCTAACACAGTCGTGCTTGCCCCTTTTTCTGACACCCAATAGCATGTTGCCTGATGGAGCAGGTGCTGTACGAAGGGTTAACAGGTGTAGCGAGTTCATTGGTCCTTTAGTTGTTTTTTTTTTCCATTCTGTTATGGTTTGTAAAATATGAGACATCAGACAGAAGAGCTTCTCTTCTGTTTGTGAGGTTCATAGTTCACAAGGTTCGCATGATGCTTACACCTCATCCGCTACACTGTACATCTGGATGAGCATTCATTGGTTCTTGTGGTGGTCCTCTCTCCTGCAGGGATAGCCCGACCCTCCCTAATGGGAAAAATCAAACCTGTTTGATTATGTTTTAGTAAGTTATATTTTGGTTGATTGCATTCTTTGTGTAATTGCATTGTTGTTTTGGAACAAATTAAAAAAAATGTTTTCTTTAAGAAGAGTGAGCAACGTGTATCAAAAAAAGTCTCGCCTTCCACAACCCCATAAAACCCCATGACATTTGAAAGAAAAATCAGTTTACTAACAGTCTTTAACATTCTTTCAAATTATACAAAGGTGTGGGGATCCCTTGGAATGTGTTATCAACAAAAGGGGCAGGCCTTTATGCAAATATGGGAAAGTCATATTCATAAAGCTTGATTATTTAAAGTTAACTTTCTTTATCTATGTATAGGAAAAATGGGAATACTGCATTCTGAAGATTAGAAAAGTATTAACTGTGAGTGAGATTAACATAAACTAAGTGAGTAATGACAACAGTACCTGAGATGGATTATGCTTCGGTTTAAAGAAAATAATCTGATTGCTTTGTTTCAATATAAATTGTGTTAGTGTGACATCTTACAAATGTAACTAGAAAAGGTTAAGCAAGCACAATTATTTTAAGCTAAAATAATTTAAATTAGATATTGTTGTCAGTCAATGGTAAGACAGGAGTCAAGATGAAATGTTAGGGTGGCAAAACAACCACTCTGTTTATTCAAAATAATGTTTCCCTAAATTAACAAGCACATAACGGCGCGATAAGAAAACAAAAGCATAGTCTAGCCTTAGGCTGCAGTTTAATGGCACTGGAGAGTGGTTGGGGTTCAGGGTCGGAGCTCATCTGTTGAATGAGGTGCCTACTTCCAGGAACAGCCTGCTTTTATAGCAAAAAGCGCACCTCAATGGACGATTTCCCTGAGCTGTGGGTGCAAAAAGCGACGGATGACTTTGTAAACCCAGGGTGGTAGTGCTTACCTCTGATGAGCCCAGATGGTGACCCTCAGATGCACATGCCCGACAATATATAAACAATACATAAATCTCATTGTCTGAGATCACCTAAACTGTTCAAAGACAGTAGTTAATGAATAAATCAACCAGCACTGTTTCTACAAAAAAATATTATGCACTGGTGGTAAGAAAAAACGGACAGGAAGCTTTTTATACCCATCAAGTGGGACCACCTAACATACATTATCGATAACACAACGTGCCGGTCGTGTTTGACTAGACAAAATTAACAATGAGGTCAGCTTGAATATTATATTTAAAAAACAGTCGGAGTTCACACCAAAAATAACATTTTACGTAATATTTAAGCATTGGATTTGAAATAAATTTATGTGCATTAATTAAATGGAAAAACACAGAAATCATTTCCATTGCTATGGAAACAAGTAGCTATTACATTTTAAGACCGAACCATATTTAAAGACACATATGATCTGATCTTTATTTCTCTTTTCAAGTTAAAAACAATTGATTTCCAGACACGTTGATCAGTGGTGTTGTCTCACGCCTGATTATCAGTCTGATCCTTATCTGTATATGTTTTCCCAGTGTTTGTGTGGGCTTCTTTCTGCATTTCAAAGATGTATGAGAACATTAAATCATGCTTTGTTTTGCACTAACATCCCATCCTGGGATGTGTCTCGCCTTGTACCATATGCTACTGGGTTGTCACTTAATATTTTTTATCCAAAGCAACTTAAGATATTTGAGATACAATTGGTTATATTTCTTTAGTTTTTCCAATTGGAGCACAGGCAGGTGAAGTTGCTTGCTCATAGTCACACAGTGTCAGTTTTAGGATTTGAACTCACAATCTCAGGGTTTGAGGTCCAAAACCTTAACCACTACACCACACTGGTAACAATGGGCATAAGGCAGGAAAATAACTATGACATATTGGCGTTCTAACCCTAAGTAAGTATCCAAGTAGTAAGTTCATCCTGAGCGTCTCTCAGGCTCTTAATTCTATGTAGAAATGGTTAAGCCCGAGTGTCCCTTGAGTTAAGACTAAACAGTACTTGGGAGAGTATTCTGCTGCCATCTAGTGGATAAAATAACATAATGCTGAAAAATAATTATAAATATTTCGGTGTGATTTGCCACTATATGGTAACTCTGAGTCTTCAATCAAAACACACAATTAAATACAAACTCAAAAAAATGTAAATCCAATTTTGGAACAAGCTGAACTATTACTTGAATCCAGCGATAGTGATGACAATGAGAATTGGTCATCAGACGCTGACAGGGATAGTGAAACTGATGCATATAGTACTGCACCACTGAATTCCTATGATGTGCCTAATAGGCATCGGTCATGTGAAGCTTCAGCATAGAGAAAAGATAAAATGATTGCAATGAAGTGAAAGGGCGATAAAGATGTTAGCCTCCTAAGCACTGCTCATAATGCAGCAACTGTCAATGTCTGTGTCGGGGCAAATGTCGACATCACTAAACCTTGTGCTGTGGTAGCTCACAATAACACAAGGGGCACTTCGATTGTGTAGATCAGACACTCACATTCTACCGTCTCACGTGCAAGCAACAGAAAAATGCACAAAGAAGCACGCTTCTACCATCCTGATTGCAATGTCGAGCTGTGCATTGGTGGCTGTTTCAAAACGTCACATGACAGATGTGCACTAAATCTGCCTCAGCAGAACAGTGGACGCTTGACATATCTTTTCTATTGTGTTTATGTTGACATTTGTATACTGGCTGTACATGTTTGTTAGGAAATGTGAATTGGGGGCTGTTGGGGACTTTCTGTTGTTTAACTTGTATCTTATAATTAGCTTAAAATAACTCCAGGTTGACAGATAGGGAAGACTGCAAGTAAATTTCAAGTCAACTGATTTTTTTTTTTATTAATGTCACTTACAGGGCCATCTTACCAGCATCATAGGACCCCAGGCAAAGTAGTGTGCTGTGGCCCCTGCTTTGATAGCAAAACAGAAACATACATAGGCATCAGAAACATTGTGGGCCCCCAGCCAGTGCCCATTACCCATACGATCATGTGCTTATAACAGACATCAAAGCATGTTATAAGAACGCTTAATGGCTTTTGAGAGAGGCAGGCGTAAGGCAGTTGAAATGGGGGGACGACACACAGCTTTGAATACGGGAGTGCGGCGTTGTTGTGAGAGACAGAGGACAGAGGCTGTTCTGAAGACGCACCGAAACAACATGCCGTCCGAGAACAAAATGCAGTGCAGCCTAAAATGCGCCCCAGCGACAAAGACTACACCATGAATGTGGTGCCTACTTTTAAGAAGCACCTCAGTTGCATTAAGAACAATGGACTCTTTAACTTACATGGACCCCGAATCAGTTACTGCTTTTATGAACATTGACTTGAATTGCTTAGGTTGTATGTTTTCTTCTGCTTTTGACTTCTAGTATTTAATGCCCGGTTTCTCAGCAAATATACATAAGTAATGATTAAATGAAAGTTTGTAGAGTATCTCGCTGAAACTTGCCTTGTTTATCGATATAATTTGCCCCCATGTGCTCGTTTGTGTGATTTTGTTGTTTGGCTCTTTCGAAGGCAGTGATCTGGCCTTGTTGGAGTTTGCCATGCATGTTTGTTCAGATGTGAGCTGTGTTCATTCTGTTAGAATTGTGTAGAACTGTCAGGGTTAACGAGGAGGTAGTTAGTCTCTGACCCCTGCTAAGATATTGAAGTGGAGGTAACCAACCTTGGCCATATTGCTCTGAGCGATTTGTGCAGCCCTGTCAAAGGTAACGGTCTGCAAAGTTCTGAAGCAGCGCTTGGCCTTCACTATGGCATTCTGAAGTTTAGCCCTTTCAGAGGAAGTTCTTGGGGCAGCGATAGACACTTGACCCATGTTTAGGTATATTTGCTTTGTATTTGATCTGTACCCCAGCAGAGGCAGTGATAGGCCCTCGGTCAATGTTGTATTAGTGAATGTCAATTTAGTAAGTACTGTGGGGCGTACATGTAAATCAAGGATAATAATTGAGACATTTCCAGCATTGGCTTGTCCACCAACATAAAACGAACCTTAGAGGGGAAAGTATCTTTTTATGAACACTTCCACACAGCAAAACACTGATGGCAATGGAAGAATGACAGTCAGTTAAGTAGGTGTGTGCAAGCAAGGATGAAATTTAGTGACATGATGATGACATGTAGTTCTTCCTTGTGGATTATGCAGAGGGGCAATCTTGCTGCTTTTTAGGCAAAGCCACAAAGCTTTTTCGGATCAGATGTATAAATTGTGTCCAGCAGAGGGCGCACCATCTATGTTGGATTACAATATTCGGTCTGCAGTGATTACTCACTCACTTTATCTTCTCCTTATGGTGTTGGGGTTTTGAGTCATTGATTATATTTTGTTCTCTGCTTTGCCAGGATCTTCAATTGTTCCATGGTCGGCCCTCCTCTTTTTTGCTGCATCTTTGACATTTTCCTCCCACAGCTTTCTGGGTCTTCTCCTCTGTCTTTTTCCTTCACCCTTCATTTCAAACACCTCTCCTTATTATGTGTCCATTCCACTGTAGCTCTTTTATTTCTGTGGTTTCCATGAGTGGTTGTCCAAGCTCTTCACAGATTCTTTTTTCTTTTCCTGACTCTTTTTGTTTTACCTGCCGCTCTCCTTAAATACTTCATTTTAACTGCTGTACTTTTAGATCTTTCTCCAGTATTGCCCAAGAATCTGCAGTGTATAATATAGTTGGTACATACACTTTGAGGTTTTGTATAGATGAATCTTCAATTTTAACTTAATTTTTCTTCCATATTAGGTTATTTGATAATTTAAAAATATACCTTATTCACCCTGCTTATTCTGTTTCCAATTTTTTCATCTATCTTTCCATCTTCACTTATTATTACTCCCAGGTATTCATGTATTGACACGTTTTACATCTGCTTTCCATCCATCTGTATTCACATTTGCCATTTCTCTTTTTGTTCTCTGCTTATTTTTTCATTACTTTTCTTTACATTCATTATGACTTTGTTAATTATATAATCCATACATGAGGGTAAATCTTAGTTATTTGAAAATTACACATTAACCACAATAGACAGAAGCTAATGCAATACAACACATTTGCAATGGCTTGTGGGTAGTTTGATCTCACACAGTGCAGTTCTCTAGTTGAAGCCAAAGTCAAATGAACATGGATGCTCCACTGTACGATTGCACCAATGTTGAACAGTACACCATAGTGAGATTTCTTTAGGCAAAGGGAGTGAAACCTGCTGAAATTCACTGAAGGATATTGGCTCAGTATGGAAGTGAAAAAGTAGAAATGTTTAAAGCAAGACAAGTGTAATCATCAAGTGTTGACCATCAACATTGCACACACAAGCCCACATCAACATGGTGAATGCCCAACTCAGAAAAGATAGACAGATTATTTTGTCCACTGTCGCTGCACATTTGGATGTCAGCTATGGATCTCCACATGATGCAAGTTATCTGCACGATGACTTGGGGTACCATAAAGTTTGTGCAAGATGGGCACCCAAACAGCTTACTGATCTAAACAAGCCAACATCCTTCGGTGAATTTGAGCAGGTTTCACTCCTACATGTAAACTTGCCTAATGAGCCTTGTTACTTGATACTTCGAAACACAATGATGAAGATACTAAGACCTGCAATGTGAAGTTTAGTGTGGACTTCCCCAATCGAGGCACAGTTGGCCATGCTCTAGGTTATCTTTCATTTATGGGTTAACATTTTTGTTCTGTTTCTATAGGAATAATCTAAGGACAAATCCCAGCTAAGATGGCAGAGACTAAAAGTGACACAGGTGTTACTGAAAAAGATGCTATCAAAACAGAGGTCGGACAAGCCAGTTATACCAACATGGGCTTCACATATCCTGAAGCTGGTGAGGTAATGCAAGTACCTCCACCTCCATCATACATGCCACCTTCATATAAATCAGGTAGCGTATGAGAAGCTCATCTGAATTATAAAATGTAATCCACTAACTGATGAATACTTGTGGTATTAGACTGCTTACAAAACAATGATTTTCAATTCATGAATCATTTCAGTTTTTGACTGAGGTCACTGACAACAAGTGATGGATCCCAAAAATAGATAAGCAACGTAAACTCTTATGGTATTAGTTGATAAGCAATACAAGAAAGCAAGCCCATGGGAGAAGAAAATAACAGAACAGTGAAAAGTCCATGCGTTCTTTTTCAGAACTGCTGTATTAACGTGATATTTCCCTCTACTTACCTCTACTTTACCTATTTTCTTCAGGGATAAGTGCACTCATCAGGTTTTTTGGCCTATTGTTGCACCTTACATAGATATAAACATACACAGAGACCCTAACCACAAAACTATCGTATGAAAGGTGTATACACATGCACATTATTCCCTGGCATTTAACCCACACAAGTAATGTATGAATAACATATGCACAGTCTGCTCTCCCTAGTACTCCAAGATACTTACTTATTATCTGCACAAACAACAAGCAATGTTTTAAATATATCTGAGATCTAAATATGTCTTTGGTCTCTAGGAATACAATTAAACATTCAAAGGCTCAACATTCTTGGTGACAGGCCATTTATTAACCAAAAATGTCTTGCTTTATGGACTGTTCCCTGCTATTGGATGGAGCTCTCATCCTCAGCCTTAATAAACCTTGCAGATAGGAGCGTATGGCAAACTTACGACTGCTCCAGGTGCTCTTAATATCTCCTTCATTACTTCAGTCACTCTAGATATAAAGACAAAGTATATTAAGTTAAAAGCCATGGTATGTATTAAATAACAATAATACCAGTAGAGAAAAGCATAAAAGAAAATGTGGATAGCAAAGTCTGCATATATATAGTCTTTAGAAAATGCTTACAAACAGTTAAAGATGTCAGAGGTGAATGTCCCAGGGCGGCGTTGATTTAGCAAGCAATCTTCATGGAACATTTTAGCTGATGATCAGATGAAAACGGTCACACATTTCTGGTGACCTCTTTTGACGTCATTCTGTCGTCTCCTCTTGACATCTCTGCTGAACCCTCTTCTGATGTCGCTGCTCTGTTGTCTTGTTGTTTAGTCCATCATATCTATTATAAAATTCCACAGGAGTTTTGCGACACATAATTGTTAAATACACCTGATTGACTGGCTGTCAATATGACTTGCTCAAGCTCTTTAATCCGTTTCCTAAACAATAAAGTTTTTGATGTTCCTGTCCCAAGCTGTAAACTGGTTTTGCAATTGACTCTAATCCCAAGGCATCTGCTTCTGTTCACAGGATATAAAGTAATAAATACAACTTGAGGTATCTGCATGTCTTCTCTTCCCAAGTTGTAAACTAAATTAGTTCTAGGTGCAACAGATGTCACTGTGCTTTGATTACTAGTACAATTTAGGAAAACAGGATGCTTTCAATGTTAAAACTGCCCATTGAAGTATCCAGTATTTAAATTCATCTTGTTTGGCTTGAGCAAGGTATTATGGAAATATAGACACTAAATTACAGATTTTGCACACCAGAACAACCTAATATCCAGTTCAGGGTCTCAGGTTGCTGGTGAATATCAGAACAGCATTGAGAATGAGGCAGGAAACAGCACTAGATGGGGCACTGGACTACTGCATGTCACGCACACACCAATAGTCACTTATATTGGACCAGTTTAATGTCACCAGCTAACTTTGACGTACATGTTTTGTATGAAAATGTTTTTAATGTATGGTGACAATAATTAATATAAAATTAATTTTCCCATTCTCAACCTTGAAAGTGGATTAAATGGGATGGACAGATGGATGGATGATGGTGGACAGTTATCAAAATCACGAGCGCAACTACAGAGCAAATGTAAAATCTGTTACATCATGTTATGTCTTTAGAAGTTTTCATGGGGGGGTAATACATGTTAAAATATTAGAATCTATATTCCAACAAATAACATTTATTTATCCACTTTGCCAACATTTAGATTAGCAGCGATTTACACATATATATGAATAATACAATTATTTTTGTGGCTCTGCAATTGAAGCACAGGGAGCAGTACAAACATGCACTAAAGCTGATGTCACTTTATGCGACTTTTAGTTGTAGGGAACATCAGAATTGCCGACTGCTGTTGCTGATCGTGTCCTCTGCCCATCTGAAAATTCAGTGGTCCTGTCACATTTGCCAACGTCAGGGTGACCTTCCAGCACAGTCGTGCTCGCCCCTTTCTCTGACAGCCAACAACGTGCTACCTGATGGAGTCCGTGCTTTTTGAATGGTTAACAAGTTTGGCGAGAACTGCTGCAGTCTCTGCCTTGTTTGTTTTCCATTTTGTCGTGTAAAATAAAACACACATCATCATGCAAGTGAAGTCAAAAACATCCATGTTTGTTGCTGCGTTAAAAAAAAAAGCCAGGGGGCTGAGCTAGGCGTACCTGTAAAACCTTCAGCCAACAAAGGCTCTGCCCGGCAGCCTGTTATTAGCTGCCTGGAAAAGGAGATAAGCTTGAGATATTTTGGAAATGTGAACTTGTGATACAAAGTAAGTCTCCACATTTCTCTTCACATTTTTCTCCAGGTATATGTAATTAAAACAGACAATCAATACACACACAGCCAAGTGAGACAGCGAACGGCTGGTTTCTTTGTTATGCATATCCCAGTGTTAACTGGCAACTGGTTAAGCCAACCAGAAGAAACTGAACTGTGAATGAAGCTCTTTAAGACAAAAAGAAACAGTTAAAGGTTGGCAGTTTTAAGAAGTTGGTTAAGTTGAAGTCACATCACCTGACTTCTAATCATGTTAGATTTACAGGCCACAGTTGCTGATCTCCTCACCGGACCACATCAGTTTAAACAACTGAAAATCGCTGGCCTCGTCACATTTAGTGACTGAGTGTCTTATCTAAAAATAAAGATGTTTTTGTTCATTATTAGAACCAGTTGATTTTCAAAAGTTCTGAAAATCTAGTCTTATTCTTCTCACGCTAAAACCAAGTCCTGTAATGCTGATCTGCCTATTAGAGGTACGGAGTATCGCTACTCACCTGCACAGTTCTCACCAGTTCACCTATCGGATTTAGTGAAGCAGCACATGTGGCCGACGTTAACGTTCGGTAATCGGGGCGGAGTTTGACATTCAGGGGGCGGGGGGCTCTGGTCAGATGATTCATAAAACTGTATTGCTGCCCCAAGTCAAATATCATGCAGTAATTGCTTGTAATACAGACAGATAGAACTTTATTTGTCACCAGGAGGAAATCTGGCCTTTTACAGCATCTTTGCATGCCGTTTCTCTTTTGATTTAACTCACAGCTCATACAAAATGCCGGCCTGTCCGTCAGTAAACACTTAACGCGCAGTCGCCAGCCCGCTGTTTCGTCACGCACAGCGATATGATGATGTCTGCGTTTTCAGACTAAATGTGTGTGTATTACAGTCGTCTAACCAGGGTGCTCTGTGATTGACGGCGAACAGTAAACTTTGTTAAAATGGTATCAAAATGCCAAATTGTTAGTTGTTACCTCCCTCGTTTCGGCGTGCGCGCTGTTTTGTTACCAATAAATTCTTCAACCGCAGCTTATCAACAAAGAAACCTGGAAAATAAGATTTAGTAAAAAAAAAAATAATAATAATAATAATTAAGAATTCACTGTTTGACCCACAAGAACTCTGTGAAAAGACATTTTTAAAATAAATGTACTAATCCACTTTCACGCCATACGTGGTGCCTTGCTCTTAAACATTTACTCTGCTAGTTTTTTACTAGCAGTTTTTTTTTTACAATAGGCCAGTGCTCATTGTGCCCATATGTTAAAACAACCCTGTGCTATAATTTATATTAATGACGCGTACAACACCAGAACAAAGCACAATCAAGCAGTACAAACACCGAGGCGGGTATGTGATGGGCACAAGCAGTAGAGCAGAGAGACAACAGCCCGTGCATTTACACGCACACACGTAATCGGATTAACGTGCATAACCCATTTAGGGTAGAAATCTGCTTTGTTAATAATCTGCGTTTACCTGTGCTAGTCATCTTCTGGAGTTCTCCTTTGTCACAACGCTCCGACGTCATTAAACTGCACACAAAAAGAGTTAAACGTCACCATCCTCCAACGTGGATTCAAAAATAAGCATTACTATTGTGATAGATTTATTGTGTTTTATAAATAAATTTAGTTGGATTAGGTTGGGTGCGTGCTTAGTTATATTAACACTTTATTTATTGGGTTCTGTTAGCTCTTTTTCTACTTGATGTGGGGTTGTGCCCTGCAAAGGACTGGCCTTGCACCCAGCGTTGTTGGCATTTAAAAATAACACAGATATTCCTGCTTCAATGAAATAAGTACTGAGTTACGTTACACGTTGCTTTAATCAGTAATTGAACTGCGTAACGCACGTTACCTTGCCGAGCATAGGACGCTGCTGCTATGTAAGTGCTGTACTGTCTAGCCTTGCGCGCGTGCTTTATGCAAATCTGGAAGGTTCCACTAGGTGGCATTGCGAGACATCATAACGGTAAGAAAACAACGTCCGGTTTCGCTGTTTTGTGAGTTGAGGGATAGAGATGTTAAAAAGTTAAAAATAAAAGTTATTTGCAAAAAAAAAAAAGACGGCAAAAGCGATCCAGATGGTTATGTGAGACCTTTAAATATATCGTGTCATTAGAAGGGGGAATGTGCGACACTTGTATTGCGTATGCGAGAAATAGATGAAGGAAAGCACATTCACATGTTAAAAACCGGATATCAAATTTTAAAACTGTGATATCGAATTTCAAAAATGCAATGTCATATTTCAAAATCTATATCAAATTTCAAAAGCTCTAACAAATTTTAAAAGCGTGATATCAAGTTTCATTAAATAAAAAAAGGATTAATTATTAAAATGGCCCACCATAATACAATATATTAGTATTTTAGCTCTCTTTTTTGAAATTTAGTTTCAAAAGCACAATATCAAAATTTTAAAAAACTCGATATCAAATTCTAAAAACTGGATATAAAATTTCCAAAGCTTAATAGCACATTTTAAAAGCTTGATATCAAATTTAAAAATTGGCGATACTATCGTTGTAACTGCTGAAATCAAGGAAAATGGATTAAATGTTAAAACGGCCTGCCATAGTAGTACACGCGCGATCCTGACATTCTGTTAAGATGCGATTTGAAACGCAAGACGGCCGCAGCCCTGGCCGCTGTGTGTTTTTACTCAAGTCCTAAAAGTAGATAAAGAGAAACCAGTTAAACAAATGAGACAAAAATATTATACTTGGTCATTTAATTATTGAGGAAAATGATATCGAATATGACATATTTGTGAGTGGCAAAAGTATGTGAACCTCTAGGATTAGCAGTTCGTTTGAAGGTGAAATTCGAGTCCGGTGTTTTCAATTAATGGGATGACAATCAGGTGTGAGTGGGCACCCTGTGTTATTTAAAGAACAGGGATCTATCAAAGTCTGCTCTTCACAACACATGTTTGTGGAAGTGTATCATGGCACGAAAAAAGGAGATTTCTGAGGACCTCAGAAAAAGAGTTGTTGATGCTCATCAGGCTGGAAAAGGTTACAAAGCCATCTCTAAAGAGTTTGGACTCCAACAATCCACAGTCAGACAGATTGTGTACAAATGGAGGAAATTCAAGACCATTTTTACCCTCCCCAGGAATGGTCAACCAACAAAGATCACTCCAAGAGCAAGGAGTGTAATAGTCGGCGAGGTCACAAAGGACCCCAGGGTAACTTCTAAGCAACTGAACGCCTCTCTCACATTGGCTAATGTTCATGTTCATGAGTCCACCATCAGGAGAACACTGAACAACAATGGTGTGCATGGCAGGGTTGCAAGGAGAAAGCCACTGCTCTCCAGTTTGCTAAAGATCACGTGGACAAACCAGAAGGCTATTGGAAGAATGATTTGTGGGTGGATGAGACCAAAATAGAACTTTTTGGTTTAAATGAAAAGCGTTATGTTTGGAGAAAGGAAAACACTGCATTCCAGCATAAGAACCTTATCCCATCTGTGAAACATGGTGGTGGTAGTATCATGATTTGGGCCTGTTTTGTTGCATCTGGGCCAGGACGACTTGCCTTCATTGATGGAACAATGAATTCTGAATTATATCGGAGAATTCTAAAGGAAAATGTCAGGACATCTGTCCATGAACTGAATCTCAAGAGAAGGGGAGTCATGCAGCAAGACAACAACCCTAAGCACACAAGTCGTTCTACCAAAAAATGATTAAAGAAGAATAAAGTGAATGTTTTGGAATGGCCAAGTCAAAGTCCTGACCTTAATCCAATCGAAATGTTGTGGAAGGACCTGAAGCGAGCAGTTAATGTGAAGAAACCCACCAACATCCCAGAGCTGAAGCTGTTCTGTATGGAGGAATGAGCTAAAATTCCTCCAAGCCGGTGTGCAGGAATGATCAAAAGTTACCGGAAACGTTTAGTTGCAGTTATTGCTGCAAAGGGGGGTCACACCAGATACTGAAAGCAAAGGTTCACATACTTTTGCCACTCACAAATGTGTAATATTCGATCATTTTCTTCAATAAATAAATGACCAAGTATAATATTTTTGTCTCATTTGTTTAACTGGCTTCTCTTTATCTACTTTTAGGACTTGAGTGAAAATCTGATGATGTTTTAGGTCATATTTATGCAGAAATATAGAAAATTCTATAGGGTTCACAAACTTTCAAGCACAACTGTAGGTGTTGTACTAGACTCACTAAAGTACGTGCAGATAACAACAACAACATTTATTTTTTATATAGCACATATTCATACAAACAGTAGCTCAAAGTGCTTTACATAATAAAGAATAGAAAAATAAAAAACACAATACGAAACAAAAATATATCAGCATTAATTAACATCGAATAAGAGTAAGGTCCAATGGCCAGGGGGGGCAGAAAAAAAAAAAAAAAAAAACTCCAGATGGCTGGAGAAAGAAAAATAAAATCTGTAGGGATTACAGACCATGAGACCGCCCAGTCCCCTCTGGGCATTCTACCTAACATAAATGAAACAGTCCTCTTTGGATTTAGGGTTCTCACGGAAAGGCTTGATGATGATGGTCATGTAGAATTCTGCCTTTTAATCCATCCATCATTGTTGGAGCATCATGAAGCTTTGAGTAGGTGGAGGTGGCGCAGGCCACCACCACAAAGAAACAAGAAAAAGAAACAGAAAAGAGAGTAGGGGTCAGTACGGATTTTAGAGCTACCCTGAATAGTTATTATGAGGAAATTGTACATACAGAGTATCAGGATTAAGTTAAATTAAGTTAAATTGAAGTTATAGAAAGGCCATGTTAAAGTAATGTGTTTTCAGCAGTGTTTTAAAGTGCTCTACTGTATTAGCCTGGCGAATTCCTATTGGCAGGCTAGTCCAGATTTTAGGTGCATAGCAGCAGAAGGCCGCCTCACCACTTCAGATTAAAGGAGTAGCATGCGGTGTGCAGCAGGACACCCCCGTGACTGTAGGCTTCAGCAGGGAGCACACTAACAGGACGGGCAGATTTTAAGTGACTGACGAAATAAAGCTTTTTGTGAATTTATAATCAAGTAAAGCAGATATATGCTATAAAAATACTTGAGTAAAGTAATGAAGTAAGTAGATTTTAAACGCTGCTCCTGGCTAACAGTTCTCATGAAAGATTAAACTAAGAAATTATTACAAAGAAATCGAGAGCACTAATCATGACAAACAGTAAATAGAAGGATATCCCCAAATGTGACTATACCCAGTACCCACAAAAATAATGCAGCTGTAGTGAAAGCACACAAAGAAGAAAAGCCCAGTTAACGACCGGGTGTCAGCACAACTAAAGTGGAGAATCCTGGACTGAGTCACTGGGCACATCAGACTCGGCGACTGATCTTATTGGAAGGGCAACGCTGACTGCCCCCAAGGCGCTAACATTGGGTAAATAAAAACTGTGTGATTTAATAAGGCCTTTAACATGGAACAAAAACCTGCAGCGCTCCAAAAACAAACTTGAGATCTGTTTTGTCATTTTGTATTTAATGGTGGATTACCTGCTAGCACCATACATTGTTCTAAAAAGATTCATCTAAATATTTTTATTTATATTTATATTACTGGTTAGAAGTTTTAGAACACCAAAAAGGTGAAAAGGTAAATCGGTAAACTGCCAGTGGTTTAAAGTTTAGGATAGCAAAAACTGAAGAAAAAGGAAATATCAGAATACTACAAATGGGCCTTCTTCAGGGAACAGCTAATAGATTACAACCTACAGATGTTCAGCAGCAATTCAAGTAAATGAAGCCTTGCAACAATTAGCACAGGTGTCCCATCTTCTGTTGATTACTCAAAATCTCTCTGTCTGTCTTAAAGCAGAGTGGGAACAGACTGTGTTGCTACACCCTATGAAGTACTACCTGGATGATATTCCAGAGATAATGGCAAGAAAACAGCAATTAACAAATGAAGTGAGACTGAGCATTATTACTCTTAGAAGTGTAGGCCTTTTGTTTAGAGAAATTAAAAAAAAAATCAAAGTGTCAGTGGGTACGGTGGTGTCCTACACAATGCAAATGCAACTGGAAGAAACTCTGACAGAAAAAGATCTGGCAGATCCAAAGTCACAACCCCATCAGAAATCAGGTTTGTGAGGGTCACCGGCTGGCGTGATCACAAACGTCTCACAGCACAAGAGCTTCAAGCACAGCTCAACAGAGCAGGTCGACAAAAGCAAATCTCAGTTTGTACTTTGAAGAGGAGACTTTTGTGCTGCAGGTTTGACAGGGCGAGTGGCAGTAAGAAAGCCATTCCTTTAAGGATGAAATAAGAAATCAAGGCTTACCTGGGCTATGAAATACCAGCTACGGACTACTGCAGACAGGAAGAAAATCTTATGGACCAATGAATCAAAGTTTGAAATCTTCTGCTCATCACACAGGTTGTTTGTATGCTGTCGTGTTGGTGAAAGGCTGGTTCCTCAGTGTGTGACACCAACTGTCAAACATGGAGGAGGAAGTGTAATGGTCTGGGCTTCTTTTGCTGGAAGCAGAGTGGGTGACTTGCACAGAGTGACTGGCATTCTGAATCAAAAGAGTTACCATAGCATTTTACAACCCCCCACAGTACCTTCTAGTGTGCTTCTAGTAGGTCAAGGGTTCATCCTACAGCAAGACAATGACCCAAAATACACCTTCAGCCTATATCAGAACTAGACGTTAAACTGCATGTATAAAACTGAAAAACTGAAGTGTTCTAAAACTTTTAACCAGTAAGTATATGTACAGTATGTATGTATTTATTTATTTTATTTGTATTTTCATGTGTTCCCTCAGCAGTCTGTGCCAGTGCGTATGACAACAAACCTGAGCCTTCACTGAATTCAAATTATAACACAATAAGTGCTCCGGACACAGGTACTGCATGTTACTTTTTCAATTATAAGTCAAGTACTTTATGTCCAGCTGATGTCCTAGTAATTTTTTTTTTATTTACCTTTAGTTGTAGTTGTAACAGGAAATGACGCATTACCACCCGGCTGTGTGGAAGTGGTGGCAACTGAGTTTGAAGAGAAATCTGTTCGGAGAGCTTTCATTAGAAAAGTAATTTTTTTTAATGTTTATTTTTTTAATTTAAATAAAAAAAGCTAAATTTAAGGTGTATGGGTGTGTGTGTGTGTATGTGTGTATTATGGTCATGTGAGGTACAACACAAGTCCAAAGAGTACATTTTGGGATGCCACTCGGGTCACCCCATTTTTATAATGGTGCCAATAACAAAAGAAATGGCACTCAATGGTGCAAACAAACAAACATCTAACAGGTTGCAGTGCCTTCTCATAAAGGGTCAGCCGAGTGGTCAGTCTGGGGCAGAGCCCCGTCCTGTGCTGGTTCTACGTCCAAAATAAGATGCCACCTTCCCTGAGCTCCTCCGATTTATAGACCTCCAACTGGAAGGGGCAGAGTCAGATGGCCTCATTGGGTGTCTTCTTGGAGCTGTGGGTAGAAAAATAGATGACACTGTTAGCGACAGCACCCCCTTGTGTTCCGGGGTGGTATTACTTACCTCGGATGAGGTAACCCTTTGACATGCATGTATGACAGTATATACTCGGGGTGGGCAAAAGTAGGTTTACAATTTGAGCCCTCATGAGACTGAACCTAAGTGCACTGTGCCATTGTGACATTCTTTTAAGTTAATAGAGTTATTGAGTTAATGAAGCTATTGCAATCACCATAACCTGTATGTTGTTTTCCATAACTGCAAAACCTACTTTTGCCCACCCCTGTATATATAATATATATTTTAGAATCCAAGCTGGATTGTTGCTTCAGATAAAAAAGAGAAACAAATCCTCCTACAGTTAATGTGTCTTATCATGTAATCGTAATTATTGCTTGATATGTTACATTTTGGTTTGCACTTATTACTCAACAGGACCCTGACTCATTAGTGTGCTTTAAGTGTTTTTTTTACTACTCTTTTTTTAGTTTGGTAGTATATTTACTGCAACCCTCCATCTACAGACAATCATCAAGGAGACTGAAATATAAGCAGACAACACCATCATACTACACACAGTAATGCAAGAAGGTGATGATCACTGGGAGAGTATAAAGCTCTGTGAATATCTCTGGAGAGACCTGAATATAGTCATACACTGACAGTGTCCATCCATCCTGACAGAGCTTGAAAGGATCTGCTGAGAAAAATGGCAGAAAATCCCCAAATTCACTTCTTGTGTCGGACCCAAAAAGACTCCACAGACAGTAATGGCCGCCAAATGTTCTTCAACTAATTACTGAGACAAGAGTCTGAATATTTCTGTCATGGCATTTCCTAACCCACTCAATCAAGCCCAGATTTAGTTAGGGTGGGCTGGTTGAGTCTCGCTGGGGTCTATTCCAGCTGGGACAGGGCACAAGGCAGGAACAAACCCTGGACAGGGCAAACACACACATATCCACACACCATTTATACAGTGTATGCAGATACCTTCAAAGGAAAGTCTGTAATGTGCACTTTCATCACATCTAAATTGTTTGCTTTGTAACTTTAAACTATGGAGCAGAGGGGTAAATTAAGGAAAATGTGTTTTTGTCCCAAACATTATGAAGTGCACTGTAAATTTTAGTGTAAGGCTGTAACATAACAAAATGCGTAAAAAGTGAAGGGGTTTGAATACGTTTTGATGTATTGATCTTTTAATTCAACAGATCTACTAGAGAGAGTGAACTCTCTGTTTTACTTGAGCCAACTAGACAGAGACGGGCTGAGGCTGATGTAGACATGGATAAGAGAGACCGCTGACAAGCAGTAAATCCCCTTTTAGACTGCTAAAGTTACTTTAAAAGTTAGAAACTTAAAGTGCACAACTTATCTGCTGATCCAAGCTGTTCTGGATGAGGCTAAAGGACATCCTGTGTACAATAATAATAGTAGTAGTTAGGTTATATAGCGCCCTGATGTGTGGAGTACAAGTCCAAGGAGGTTCTGCTATACCTTTATAATACACTGGTGAGGCCTCATCTGGAGTAATGTGTGCAGTTTTGGTCTCCAGGCTACAAAAAGGACATGGCAGCACAAGAAAAGTTCCAGAGAAGAACGACTAGGCTGAGTCCAGGGCTACAGGGGATGAAATATGAGGAAAGATTAAAAGAACTGAGCCTTTACAGTTTAAGCAAAAGAAGATTAAGAGGAGACATGATTGAAGTGTTTAAAATTATGAAGGGAATTAGTACAGCAGATCGAGACTGTTACTTTAAAATGAGTTCATCAAGAACACAGGGACACAGTTGGAAACTTGTTGAGAGTAAATTTCGCACAAGCATTAGAAGTTTTTCTTTACGCAAAGAATGATGGACACTTGGAATGAGCTACCAAGTAGTATGGTAGACAGTAAGACTTTAGGAAATTTCAAAACTCGACTTGATGTTTTTTTAGAAGAATTAAGTGGATAGGTCTGGCGAGCTTTGATGGACTGAATGGCCTGTTCTCGTAGATTGTTCAAATGTTCTAATGTATCCTTAGTAGATATGAGTACACATGTGTATAAAACTGGTTTCATATATAAGATATAATAAGCTGTATAGAAAAAATAAATCAAAGTTTAAACCAAAAATACTTCCACATGTTGGGAAAGCACCCACCTGATAACCTTTATTCTTGCTTTCAAAATGCTTTCAGGTATTTGCAGTGGTCACCTTGCAGCTGTTGATTACTTTTGGCATCGTGTGCATTTTCACCTTCGCAGATGTTGTGAAGAATTATGTCCAGTCCAACATTTGGGTCTACATAACCTCCTACTGTGTGTTTGCAGTTGTGGCCATTGTCCTTCAGTTTGGAGGGTCCTTGAGGAGGAAATTTCCCTGGAATATTATTGCACTGGTAAGAGAGTTACTTAGAATGGGCTTCGGGCTCTGGACTCCAAGCGCTCTTGAAGTCTCTTTTAAATGCTCTAACACAACTCTGATTGTTTCCCTTAGGGTGTTGTGACACTGAGCTTGTCCTTCATGGTGGGAACAGTGGCTTCATTCCATGATACCACAGCTGTCATAATTGCACTTGGAAGTACAGTGATCATCTCCTTCACCATTATCATCTTCTCAGCACAGGTACTCTTTTATATTGACAATGTGTAGTCTAATGAAGCAGGACACTGGAAGAAAAGCCAATTAAGATTTCCTGTAAGCCTAAACTGGGGTACACAATAATGTTACACAAACTCAGGGTTAAGATGAGCCGATGTCTGTCTTAACAGCAAAGGACAGGCCACCTAACCTTTACATTTCTACATTATTTGTAACTATGGTTATCAGCATCCATACGAGTGTTAAGCATATTCACATCCATATTGTTTATGCGCTGTATAATTTGATACTGTGCTCCATTAAGGCAACAGATGCCATGTCTGAAATTCAAAAATATTTCAAAGTAGACATTAGACAGAAAAAAGTTCAAACTGAATAGCAAACTGAGTGCCAAACATCTAATGAATTTGAAACATCACTGGGCCAAGGAGAATTGATTGTATTCTCAAATGAAAAGCAGCCTGCTGCTAGTTAGTTCATCCATTCATAATTATGAGGAAAGATTAAAAGAGCTGAGCACTTTCAGTTTAAGCAAAAGAAGCTTAAGAGGTGACATGATTGAAATGTTTAAAATGATGAAGGGAATTAGTACAGTGGATCGAGACTTGTATTTTAAAATGAGTTCATCAAGAACACGGGGACACAGTTGGAAACTTGTTAAGGGTAAATTTCGCACAAACATTAGGAAGTTTTTCTTTACACAAAGAACAATAGACAGTTGAAATGAGCTACCAAGTAGTGTGGTAGACAGTAAGACGTTAGGGACTTTCAAAACTCGACTTGATGTTATTTTAGAAGAATTAAATGGATAGGACTGGCGAGCTTTGTTGGGCTGAATGGCCTGTTCTCATCTAGATTGGTCCAATGTTCTAACATTATGAACTCAACCTGCATTTAACTCAAATTATTTCATGCTGTAGAAGTACTAGGGTGTTGTGCCGTGTTAGCCATTATGAATGTAGTGAGAAGTCAAGTAAAATGACACCTGTTATTGACTTACTGAACAGATTACAATATGCAAGCTTTTGAAGGCAACACAGGCCCCTTCTTCAGGCAAGATGTAATACAGAAACTGGAGTTCCCTGAGTTTATATAGACACTAGGACAAATAACAACATTGGAAAACTTTTAAGTGGGACATCTTAAATGTATTATAAGTTTGTATGGTTGGATTCCATATCATGATGCCTTTTGGGACAAGATATTCCTTTTTGCATTTCGTTAAAAAGAAGATGTCGCTGTCCATGTGTGCCAGTTTCTTCCATCCGGTCTTCAATTCCATGTAGTAGCGGTACATTTCAGTGTCCTGTATGTCTGTAGTACTAGGGTGTTGTACCTTGTTAGCCATTATGTGTGTAGTGAGATGTCCAGTAAAATGACACCTATTACTGGCTAACTAAAAAGATTATAATATGTAAGCTTTTGAGGCAACTCAGGCCTTGTAGAATAAATATTTTTTCTAGGTTTCTGTCACAGCTTTTTATCTCAAGCAGTTCCAGTATTTCCTTAGGTTTTTCCAACACTATTTAATTACTCTTTTTCTCTGTTTTGTATGTAAATTGGACTTTGAGATGCTCTGGTCGAGTATTTCTAAAGTCGTAAACCTTCTACCTGGGCTTCAAACAGCTCTTGTCTCTGCATATTTAGGTGAAGTGATTTGCTCATTACAGTGGCAGGGAAAGGTGTGTGAACCTTTTGGAAACAACTGCATTTATGCATACATTGTCTTACAATATGGTCTGATCATCATCTAAGGTACAATAATGAACAAGTAGAATCTGTTTTAACTAATAACACAAACAGTATTATACTATTCTTGTAGGTATTAAATTCATCATTCAAACTTTCACATTGTAGGTTGGAAAAAGTATGAGACCTTCTAGGCTGAAGACTTCAATAAAAGCTAATTAGAGTCAGGGGTTAGGAAACCTGGACACCGACCAATGAAATGAGATTGGAGGTGTGGTTTAGAGGCACTTTGACCAATAAAAAAAGGCTCAAATATTTTGAGTTTGCTACTCACAAGAAGCATCTGCCGATGTGAAGCATGCCTCAGGAACCTCTGAATTGCATAAATCTGGAAGGGGTTGCAAAGTCAAGAAAAGAACAATGCAGAATCCTCAATGAGGCATTGTTGGCTTGTCAATATGCATTTTAGCAAATTCCAGCCTGGCATTTTTTTATTTTTGTCCTTCAACAGCGGAGTCCTCCTGCCTCTTCTTCCATTGAGCCCACTGTCATTCAAAAAGGGACGGATGGTGTAATCAGTCAATGATGGACCTTGACCTTGTTCAGCTTGTGTCTCAATGGTAGTTGTCCTTGGCTTTTTGTCCACCATTCTCACTATCTTCCTGACCATTCTGGGGTTAATTTGACTACAATCCCATGGAACTAAAATTTATTAATGATATTTCCAACTGTTCTCACAGGAACATCAAGCTGCTTAGACATACTTGTCTATAATTTCTTTCATTTTTTTAAGCATTTTATTGATTTTATTAAAATCAAATAACATTCCCTACAAGCAAGTCAAGTTTATCAAAACAAGGTTCGAAACAAATCAACCCCCACCCCAAGAAAGAGAGCTAGGCCAGCAGTGTAAAACTTTAAACTAGTAAAAATAAGTAAATAGATAAATTAATAACTGAATAAAAATAAATAGAATAAAAAAGAGGGGAGAGAATCAGCTTCCTCAATTTAAATGCTTATTCTAAAACGTTGATTAGATCCTGCCAGGTTTTGAAAAAGTTTTGTACTGATCCTCTAAGTGTGAATTAGATTTTTTCCAGTTTCAAATATATAAACATATGTATACAAATATATTCAAGTATATAACATCAGTTATCCACTGACTTAGAATAGGAGAGTTAGGATTCTTCCAGTTGGACAAAATAAGTCTGCATGCCAATAGTGTAGTAAATACAATTACAGTTTGTTTGTCCTTCTCTACTTTAAACCCATCTGGAAGAACACCAAACACAGTTATTAATGGGTTAGGAGGGATTGTGACACCAAGGCTGTCTGAAAGGCATTTAAAGATTTTGGTCCAGAATGATGTTAATTTGGTGCTCGCCCAAAACATGTGGCCTAGTGAGGTTGGAACTTGATTGCAGCGTTCATAGGTTGGATCTTGCCCTGGAAACATTTTGGACAATTTTAAACGAAACAGATGTGCTCGTTATATAATTTTGAGTTGAATAATTGTATGCTTTGCGCATATGGAGCTTGAGTGAACTCTCTGCATTGCTACCTTCTACTCCATTTCTGAGATGTTGAATGAGAGATCCTTTTCCCATTGTCCTCTTGGATCTTTGAAAGGGAGGGACTTTAAAATATTTTTATATATTGCAGAAATGCTGTCTGAGTCCTCGAAACTGAGCAATATTTTTTCCAGAATAGAGGAGGGTGGGAGGTGAGGAAAATTGGGCAGGTTCTGTTTAACAAAGTTTCTAATTTGAAGGTAGTGAAAGAAATTTGTTGCTGAAAACTTAAATTTGGAGTGTAATTGTTCGTAGGATGCAAAGACATTGTCTATATAAAGATCTCTAAGTGATTTAATCCTGAATGTTTTCCAAACACTAAAAACTGCATCTGTTTGAGAGGGTTGAAAAAGGTCGTTCTTGTGCAGAGGTGCCACAGATAAAAGATTCTCCATCTTAAAAAACGTCCTACACTGTTTCCATATTCTGAGTGACTGAAGCACAATTGGGTTGTTAGTACATTGGCGATAACTTGTATTTATTGGGGTACAAAGAAAGGAATATAAAGTACTGCAGGATTTTATTTGTATTGCGGACCGAGCCTGTGTATGTTCATCTATTTGTGTCCAGGTTTTTTTAGCTTGTATGTTTGCTGCCCAGTAATAAAACTGAAAGTTAGGTAGAGCCATACCACCTTCTGCCTTAGGTCTTTGTAGGGTCACCCTTTGGATACATAGATGTTTTAAATTCCAAATAAATTAGGTTATGGTTGAATCTAATTTCTTGAAAAATGATTTATTGATGTATATTGGAATGTTTTGAAATAGAAAAAGCAGCTTGGAAAGGATATTCATGTTAACAGTGTTAATTCTTCCAGCTAAAGTGAGATGAAAGGTTGACCATCTATGCAAGTCTTGCTTAATTTTTCCATGCAGATGGCAAAATTTTGTTAATAAAGAGCTTTATGTTTACTTGTGATGTTTACCCCTAGGTATTTAAACTGATCTGCGATGATAAAAGGGAAGGTATCCAATCTAATGTTGTGTGCTCGAGAATTCACTGGAAAGAGCACACTTTTTTTCAGATTAATTCAGAGTCCAGATATCTTTTGAAATTCTGTTGGTGCTATTAGGACTGCAGGCACAGTATTGTGTGGATCTGATATATAGATTACCATATGATCTGCATATAGTGAAATTTTCTGTTTAAGTCCTTCTCTGATAATCCCGTTTATCTCAGAAGCATTTTGGCAGTGAACTGCCAGTGGTTCAATGGTGATTGCAAAAAGCAGTGGTGACAAGGGGCATCCTAGTCTGGTACCACGTTCTAGTTTAAAGTAGTATGAATTAATGTTGTTAATACAAACTTTTTCTTTCTGATGTCCTCAGACAACTCTCTCCTTTGCTTTTTCTGGTTCATGTTCAGTGTGGGATAAACAACGATAGCAAGTAGAAGAGTAATGAGTTTTCTTCGTTTAAGTAGGCTGAATGACTAATTGGACAATTGGAGACATGTTTGATATGATTTCAAGAAAATACATTGAAAAAAAAATTCCTGAAATCCATCTTGTCTAGGGGTGCCAACAAATGTGTCCTGGCCATTTTAGAATATCTCTGTAGAATAAGCAATACTTGAATAAATCAGGCCTTCTGGAACAATGCGCTCTGGACAGATGAATTAAAGAATAGCAGACATGTTTAGCACAAACCAAAGATCACATTTCAGGAAAAGAACTTCAAACCAACTGTGAAGCAAAGTTGTGGAAATATTATGATTTGGGGTTCCTTTGCTGCTTCAGGGCCCGGGCAGCTTCCAGTCAGAAAGTCAACTATTAATTCTGTATCATATCAAAGTGTGCTTGAGGAAAATGTGAGGCCACCTGTCCAAAAGTTGAAATTGAAGCAGAAATAAAAACATGACAATGCCCTAAAGCACACTAGCAAATTCATCAAGGAATGGCTCAAAAAGAAGAAATGGAGGGTCATGAAGAGGCCTAGGCAAAGCTCTAATTTGAATGCCACTGAAATGTTGTAGGGGTTTGAAACTGGCAGTACATGCAAGAAAACCTACAAACATCTTGCAAATGAAGGAATGAAGGAATTTTACATGGAGGAGTTGTCAAAAATGTCACTGACCCAATGACACCTGGAGAAATAACAAAGAGGGGGATGAATGTAACATAGAGCGATACACATTTTTAGGAAGGATAGACAGAACAGAAAAGGAGGTGTAGTTGCTTTTTATGTCAAACAGAATTTAAATGTAAGTCCTCTTCAGTTGGACGATGAGGACCATCTTAGTGAGAACATGTAGTTTCACCTGGAAAATATTATGGAAAGAGGTCTCATTTTAGGAGTGTGTTATAGACCACACAATTCAGACAGTAATTTCAACACACATCTTTATAGTAATATCAAAAAGGCAAGTTTACAGGTAGATATTATAGTCATTGGGGACTTTAATTATCCAAATATTAACTGGAATAACCTTGCTGATGGAGTTTTTAGAAGTAATCAGTGACTGTTTTTTAACACAGCATGTTAAAGCACCAACACGGGATGAATCCTGTATGGATTTAGTATTTTGTAAAAATCAAGATAGAAATGAGGGTGTAGAGGTGATTGAACCACTAGGGTCAAGTGACGATAATATAATACAATTCTCAGTATTTTGTAAGAGTGCAGAAGCAAACACTAAAATTTTTAATTTTAACTTTATTAGGGCAAATTTTGAGCAGATGCAGCAAAATCTAAGGTGGATAGACTGGGATAAGCTTTTAAGTGTGGAGGCAGTTGAGGAGTAGTGGAACAGGTTTAAAAATGTTTTACATGTAATGCTGGACAGGTACATTACTAAGTTTTAAATTAATAGAAAATAAAAAAAAAATCCACAGTGGGTTAATAAAAAGTTAAAAAAGAAGCGGCAATGGAAAAAAACTGCTTTATAAGGCATATAAGACTAATGACTCCAAAGTGAAACATAGAGCATATGAGAACATGAGAGCAACCATTAAGGATAACAGGGAGATTAAAAGACAGTTGGATAGGAATATAGCAGATCAGGCGAAAGAAGACCCTAAGAGATTCTTTCAGTATTTTAGTAGTAAAAGAACAGTCAAGGAGGACGTCAAGTGCATCAGGAATAGTAAAGGGGAATTAAAAGATTCAATGAAATAGTGGATGCTATAAACTTGCATTTTTCTGAAGTCTTCATAAGGGAGGCAGTTGGTAACCACCCAGAGGTAACAGGGACCACCTAAGGAGGTTTTGAGTGATTTAGAAATTGTAGAGGGAGAAGTGCTGCTCAGATTAAATAGGCTGAAATCAAACAAATCACCAGGACCAGATAATATTTACCCTCGAGTTCTTAATGAGGCTAGTGAGTACAGATATAAACCCTTGACACATATTTTTAGGAAGTCACTGTGCACTGGAGAGATTCCGAAGAACTGGAAAATGGCAAATATCATCTCATTATATAAAAAGGGTGACTGGGCAGATCCAAGCAACTATAAGCCAGTAAGCTTAACGTGCATCACAGGAAAATTAATGGAATGAATTATTAAGGATAAGATTGAGCAACACCTGGCAAGTACAGGAGCATGGGTTCAGAAGAGGAAGGTCATGTTTTACTAACTTGCTGGAATTCTATGAGGAGGCAACAAAAGAATATGATCAAAGTGGAGCTTATGATATTATTTATCTTGACTTTCAGAAAGCATTTGATGTGCCACATGAGAGGTTGGGTATCAAGTTAAAAGAAGTGGGAGTTCAGGGTTATGTTTTTAGATGGATGCAGAATTGGCAAAGACACAGGAAGCAGAGGGTGATGGTGCGAGGAACCTCTTCAGAATTGGCTGATGTTAAGAGTGGTGTTCCACAGGGGTCAGTGCTAGGGCCACTATTTCTAATATATAATATATATATATATACACAAGGGGGCCTTGCTCCCTACTCGCTTTACTTGCCCACCCCCCAAACCCTCTCTCCGGGGGCACGCTTCACGCTCGCCACTTCGCGTCTCTGCCACTCGCATTGTGAAGGTGAGGGCTGAATGCACACTAAGGAGATGTGAACGAATCAGCTGCTGGCTTGTAGCTGCTGCTACTGAGCTGTGTGCTCTGCAATGTCACGCTGTGCAGCGATCATTTAAAAGCCTGTACAGCAGCTATTCTTTTGTCTCACTTCCTTGTCTCCTGGGATGTTTCTGGAGTACTGTGTACAGTTTTAGTTTTCAGGCTACAAAAAGAACATAGCAGCACTAGAAAATGTCCAGAGAAGAGCGACTAGGCTGATTCCAGGGCTACAGAGGATGAAATATGAAGAAAGATTAAAAGAGTGGAGCCTTTTCATTTTAAGCAAAAGAAAATTAAGAGGTGACATGATTAAAATGTTTAAATTACGAAGGGAATTAGTACAGTGGACCGAGACTGTTATTTTAAAATTAGATAATCAAGAACACAGGGACACAGTTGGAAACTTGTTAAGGGTAAATTTTGCACAAACATTAGAAAGTTTTTCATTACACAAAGAACGATAGACACATCAGAATGAGCTACCAAGTAGTGCGGTAGGCAGTAAGACGTTAGGGACTTTCAAAACTCGACTTGATGTTATTTTAGAAGAATTAAATGGATAGGACTGGCGAGCTTTGTTGGGCTGAATGGCCTGTGCTTGTCCAGATTTTTCTAATGTTCTGATGTCAGAGACTGTTGGGCAAGTTTGCAAAACACCAACAAATAATAATTTCTTCTTAAGGGGGGCAATACCAGCTTCTGAGGCTAAGCATGGACTTACTTTTGCTCCTCTAAACGATTAGATCCATTGACATTTTGTTGAATAAATGATTGAAAAGGCAAATTTTACTCCACCCAAGTATATCACCTTTATCCATAGACACTCTCTACATGAAGATCTACTGTTTGCCTTGTCAGATACTGTGTGTTGAAAAAATCAACAATTTCCATGGGGGTGAATAAATCAGTAGCAAAAAATAAAAAAAAGCCTTAATGATTAGTGTTGAAGCCAAATATTAAGAAAAACAATGGGTTTGATTAAATCAGCATTCAGACGTTGGCTTCTGGTTAGTAACATGGCAGCAGCCCGAGTGTTCCTTAAGGATGAGTAACAGAAAGCACTCGGGTAGAACATGAAGACTGGAATTCAGTTAGGATAGTTGGCATTAACAATTTGGGGGTCACAATTAAAGCAGGTAACAAATTATGGAATCAGTTGAACAAATTGTTTGCTGTTTTTTTTATTCAATGTGCCACAAGCCAGCTGCTACAATCATCTACTTAACTAACATATTTTCTTTCTCCATGTAGTCACGAATAAGCTTCTCCATCTGCAATGGCATCCTTCTTGTCCTGGCTGTTGACCTCATGATGTTTGGCTTCTTCTCCATTTTCTTCTACTCCACCATGCTCCAGATTCTCTACGGCTGCCTTGGGGCACTCGTCTTTGCTTTGGTTTGTATCACAGGACTCCTGACGAATGGATGAGGGGGGAGGCGGGACTTCATGATCTTTTGATCTTATCTGTGCACGCTTTGCAGTAGTCATGCACACAACAGAAATGCCTTTTCAGTTTCAGGTGGAGTATTCCTTTACATCTAGCTAAGGAATGATTTCCAAGCATGTCTCAGGCATAATGTCACAGGTCAGAAGTGCCACTGACAAGATGTTGGGTCACTCTACTAGAACAGCTCAAGGTGTCCCTGCAATCTTAAGCACTAATGCTCTAATAAAGGACAGGTAAACCTCTGGACCCTTACCCATTCTAACTGGCTATGGGGGGGGGTGAGTATCAGAGTGGGTTAAGTACTGCCTATATGACTTCATTCCCTAGCATTCTTCCATTCCTGAAATACAAAACTTTGGGGCTATTCCCTAGCCACACATTAGCTCCAGGCAGCCAAGTTAAGTAACTAGTAACTGTCCTCTGTACCTTCCTTCAAATGGTAGAATACATAATCATGTATAAAATCTGCCAGTGTGTTAGAGTCTGATTCCTGCCCTTAACAATAAATTGTCTTCAATCCTGGGAGTTTATCCTACAAAGAGCACTGATGAAGTCAAGACTTAGCCGTGAAAACCTCACTAAGCTATGTTTACCAACCAAGGCTCAATCGGTTCCATTAACTTGGAGTGTTTCTCGTTAAGTCGAGATGTGCTTTGTCATTCCACGATTATGTATGCACTCCTGAGGTTTAAACAGCACTGAGAACCGACAGTAGATAACATGAACCAAAATTTTAAAAAGCATAGAGAAGAGTGAAGTATCTGCAGGTTGATGACTTTAATGGTAAAACTGATGGGATGCATTATGTATTGTGGGTAGTTTGGAGAAGTTTAGAGGTAAAATTGTCATAAAATTGAAGAACATGTAACAGAGATAGTGGCAGTCTTTTCAGCAGTTGATCAACAAGTAATACGTGATCTACAATAATGTACAAAAAAGGGAAATGCATCCACTATAAAGAAAGCATGAGATGCTGCATGACAATCCATAGCAGACCGATGTCGAACTACATTGCGGTTCTGAATTTGTGCATTGCGCAATGTGATACAAAGGAGGGCTTCAGTGAGACCCCAAACCCCAACACGAACACACTAAGAGCCCCGGGTTCAAATAAGAGTGCGTTTATTACACACACTCCTCAAGAAAAGTAACAAAATGTAACACAAAGTTAACACAAGCACAACATTCTCTTTTTCTCTCTCCACCGCACTGCCCTCCTCCAACCGAGTGTTGTCTCACGTGCTCCCAGCTCCAACTCGCCTGGGAAAGGGAGTGCGGTCCCTTTTATTATGGACCCGGGAGTACTTCCGGCACCAGGGCCATTGCCCAATGGAAGCACTTCCGGGTCATGTGAAAGTCCATTATAATAGGGTGCTTGTCTCCCTGCACCACCCTCTTGTGGCACCCAGTGACCCAAGCAGGGCTGCCTTGCCAGACTACATCTCCCGGCATGTCCTCCTGGCTTCCTACTGGGCACTGATATCCAGAAATGCTGCCATCTAGCATGCTGGGGGAGTAAAAAGCCCTTTTCAGTGGGCTGCATGTCCATCCCTTCTGGTCTTTCCTTCCGGGTCTGATCCCCTTCTCTTCCCAGGCCAGGATGCCCATCTGCCTGTTGGGAGCCACCTGTCCGGGTAAAGAACCATCCCCTCTTCTAGTTGGGATGCCGGTCCAGCCCATGTGGCATCTACAGCACTTAAATATTAATAGTATTACTCACTTTTTTATTAGAAGTTTCCTTTGAATTGCCTAGTTTGCTTGTAAATGAACTGGCTTGTAAACATCATAAGTAATCATGTTCTGTTTGCCAGTTGGTTTTGTAGTAGAATCAGATCAGCTATTTTCGGTAAAGTTTACTACAATTTGTTAAGTAATCGCAACTCACTCAAAAAAGTACATTTCGGGATTTATTTACAGGTATGTCATGTTTTCCACCTAAATGAATTAAACAAATTCTCCTTAAAATAGACTGTGTTTACTAAATACATGTAAGCTCTTCCATTTTAACATGATTACATTTAGTTAATTAGACACAGATTTGTTCAAAAATCCTGAAAAAAATAAATAAGTCTTTAAACAACCTGGTGCCCTAAACCAGGGGTCACCAACTCCAGTCATGGAGGACCACCGTGGCTGTAGGTTTTCATTCTAACCCTTTTCTGAATGAGTGTCCTGTTTTTACTGCTAATTACCTTCTTTTGAACTCATTTTAATTGATTTGCTATTGAAGACGCAGATCCCTTAAATGTTCCTTTTTCCTTAATTAGCAGCCAAACAATAATGAGATACAAAATGAGCCAAAACAACTGGTGACCATCATACAATATCTGAAAATAAAGAAAGATGAAGGTCTCATGAACGCTGATCTACTCAGGTACCCAAAACATTTGACCAGTGCACTTAGAAAACAGAAAATCAACAATTTCAGAAATGTCTGCTAATGCACCACGAGAGCAGCAACAAATCATGGAATTAAAGAACTGGATTAATTAATGACAAGGATTGGCACCTCATTAAGTAGCTGGTTGGAGTGAAATTGGTTGGAGTTTGAGGCCTTGACTTAGTTGGTCTTCTCTTGGCTCACTTACTTCACAGTTCATTTCTGTTTGGGTGCCGTTTAAGGAAAGACATGAAGGAATTCAGAGGAACGAGGGACAAATCTTAAAAAAGCAATTAAATTAAAATTCATTCACAAGATGTTAATTAGCACAAACAGGGCACTCATTAAAAAAAAAGGGTTAGAATGAAAACCTGCAGCCACGGTGGCCCTCCAGAACCGGAGTTGGCGACCCCTGCCCTAAACATTCAAATACTCATTTATAATAGTATATCAACATAAACTCTAAAGAATTAGAAGCATTCATTTATTTAGTTTGGTTGATTGTGCTTTTCACAAAATCTTAACAGTAGTTGTATGTTGTATTGAAAATAAAGAAAAAGATGCTTTTGTGATGCAGGGTGTGGAAAAAAAAAGGTGTCATAAATCAACTTCATATCCATAACACACACAAAAAAACGACAACATTCATGAAAAAGTCTACAATGTAATTTCCAGGTGTGAGGACCACAATGCAATAAAAGGGGTGCAACTTTATGCAAAACAGCATACCTTATATAAAATAGGACAGTTCTGTACATAAAACAGGTTTAAGTTAAGTCAACTTAATTCAGCTATGTATCAGGAAAATTAAAATATTGTTTTAAGGATTAGAAAAGTGTTCATTTTGACTAAGATAAGCATGAAATAATTGAGTAATTACAACAAAAGTTTTCAAGGCTGATTATGCTTCCATCCATTCATCCATCTTCCAACCCGCTGAATCCAAACACAGGGTCACGGGGGTCTGCTGGAGCCAATCCCAGCCAACAAAGGGTGCAAGGCAGGAACCAATCCCGGGCAGGGCGCTAACCCACCGCAGTGATTATGCTTCCGTTAAAAGAAAACAATTTATTGGCTTTGTTTTATCTTATGTTAATGTGACATTTGAGAGATTTTTAAATGTAACTATAAAAAGTAATGTAATTCAAACAAAATGATTATTTAAGTAACATTGAAGTTGATGTATAAAGTAAATATCCTTCTTCAGATTTTTTCAGTTTACTTCAAACATGTAAAACAAGTAAGCATTCAATTTCAATATGAAGTGCATATGGCAGCAACTGAAAATTCTATACAAGAATATAACTTCCTTCAGAATTACTAGATTTGTACATTTAGTGTATACTACCAGTCAAAAGTTTTAGAACACCTCGGTTTTTCCAGTTTTTCTTCGCATTTAATCAGTTGAAATGCAATTAAAAACCTAAAAATGGTAAAAAGGCTGCTAGAGGTTTAAATTTAAAGATTAGGTTAGCAAAAGATACAAATGAGCCTTTTTCAGGGAAGAACTAACAGGTTACAACCTACAGATGTTCAGCAGCAATTAAAGTAAATGAAGCCTTGCAACAATTGGCACAAGTGTCCCAGCTTCTGGGGATTACTTAAAAACCCTCTTTGTGTCTTATAGCAGAGTTGGAACAGACTGTGTTACTACACCTTATGAGGTACTACCTGGACGATATTCCAGTGACAATGGCAAGAAAACAGCAATTAACAAATGAAGTGAGGCAGAGCATTATTAACCCTGTGTAGGCCTTTCATTTAGAGAAACTGCATAAAAAATCAAAGTGTCTGTGAGTATGGTGGTGTCCTACACAATCCAAAGGAAGTAAGAAACTGGAAGAAACTCTGAGATCTGGCTGACCCAAAGTCACAACCCCATCAGAAGACAAGTTTGTGAGGGTCACCGGCTGGAGTGATCACAAGCACCTCACAGCACAAGAGCTTCAAGCACAGCTTAACAGAGCAGGTTAACAAAAGCAAATCTCAGTTTGTACTGTGAAGAGGAGACTTTGTGCTGCAGGTTTGACAGGGCGAGTGGCAGTAAGAAAGCTATTCCTTAAAGGACAAAACAGGGCCTTGAAATACCAGCTGTGGACTACTGCTGACTGGAAGAAAGACTTCTGGACCAATGAATCAAAATTTGAAATCTCCAGTTCATCATGCAGGGTTGTTGGTATGGAGGAGAAAATGTGATTGATGGTCTGGGGTTCTTTTGCTGGAGGCAGAGTTGGTGACTTGCACAGAGCGGCTGGCATTCTGAATCAAAAGGGTTACCACAGTTTGGCTGTTACTTCAGCAAAAGGTGGCTACTTTGATGAGCCAAAC
Source organism: Polypterus bichir lapradei (assembly GCA_026402145.1). Taxonomy (NCBI): domain Eukaryota; kingdom Metazoa; phylum Chordata; class Cladistia; order Polypteriformes; family Polypteridae; genus Polypterus; species Polypterus bichir. The sequence goes on along the minus strand of JANRMT010062852.1, from coordinate 35,328,798 downwards.
TTTGAATAACATTTGCCTTAGTTTTTCTGTTTGCCATTGTTTAATTGTTCTATGCCTTGACTTCATGAAACATTAAGACATTAAACTCTGTGCATTTCCATCAAAACTTCAGGTGTTCTAAAAACCTTTGACTGGTAGTGTATGCAAAAGTATACTGCACATTTAGCAACCAAAAAGAAATCTGCTACTTCAGTCACAGATGCAATGTTCCAGTGCCACTCCTGCTCCAGGAGTTTGCCCTCCTCAGAAGGTCTGTTTGCACAATACGACTGGTGGGTTACATTTTTTAAGACCGACCTGTGCAGTGATGCCATATTGAGCTTCACAGTGTGTTTATTCAGTCTATTGTACTGATGACATTTCGAAAGCATAAAACAACATTTAGTGTCGCTGATAAGACTTTGGATTCACTTACCACACTTGAGATTTTATGTATTGAATGTTAACCACAAACATCTGAATGACAATCCTCGTCACGAGTATCAGACCAGACCTGACCATTTTTAATAATGGGTGTTACTGTTGTACTGGCATATCCTCAATTACAAAACATATTGTATTTTTATTATTTACTAGAGAAGGAAAAAAGTGGACCAATTTAAAAATTATACAGATGTTAAGTTTGTTTAATTATTGAGGAGTGCAACTGAATTTATTTTAGTTGTTATTCTATTTTACAATGTACCTTTATGTACTGCCATGAATTATGTCAAAAGCGACCAGGGCCTGTCTGCCTGCCTGCCTCTCTTTCTTTCTTTCTCTTTAGAAAGCACACCAGGGTCAATCCCAGAAGGTCTTGAAGTGCGGCTTTTTCTTGTACATACGTCACTATAAACATCTTAACACTGCTTTAGTGTTTAAAGTTTACTGACTTAGAATTGGTACAATTAGAACGAAACATCCCCTATTTAACTTTTTTTATTATTATTATTATTATTATTATTATTACCTTTTCCTTTGTCCCTCACTGACAAAAAGACCAATGTAGATGAATGGCATAATACTTTTAAATGTGACATATTATTAAATTCTTGTCATTATTCAATAAGCAGTAGCTTTTAATATTTTACCACTTTTCAATGAATATCAGATTAATTTAAATGATATTGTAGCCAAGAACGCATTAATATTAAATACACTATAAAATCCCATCACTGACTAAAAAGGTGTTTAACAAATTAAATAATTTAAATGTCATTCATTTTCAATGGATAGTTTAGGTTATAATGTAGTAATTACCATGTAAGAATAATATAAAAGAGAATTCAGCAACATTAGATAATCCTAAGAATATCAGTGGTTTCTTTCTCCGAGCTTTCATTTTCTCAACAAGTGGGAATTTCATCAACTGTCAATGCACAACACTCCACTAAGCTTCATCTTAAGTCTGATGCAGAGCAGACTAAGACAGGACCTTCAGCTGCCTCTGTTAGCGTAACCCACCCATATCCTCCTTGGTGGACCCCAAACCAGCTCAGATAAACCTCAGTTTAACTAAGGTTTACTTGCTAAATGTATTCTCTGGAATACACCCTATCCCTCATTCTTAACAGAGTCCTGTACAAATAAGATAGATGATGGAAAGATGATCTTTCTCAAATTCTTGGATCACCATTTGCAACTATTAGGAGGTAGAACCAAAGAATTTGCTGTTGTGGCAGTGTAAATAGTTTAAGGCTTAGCAACAGAAGCTGTGTGAAGCCAATTTCAGATTTTTTTCCCCCCTAAAGTCATAAGCCCACTGATTTAGGATGCCAGTGCAAGGGCCTGATTGTAGGCAAGAGACCACTGACTGAAATTTATAATAGGATTTTTCACCATTGGAAGTGCCTTCTTTCAGTTTAGGTCAGTTGGCATATGCCCATAAGGGAGTTAAGAGGTTCTTGGCCATAGTTCACCTTGTGTTAGTGAGACGTTATTGAACTGTTTGTATAACTGCTAATAACATTCATTTTGGTTTAACATTTTTGTTTACTACTGTATGATATGTTTATGGCAAGGTGAACGTTTCAAAGCTAGATATTAAAAGTGGTATCCTTAAGGAGTCAGTGTTAATACACATGAACAATCTGGACAAGAATGTAATCCGTAATCTGGTCAAGTCTACAGGTGACACCAAACACCAAAATCCACTGTATATTTACAGAAGGAATTGGACAGCATACAGGCTTGAGCAGATCTGTGGAAGATGAAATTAAAATGTCAAAAGTATTACATGTAGGAAGAAGAGACGCTAGATTTGAACACACAATGGGAGGTCTGAAACGTTCCTACGAGAAGGACCTGGAGATAATAATGGACGCTAGATTTGAAAACAATGGGATGTCTGAAATTTTAAAGTACATCTTACGGGAAGGACCTGGAGATGATAATGGATTTGTCACTTGACATCCAAACAGTGTACAGAAGCAATCAGAAAGGATAACAGAAGGTCAGGTTGAGATAGACAGTGCAATATGTTATGTTTAAATTAGATAACACACTAGTGAGACCTCACCTGGAGTTCTGCACAGAGTTTTGGTTTCCGTATTACAAAAAAAAAGACACCGCATCCCTGGATAAAGTCCAGAGGAGAGTGACTAGGCCGAGTCTGGGACCAAGAGGTATGAGCTATGAGGAGACATTGAAGGGGTTGAATTTCAAATGGAGATTATGAGGAGACATGATTAAAGTGCCTAAACTCGTGAGGAGAATTAGTACAGTGGATCCCAGTGTTACTTTCAAATAAATTCTTCTGTAATAACATGGGGACATGGTTGGAAATTGGTTAATGGCAGATTTCTCACAAATATTAGAAAGATTTACTTTACTCAATTAATCACACAGAATAAATTAGTGGCGAGTGGTGAAGAATAGGACTTTACGGACCATTAAAACTTGACCTGATGTTATTTATTTTTTTTACACAAAATAACAATCACAATCCTTGGCTCCAAATAGGTCATCTGAGAATGTCTCTTGCTCTTTTTCTTTTTAGTTCCTAGCCATTGACGTTCAGCTTGTGATTGGTCGAGAATCGTATGCCCTCAGCCCTGAGGAGTACATATTTGCAGCTTTGGCCATTTACCTGGACATCATCCTCATCTTCCTTTATCTCCTCATCCTCTTCAGTGGAGGCAAAAAGTAACTCAACTCAACTAAACATACGACGAGCAACCACTCCATCCGACATCAAAGAGAGACTTTTAACTCTTAAGAGATATTTTTATTACATTTTTATTGAATTACGTGTACTACCTTGGACCATTTTTTTACATTGTTTTATGAATTGTAACTATTTTCATTTGTAATTAAAAATGGATGAATTTTTTTGTTTCACATATCAGGTTGGGCACATTGGTTCAGGATTAGAATTGATGCACTTAGAATGGCTTGCAAGCCGCAAACAAAAATAATGCAAATGGATTTTTTAAGGTAATTGTAAGTATTCGGTTAATATTTATCATTAATTTTGTTTTTGGATAGCTTTCTTAATTTGACATTATTTTACTTTGACCTAATGTCGTCATGTGATGCCACATGGGTGGGACACCAGATGTCACTGCCACTCCAGTATAAGAATGGTGGCACCCAGCTGTCAGGCAGGATTGAGGAAGCGCTCAAAGCAAAAATCTCTTTAGCATAAGAGGAAGAGAAAGCATCTCAAGGTGATGGTGAAGTTGGCCTTTTTCTGGTTTGAAACTTATTCTTTTTTGACTTTGAGTTCTGTTATTTCCTTTATGTTTTTATTCCTCGCTTTTTTATGACTATAAACCTGCCATGTCCATTTGGTTTTCATATCCTGTCTTATTTCTCTAGAAAACTGTAAAAACACACAATACTGCTGACATGTACATAGCAATATTTGTTTGGTTTTTTTTTTTGGAACTTGCATTTCTTCCGCAAATACTGGAGAACGAAATGCCCAACAGCAGTGTACCACAGTGGCTAAGGTTTTGGTGGTTAAATCCAAGGTCACCAGTGTAATGGCCGCCTGTGACTCACTGTGTGAAGCTGAGAAAGTTACGGAACCCGTTGGAAATGCATCCTGAAGTTGAAAGTTTACTTGGATAGAGGTGTCCGCTAATTTATACAAATGGAAGCTAGCATGAGCAATGTCTAAAGGTCTAGTTAGGCATTTAGTACAAGAAACCGTTCACAAGAACTTAAGTTATCTGGATATCAAAGCATTTAGTGCAACACACTCCACTGTAAATGTACTCCTCGGCCATTGACTTCACGATATGGACCAAACAATGACAAAAGTTGCACATTTCCTTGATTTGCCCCTCTGCTGCACGGGTTTAAAATTACAAGCAATTCTGATGTGATTAAAGTACATATTGCACACTTTCATTTAAGGGCATTGTCATACATTTCGGTCACAGCATATGGAAATGTCAGCACCTTTTCTCTATAGTCCCCTCCATTTTAGGGCGGAGTGGTGGCTCTAAGGCTAGGGATTTGCAGTGGCAATTGGAAGGTTGCTGATTTGAACCCCGTAAACGCCAAAAGTGACTCTACTTCGTTGGGCCCTTGAGCAAGACCCTCCAACCTGCAGGGAAAATTTGGGGTTTGGTGGCAGAATTGGCACTCCAGCTACCGTAAAAAAAACTTACACTGGTACCATTCCCTTTTGTGGTGCTGAGGTGTCACCTGTTGCATGGCTACACTCGGGTCCCAGTCAGGGATCCTGAGTTGGTTTGTAATGTGGTGGGTGCAGCAATGCACTGTATCAACGTGTGCTCCTAAACCCTCCATTTCAGGACACCATAATGACTGGACAATAGCAATGGCAAGTACAGGTAGTCCCCAGGTTACGGACATCCAACCTATGACTTACAAACGGGGCTGCAGCTGCAACGCATGCGCCTCAGTAACTGCCGCCCCGTCATCTTTGGCCTGGGGACGCTGCAAGCACTGGCTGGACGGAGGCTGGAGGGGGACGATTTCGCTGCCCACGCAGTGTAGTGTCCCTCGGGCGGCTAGCGGTTTCACTGCCCACCCACCACACACGGCTACCCCGATCGTTCTCGGTGTGCGGCTGGTGATGCTGGAAGCAGTGACCCGGTTGTGGGTGGCGATTTCACTGCTCACGCAGTGTAGTGTCCCTCGGGTGGCTTCCGGCAGCAAGCGGTTTCACTGCCCGCCCTCCACACACGGCTACCCCGTTCGTTCTCAGTGGGAGGCTGGTGATGCTGCAAGCGGTGACCCTGTTGTGCCTGAACAGAGGCCATTGAGGGTGAACGGGGCGGCGGGGAATAGCATTGTAGTGTGCATCGGATGGCTGCCTATTGAATGGGGGCGATTCAGTACTTGCCTCTGGCCGCACTGTGTTCATTCTCAGTGGGCGGACACTGCAAGCAGCATACTTTAGTGGAGGTGACTGTGAGGTGGGCTGGTGATGAATCGCCCCTCGATGCTCCCATTCATTCTCAATAGCAAGCCTGCTTGTACTGTTACGCACATAGCAGGAAGTTGTCTCTCGTTCAGTACATCAGACGTGTTGACGACTGGTGCCTTCCTGCTGTGATAGCCTGTACCGTGCTGTGCAGAAGAGCGCATCTTAAACTTTTGTCTTCACCCTTCAACAATGTCTCTGAAACACAAATCTGATGCAAGTGCTGGTGATACAGTAAAGAAGGGAAAAACCATCACCATTGAAAATAAAGTAGAAATAATAAAAAGGTCAGAGAAAGGTGAAACTCCATCATTCATTGGCAGAGCACTTGGTTACAGTCGGTCAACAATAACATTTATTAAAATAATGTACCGGTTCCGACTTACAGAGCATCCGGAAAGTATTCACAGCGCATCACTTTTTCCACATTTTGTAATGTTACAGCCTTATTCCAAAATGGATTAAATTCATTTTATTCCTCAGAATTCTATACACAACACCCCATAATGACGTGAAAAAAGTTTACTTGAGGTTTTTGCAAATTGATTAAAAATAAAAAAATTGAGAAAGCACATGTACATAAGTATTCACAGCCTTTGCCATGAAGCTCAAAATTGAGCTCAGGTGCATCCTGTTTCCCCTGATCATCCTTGAGATGTTTCTGCAGCTTAATTGGAGTTCACCTGTGGTAAATTCAGTTGATTGGACATGATTTGGAAAGGCACACACCTGTCTATATAAGGTCCCACAATTGACAGTTCATGTCAGAGCACAAACCAAGCATGAAGTCAAAGGAATTGTCTCGAGGCACAAATCTGGGGAAGGTTACAGAAAAATTTCTGCTGCTTTGAAGGTCCCAATGAGCACAGTGGCCTCCATCATCCATAAGTGGAAGAAGATCAAAACCACCAGGACTCTTCCTAGAGCTGGCCCGGCCATCTAAACTGAGCGATCGGGGGAGAAGTGCCTTAGTCAGGGAGGTGACCAAGAACCCGATGGTCACTCTGTCAGAGCTACAGAAGTCCTCTGTGGAGAGAGGAGAACCTTCCAGAAGGACAACCATCTCTGCAGCAATCCACCAATCAGGCCTGTATGGTAGAGTGGCCAGACGGAAGCCACTCCTTAGTAAAAGGCACATGGCAGCCCGCCTGGAGTTTGCCAAAAGGCACCTGAAGGACTCTCAGACCATGAGAAACAAAATTCTCTGGTCTGATGAGACTGGTGTGAATGCCAGGCGTCACATTTGGAGAAAACCAGGCACCGCTCATCACCAGGCCAACACCATCCCTACAGTGAAGCGTGGTGGTGGCAGCATCATGCTGTGGGGATGTTTTTCAGTGGCAGGAACTGGGAGACTAGTCAGGATAAAGAGAAGAGGTGACTGCAGCAATGTACAGAGACATCCTGGATGAAAACCTGCTCCAGAGCGCTCTTGACCTCAGACTGAGGCGACGGGTTCATCTTTCAGCAGGACAACGACCCTAAGCACACAGCCAAGATATCAAAGAAGTGGCTTCAGGACAACTCCTTGAATGTCCTTGAGTGGCCCTGCCAGAGCCCAGACTTGAATACGATTAAACATCTCTGGAGAGATCTTAAAATGGCTGTGCACCGACGCTTCCCATCCAACCTGATGGAGCTTGAGAGGTGCTACAAAGAGGAATGGGCGAAACTGGCCAAGGATAGGTGTGCCAAGCTTGTGGCATCATATTCAAAAAGACTTGAGGCTGTAATTGCTGCCAAAGGTGCATCGACAAAGTATTGAGCAAAGGCTGTGAATACTTATGTACATGTGATTCCTCAGTTTTTTTATTTTTAATAAATTTGCAATTTTTTCACGTTGTCATTATGGGGTGTTTGTGTGTAGAATTCTGAGGAAAAAAATGAATTTAATCCATTTTGGAATAAGGCTGTAACATAACAAAATGTGGAAAAAGTGATGCGCTGTGAATACTTTCCGGATGCACTGTACATACAAATTCAACTTAAGTACAAACCTACAGTCCCTATCTCGTACGTAACCCGGGGGCTGCCTGTATATTGAAGCAGCCATATTTAGTTCTTTGCTGCGTAACTCTTAAATGTAATAATGACTGCTTGAAGTCTGTAATTCATAGACATCACCAGGTGCTGGGTCTCTTTTCTGGTGATGCTCTGCCAAGCCTCTAGTGTTGCCATCTTGAGCTCCTGCTTGTTTCAGGTGCTTGTCTCCTTACGTTTTTCTCTTCAAATTATGGAAGGCCTGTTCAGTTAGATTTAAATTGGGTAATTTTTAAGATTTAAAATCTCCTGTGTTGCCTTAGCAGTATGTTTATTTACCTCAGAAATTGTTTGATTTGTAACTTTTTTTTTACTGTGAAGCAGAGGAAAGCAAATCTAGGAAAAATGTGACTTTGTCCAAAACATTAGGATGGCATTGTTTGGCTTCACTTGCTTTGAATCAAGGAAAACACAAGTCTTATTCTAGTTTTAGATCACATTGTGTGGCTTCATTTGCTATGAATCAAGGAAAACACAAGTCTTATTCTAGTTTTGACAATGTGCGGAAGCTATTAATGAGGCAAATACAATATTGAAAACTGAGGAATATAAACTGAAAGACATAATGTTGAGACCACATCAGGAGTACTGTGTCCAGTTCTGCTCAAAACGTTACCTGAAAGACAGAGCAGCACTTGACACTACAAAGAAGAGCAACCAAGGAGTGAAATGCACATCTGGCAAGGACAGGCTAACAAAATGAAAAGTTCTTAGTACAGATTAGGGGAGTATGCAGGTTTTTGAAAATCAGGAAGGCAGCTTGCATTCAATTAAATGAACATTCACATATGAAAAGGAAACATGAGGAAATTAAGATTTAGCCATAAAGAGCTTCTTATCACAAGGAGTTGTAGGAATTTTGAACAAACTACCATGTCATGTAGTTGCAATGTAAAGCTTGACATCTTGTAAAAAAGGTAGCTGGATTAGGCTTTGGGACAGCTTAACTGTTAGCCTCCTTGGTATTAACTGTTAGTATGACTCGGGCTCAGAATTCTATGCAAGTAAGGTTAATCCCAAATCAGGCCTGGGGTGATGTGTAATGATCTGCTGTACTGTGTTAAGTGTGAATAACCCTCACGTCTGTATTCTGCTGCTCTCTAGTAGATAAAACAACACAACATACAACAAAAAAAAATCATAATATTAATGTGTTTTGCCTTTATAAGTTAACTAATCAATATTTATGAGAGGGGTGGAGTCTTCGACCAAAACAACAATAGCATGACAAGCTGTAAAGCCAGTTTTAGAATAAACTGAACCATTAGTTGAATTTAGCAATATTGAGGATGAATTAAATTAGTATTCAGACGTTGATACGGATAATGAAACTGGTGCATACAGCACTGTATGACCAAACCGCCATGATATGCCCCATGAATCTGGTTGCCTGAAGATTCACTGTGGTGCAAGTAGGCGTGTGGCAAGAAAGTTAAAACTTATTGCAAACACATAGAAGTACAAAAAAAGAATTCCCCCCCCTCCCCCCCAATCACTGTTCATAATGCAGAAACTGTAAATGTTTGTGTCAAGGGATATGTGAAGTCATTAAGTCTTACGCCACAGAAGCCTACAAACATACAAAGGGCGCCATTAATCATGCGGATGAGGCACTGACATGCCACCCTGTCATTTGCAAGCAACAGAAAAATGAGTGTGTAAGCAAACAAACTTCTACCATACTAACTGTGACATCAAGCTGTGCATTGGCGACTGTTTTCAAAACGGTATCATATGAAAGATGTGTATCAATTTTGCACCTGTACAGCAGAGAACACTTGATATAGCTTTCAATACCGTATTTATGTTAAAATGTTTTCGTACTTACAGGTTTCGTCTGAAAAACATTTTTGGCTCATTTTTCCAGGGGTAAACATTAACACTAAGGAGGCTATGCTAACGAGCCTATTGTTTTATTAAGCAGTGAGGGCAAATTCTTCTTTATCTTTTCCTATTTAAAAATGTGAGTTCCTGTAATCAACACAAGCTCGCTCACCGTCCACACTCAAACAAGGTGTCCATTTTGATTAAAGAACAAAAATGAAAAGCTCTGAACTTATTAAAGCAGCTTTTCTTAATTTTCTCCTAAAGAGACATGTTGCTTTACCTCCCCTTCAAGTTCAGGTGGACTTCATGTACAGCAGATTCTGCTTTCTCAGTGGGCTACTCCATGTTCTTTAATGTAAAATCCAATATTCTGAGCTTCTCTTTCCTAAACTTTGAATGTCCACTCCAGAAAGTTCTGGCAGTAAAATGACAGCTGGACAACCTCACGAACCTTAATACTTTGTCTAAAGGGGCACAACAACTGAATTATTGTGAAGCTTTGAAAAGGAGATTATAAAAAAATGGGCAATTATTAATCATCTATCAAAACATTTGAAGTGGACTATCACTAACATCACAATTAAAGAGTACATTTCAGTTACTAGAATGAGATGGAAAACCATTGGTTTGAAAAATAAAATTCCCTTTAACAAAGCCACCTCCAATGCTCCACATTCACACAAATATGTAGGTGTAGCCAAGTGCAGTCTTTGAGGCAAAGCATCAGTATTTGGAAGCATGTTGGACTCGCGTTCATTAAACTTCCTATTAAAATTAATGTTAAAATGCAGCCCTACACACACCTCTAATATTTAAACTCTATGCAGTCTTCAGCAGAGAAACAGTTTTTCCAGGCATCATCCTTCCTCAAAACACCAAGTGCTGTATTGTACATCATCAGATTTGTTCAAAACAATTCATTTCTTCAATGATTTATACCCTTCTTACTTTAACTGAACAATTTAAAACTAATAAAGGTGTCATTCACAATCAAGTCTCTCAAAACAAGCAACAGGACATTGCACGAGGAAACTATGTGAATAAATACATGTGGGGAAAAAAGGCCCTAACAATAAGGACATGGTTAGCAAAGAGGCAGAAAACTGGCACTAAGTTGTCATTCTGTCAGCAAGGAGAGAAAGCCACCAACTCAAAAGAGGATTCCCATTCAGGAAAATCAAATTTACCCTAATGTGATATTATTTCAGTCTTCACTTTAATAATAATAATAATAATAATAATAATAATAATAATAATAATAATACATTTATATAGCGCCTTTCCCATGCTCAAGGCACTTACAGAAAATAAGAGAAAACAGCAGGGTATACAGCGTATAGCATTGTACAAACCAAATAAATAAATAAAGAATATTAAGACAGAAAGTTCAAAGAAAGCCTAACAGACAACAGAATTGATGGTCTAGCACAAACACACACACACAGGTTACATGAGCATCTTGACAGAGAGGTAAACTGAGAGAAGGGGAATGAAATCAAGTAGAGCTAAAAGCCTTCCTGAACAGATGAGTTTTGAGTTGTTTTTTAAAAGAATTCATGGAGTCAGCTGACCTGATTAATTTTGGTAGGTCATTCCAGAGTGTGGGCGCTATACAGCTCAAGGCCCTGTCACCCATGGAGTGTAGGTTAGTGTGGGGCACAACAAGATTGCCAGAATCAGAGGACCTTAGTGGGCGGGCAGGCACATAGTGATGATGAAGGTCACTGATGTAGTTTGGTGCAAGGTTATTTAAGGCTTTGTAGGTTATTAGTAGGATTTTATATTAAATTCTGTAAGACACAGAGAGCCAGTGAAGACGGAGCAGGATGGGTGTGATGTGCTCGCTGCTGCTGGTTCGAGTAAGGACTCTTGCAGCCGAGTTTTGAATAAGCTGGAGCTGTGATATAAGATTAGAAGGGGCACCTGCCAGCAGCGAGTTACAATAATCTATGCGGAATGTGATAAAAGCATGGACAAGTTTCTCAGCATTAGAAAAGGAGAGGAAGGAGCGAACACGGGATATGTTACGGAGGTGAAAGTAAGAAAGTTTCTTAATGTGATTTATGTGGGCGGAGTAAGAAAGGGAGGAATCAAGGATTCTTTGCAGTGGAGGCAGGTCTGATGAGATCACCGCCAAGATGGACTGGGAAGGAGCTCATTTTATTAAGTTGCATTTTAGTCCGAATTTGCAGGAGTTCAGTTTTGTTGCAGTTTAATTTTAAAGAGTTCTGCTCCATCCAGGTTTTAATTTCACTAAGGCAGGTTGTGAGCTGAGAAAGCTCTGATGAAGTTCCACTTTTAACATTGAAGTAGAGTTGAGTATCATCTGCATAAAAATGATAGCCCAGTCCATAGCTACGAATAATATGGCCAAGGGGAAGCATATAAATACAGAAGAAGAGGGTCGAGGACAGAGCCCTGAGGAACTCCTTGTGTGAATGGCGCCAAGCTGGATCTGCTGTTGCCAAGACTAACAAACTCTTGCCTATCAATCAGATAGGACTTGAACCACTGGAGGGCAGTGCCAGAGATACCCAGCATGTTCTCCATTCTGGACAGTAGAATGTCATGTCTGACCTGAGTGTCAAATGCTGCACTGAGGTCAAACAGAATTAATATGCTGGTTTGTCCAAAGTCTGCTGCCATAAGCAAATCATTGGTTACTCGTAGCAGAGCAGTTTCACAGCTGTGCCACACCCTGAAACCAGACTAAAAGGGTTCCGTCAAGTTTACTAGTGGTTAAGTAATTGGCGAGCTGGGAGGCTACAACATGCTCAAGAGCTTTAGACAGGAAAGGTAAGTGGGAAATAGGCTGGAAATTGTTAAGATTGTCAGCATCAAGACCAGACTTTTTTAACATTGGGGTTACAGAAGCGATTTTAAAAGTGAGCGGCACAGAGCCAGTGTCAAGGGATGAGTTTATTATTGTTGTAGCAGTCGGGATTATAGCATGAAGGCAGGATTTAAGTAGTGTGCTGGGGATGGGGTCCAGTACACAAGTAGTCGGCCTCATCTTACAAAGCAGGTCATTAACAAAAGCAGATGTGACTGGTGAGAACTTAGAGAAGGAGCTGGATGGAGTGGGAAAACAGGGAGAGATATAAACAGATGATGCATTTATGTTAGTTGAATTATTTAGATCTTTAATTTTGTTACGGAAAAAGTGGAGGAAATCCTCACAGACTTCAGTAGAAGAGGTAGTTGGGCCAGATGCAGGTTCGAGTAGTTTATTAACTACAGAAAACAAAACCCTTGGGTTATTGTGGCCACTTTCTATTATTCTGCCATCGTGGGTGTTCTTAGCAGCAGTTAGTGCTTCTCTGTAAGCTCTTTGGTGGTTAGAGAAAGCCTGGATGTGCACGGTGAGGCCAGTCTTACGTGACATTCTCTCAAGGATGTGCACGGTGAGGCCAGTCTTACGTGACATTCTCTCAAGGATTCGGCCAGCTGCTTTCATAGATCGCAATTCTGAGTTATACCAAGGAGCTGAACGTTTAAAGGAAACCACCTTATGTTTTTAAGGAGCTGTTTTATCTAATGCTGAATGAAGGGCTGAGTTATAGTGGTCAACAAGACTATCTAGTGTTGATGGAATAGGTGCAGACAGTAAAAGATCAGAAATGGATCTAGAAAGGATAGAGGGACAGATATTTTTAAGGTTTCTGTAAGAGATTTGTTGTTTACAGGTAAGAGGAGGTAAAGGCAGTGAGACAGTGAAAAATACTGCTTTATGGTCAGAGAGTCCCAAATCAGTGCTGTAAATATTGGCAACAGATAGTCCAGAAGTGCAGATCAGATCCAATATATGACCACCAGAGTGGGTGGGAAAATCAACATGTTGTGTTAAGTCAAAACAGTCCAGTAAGGAAAGGAATTCATTTCTCAGTTTAGATGTAGTAGTGTCAATATGGATGTTGAAATCACCAAGAAGGATAATTCTCTGAGAGTAAGAGCTTAGGTGGGTTAAAAGTTCAATCAGATCAGATAAGAAGGATGCATTGTATTTTGGGGGACGATAAAGAACAATGAGTGAGACAGGACCTGTTTCCGTTATTAGTTTAAGAGCCAGGCACTCAAAAGACAGTGGACAGTCTATTGGGATTCGTTTGATATTTAAGTCTGCTCTGATAATTACCGCTAGCCCACCTCCTTGTCTAGAGCTGCGAGGTTCTGTATGGAAAGTGAAACCAGGTGGAGTCGCCTCCGTCTACACACCTACACGAACAATGATGAGCCTAAACATTCTGAACATCTGCCAAATAGGTTGCTCATCTGCAGTCTGCCAAAATAGTGTTCTGTGGTACCTGGTACCAAGATGTTAGCAGCAGATCCTGTAACCTGTGTAAATTGTGAAGGGGAGCCTGTGATAAGAGGCCCATGGCATGGTGCAGTTTTTAAATGAATAATTCAATCCCAGAGTGTGCAGGCTCAGAACGGGTGTGGAAGGGCGAAAGCACACTTGGATCTGGGGGTTGATTGGGGTTCTTGGCTGATTGCGCACATACATGTGCGAATGCGTGTGGATCAGTCAGGTGCCTCATTCACACCTTGGGGGCAGTGCCAATGCACAATTATTTTGCACTCAGTGTGCCAACCGACTGGTCGGTAGCTAACCCGTATGGGCTGGGTGTCTTCTGTGGGTGCCTAATTTGCTTTAATGGTGGCGCCAGCACTGCTTGGAGGTGGTGGTACATCTCACCTGTGCCCAGTCAGGTAGGGAGATAAAAGAAGCCTGGACTGCAAAGAGGGAATGGAAAAAATTGGAAAAGAAAGGAAGGAATTGAAAACAGAAAAGAACAGAGAGGAACAGAGGTTAAAAGTAAAGAAGAATAAGAAAAGAAGAGAATGAGAACAGAACGATCGAAAAGGAAAGAATGGAGGTTAAAGTGAAAAAAAAGAGTGAGAGGCAGGATCAGGAGAGACCATGCAGAGAGAAATGAAGGCAGGTGGTCAGGAGTGAGCCTCAGGGAAAGGGATCTGGGGTTGAAGAAGGGTCACTACAACTACTGAACCATTATGCAGTGTCTCCAACAGACGCCAAAGGACTGATGGTGGGAGATATGTTTGTGGCTTGGTGTGACACCCTATAGATTCTGAAGGCCTCAGTAATGAGGATCCAAACCAGGAATTTAGGTTTGACTGCACCTACCACTTCGGTGTCTCCTCTGCTGCAAGATCCTGTGTGGGATAACTAGAGGAGACGCTGGTTTGTTAAGAAAACATTGGAGCTCATTATTATTTAAGAACTGTCTCTGGATTTTCACCTTGGTCTGGGCTATTTTGGATTTTTGTTAACCTTCATGTTCACCTTAAGTTTTATTGGATAATTTATTCATTGACTGTTTACTGAAGATCATTTATTGCAGTGCAATTTCATGGAACACTGCTTGTTCTTCTGGTTTTAATAAAGGCACTGCACACTTTCAGCACCAACCTGGTGCTGGACGCTTGTGTCTTCATTTGTCCTGCTCATCTCGATTCATGAAAATCTATGGTTCCAGGTTGAACAGGCTCCTGGTAGTGACAAGGGAGCAACCCAGCCCGTGACAGAGCCATAATATATTGGACTTCTTATTCCACGGAGTGTAGCTCAACTACACTGAGATCTAAGGAATTTGGAAGCCAGGGCAACATGCTTTGTTGTGTGCTGTTCTACCCGCGCCCCGGGCCGGGGGGGTCCCCCAAGTTGGGGGATACAACACTGGAGCTGGCAAGTATCCATCTCTCACTAAGCAGGCCAAAGTTCGGGGATTCAACACTGGAGCTGGCAAGTATCCATCTCTCACTAAACCGGCAGTCATTATCCAAACCGCTACATCCGAATACAGGGTCATTGGGTCTGCTGCAGCCACGGGTGCAAGGCAGGAACAAATTGACAGGCAGGGTGCCAGTCCCCCGCAGGGCACACACACACATACCAAGCACACACTAGGATCGCCAATGCACCTAACCTGCATGTCTTTGGACTGTGGGAGGAAACCAGAGCATCCGGCAGAAACCCACGGAGACACAGGGAGAACATGCAAACTCGACACCGGGAGGACCCGGGAAGCGAAGCATGGTCTCCTTACTGCGAGGCAGCAGCGCTACCACTGTGCCACCATGCTGCCCTTCTCACTAAGCAGCCAGCAGCAAACACATCACTTGAAATCTGACACACTCCAAAGATGTTCAAGACACAAGTGTCTTGTGTACTCCCTGTACATTTAGTCCCTTCATTTTTCAAAAAGGAGTAGATGCCATTAAATTTTCTGGGAGTATGAATGGGGATGAGCGTTACATCCACATAACATACAATGACAGCTATGCCTAAAATTTCATGAAAACCAAATTTTAGTGAAGGGAAAAAATTTAAGACTCCCCTCCAGTTGAGAAAGTTGCACGCAAGACAAAATAGTTATCTGGTCACTGCATGCACAGATTTAAGACACTGCAGCCATGCTGAGGCCTTTAGCATCACAGATGGTCTACAAGAACCCACTGGTAATGTAGAAAAGGAGAGCTGTTAGAAGATCAACAGTGGGACCGAGAGCAAAATTCCAGCATGTTGTTCTTTCCAATTGGCCCAGCAGCAGACCAAGGAGGGTTGTTTCAACCGTGGGCACTCCATTACCATGTTCGGTCACACAAGAGCATTGAAACCCATGCCATCTCAAACACGATCTCCGTGTCAGTTGTAGAATTTACTGGCCGGCTGCATTACTGTTGCCAAGTGGTGCTTAAGGGCAATTCACCCTTTGACTTTAAAGGATGTGAATGATGACACAGTGAGTTTGATTAGTTAGTTAACTCATTATGAACTCAAGTAGGCTAGAGGTGAAAAAGCTAAAAAAAGGGTCCCTTTTGTGCTGACACATAACCAATATTGTATTTTTTATGTATATAGCAAAATTGACTTACTGTTGTTACTTTGTATAATAACAGGATCCGTGTGTTTTGTGAGATCCACTTAAGTCAACATCTTCCCCTCTGTGACAGACTCATATGAAAAAGTCCAAATGCTACAAATAACAAGTGGAGTGATTCAGTTGTTAATTAATGAACAAGAAGTATTTCTTTAGGGAAAACACTCGCTAATTAACAAACGATCTTAAGTACAAAATAACAAAGTACTTAAGAGTTATGAAGCTTTTGGGAAAATCACCCCAGCTTAGGTATTTTGTAAGCCCAAGTCTGTGGAAAGGAGATGGAGCCTACTTGAAAATTGTGCTACACAAGTTATTGAGAACTGTCACATTTTTCCCTCCATTTTTAAAACTTTAAAATTTCTAATTAAAAAGCAAAATTGTCAAAGTGCTTATTACACAAATTGAACAATTGTGAACACTAATTTATTGCATTGTTTCAACACTTATTCACCTGTAAACAATTCTGAGTTGAAATTTATAGTTTTGCAATAAACAGATTCATATTTTGTGTAAACGAAATTTTAAAGTACTTGTTGGATGAGTTGTACAATTTCAATCACAAATTTACTGCATTTTCAGCTGTAAAGAATTTTGACTTGAAATGGTTGTATAGAGCTTTTTGTTTAATAGGCCTTTGTGGCTCTGGTCCTACTCTGAATCACTGGTCCTCATTTATAACAGGATGACAGGCATTCTTGAGCAAGGTTGAGGACATTGTTTTTCTAGGAAGCGATTGTGATAATCCAATCGCATTACTCATTACTTTACCCCTCTCTCTCTCTCTCTTACCAAATGATGAAGGAGCATCTCACACCATGAACTGAAAAGGACAACACAATGAAGAGCACAGCTCGGCAGCCATATTGAGACACGAATGCGGTCTATTCTGAAGAAAACTGACCAAAACTGAGGACTTAACTAGAGACATTTTAAGTAACTAACAATTCAGGTTGTATGGTTACCAATATTCAAATGTACTTTGCATATTGTTATTATTTATGAATACAGTAATCCCTCGCTATATCGCGCTTCGACTTTCGCGGCTTCACTCTATCGCGGATTTTATATGTAAGGATATCTAAATATATAACATGGATTTTTCGCTGCTTCGCGGAGTTCTGCGGACAGTGGGACTTTTTACTTCTGGTACATACTTCCTCAGTTGGTTTGCCCAGTTGATTTCATACAAGAGACACTATTGGCGGATGGCTGATAAGCTACCCAATTAGAGCACGCAGTTAAGTTCCTGCGTGCTGATTGGCTCTGCGATGGAATTCGAATCCAGTGCGCCAACCAGGAAGTCTCGTCTTGCTCATTCAACATCAACGTGTTTCGCTGTGTAAAGAGTTAACTTTTGTGCTCTTTTGTGTTTATATTTGTGCATAGTCAAGCTCTTCGTTATGGCTCCAAAACAATCTGCTCCTGCTACTGCTTCAGGGGCCGTGCCCAAGTGCCAAAGGAAGATGCTAACAATTGTCAAAAAGGTAAAAGTTTTGGATATGTTGAAGGAAGGGAACAGCTACACCGCTGCAGGACACCATTACGGCATCAATGAGTCCACAATTCTTTTTATTTAAAAAGGAGGACAAGAATATATGATCTACGGCCGCAGTGTCCTTTAACCTGGGCGCAAAATGAGTAAGTGGATGTAATAAGGCAGTAGTCCGGATGGAATCTGCTTTAGGTATTTGGATTGAAGACTGCCGGAAGAACAGCAGCAGTGCTACACAATCGCCTGAAGAGGCTCCTTTAGAAGAGCTGTAACACTCTCCTTTCTTGTGCAGTAAAATTAAACTCAGTTATCGGACAAGTCGTCGTGTCATTGTTGGTGAGTAACCGTAATTATCTACGTACAGTACTTACTTTTGCCCCACTGTATTACATGTACAGTGCATACATTTAGTGTCACTGTACACACATTTTACTGTATACAATTTTTCTTGCATTGTACGTATTTATTGCTGGTGGCCTGTCTGTCGTAATGGCTGTAACATGTGATATCGGAGACGCTCGATATCTTTAAAATATTTAGGTTTTACTGTATATAAACAGTGTGTTTACATGCGTAATTTCAACGAATCTTACCTAATATCTATGAGAATACAAAGGGTTTATGCTGTATAGTTGTGCGGGAAATGTTCGTAAGAGGTAGAGTTTATAAGGGCTTAAAATATATAAAAATAACCATGAACATATGGTTTTTACTTCACGGATTTTCAATAATAATACATTGTTTTAAATTGTAACTTAACTCCTGCTTGTCTTTTACTACACCTAATTGCTTGAGATTATAAATGTAGAAGGGAAGGTGGGGAGAGGTTATATGGTACAATACCTTATAAACAGTGGTGAGTCTGTGAGATTAGAGGCATTCTGAAAAAGGCTACATATTAATAATACAAAAGTGGAAACTCTACCAAGATAAAAAAAAAATCCCTAACTTTTTGGCATTTAGAAAATACAAGGATAACACCCATATGTATTTTCCGTATTTAATACAGAGAAAATGATAAATAATGGTACGTCTGAGTTAAGTAAACTACACGATTTACATCATTAGTCACATGCCTCTTCAAACATGAACCAGCTATCACAGGTATTTTTGTGTCCAAATGTCTTGATTTTTCTTATGTACATTGCATTAATAAATTATTTTTAATGTATGAATAATTGTAATTTAAGTTCCATACCAAACTAGACTAACTCCTAAAATTCCTTAGTTTTAATCTACAAAAATTGTACCAGTCACAGTGTGAACTACATGTGTTGCAGAAGGGGGATTTGGAGACAGGGGTTTCGCCCTGTATAACAACAAATGGGATTTGTAATGGCTTTGAGGGATTTACAAATACTGATATTGTCATGGACTACCTGATTTATCTCATCACATGCATGTACTAAACTAAGCCACTTCAAGTTTCTGTTCACTAATTGAAAAATAAAAATGACTAAAACCAATACAAAAATACATTATCACTACCAAGTGAATTGGTAAATATAAAAATAATTCAGAATATTTAAGGGTGCTGTTATAACAGCACATTTTAATTGTTTTTTCAGAAAATGTCAGTCAGGTTTGAGATTTTTGTTGTTAAGATTGAATCACTGCTTGGAGGACACAAGCACTAACAGAAGAAGAACATAAAATTCCAAATTGTGCCAAACTCCTGATGCTTTAAGTTTTCCCCATCTTTGTTTAGATCTGTCCCAACTTAATGGCTACCTTTGCAAAATTAAACTATTCCATTTAAGATTATAATTTTAGAATTCCCAATAAAACGGCCTTTGTTGTGTAGTATTGCATTTTCAATCATCTGCATTGGTTTGGGGACACATGCTGGTGCATCTGCCAGCAGAGAGCTGCAGTAGTCCAGACATGACATGACCAAACCTAGAATAGGACTTGTACTACGTACTCTGTCAGATAATAAGTTTGAAAATACTCAGTATAAAGAAAAACAGCAACAGTTTAAAAACAGCAAGAGATTCAAAATACTATCCAAAGAAAAACAGTGCCATACAGGTTGTGATGGTGGTGGAATGATGGGTGGCATACTTAACTTTTTCTTTAATCAAACACTTCCCACTCTAATTTTTGTGTGTTGCCATACTCTCACTAGAGTTTAGTTTGGGATTCTCTACACCAGAAGGAAAAACAAAGAATAGCGTATACAATGATAATTTCTAGTACTAACAATACTTGCGTGTTAAATACACTAAGTCTGAGGGCAATGTAACCATTCAATTTCTAAACCTACTTTTCCAGGGTAAAGTCAGGGTGCAGCTGGAGTCTATCCCAATAGTCATCAGGCACAAGGCAGGAGGACCACCACCTGGACAGGGTGCCAGTGCATCACAAGATGAACACAGAAAAAACACACAGACTCATTGGGGGCTAATTCAGCACTGCCAACCCACTGAATCTGCACCTCTTTGGACAGAGAGAAAACTGGAGTACTGGCAGGAAAGCCACATTGGCAAGTGAAGAACATGAAAACTCCACACAGGGAGCACCCAGGATGAAAGCCCAGGTCTCCTTACTGCAAGGTAGCAGCACTACCACAGCACAACCATGTTGCCCTATAATACTTAACGTGTAATTACAGTTTATTTTTCTGTGTTTGCACGTTCTTACTCAGGCAAAACAGGGTAAATCAGTTAAATTAAGACATACTATGATATATAGTAATTATTACAATTAAAAGCACTAGTGCTTAGGCTTTGTAGATAAACAAAAGTTAATAATTTAAATTTCAAATAAAAAATACTGTAAATACACTTTAAATAAGAATAAAAATGTCAAGAAATAGGTGCGCGGTTGCCACACTAAAAAGAAAATAACAAAACTGTTGAAAACTGCAGCACCAATACTGTATACAGAGTCACACAGAGATTTTCCTTATTGTTTACAATAAGAATTTTAAAATATTTCTTAAACATTAAGGAAATGTGTCACTGTTTTCATAAAACATTAAGTGCATCAAGAAAAGATTTGTATAGAGACTTAACCCATTATTGCCTTGTGTTCCATTATTGGAACGACAGTCAGGTAATTTTATATGTTATGTACAATGTGAGAAGTGGATTTGCCTAGTGTTCCAATTTTGGAACGCCACATAACTCAACAATGGAATGTAATACATTTTTTTTCTCTTTAAATTCTTGTTCCTTTATGCAACATATGTGAATTTCATGCACAAACTCAAAAATTTCAACCTTAGGCATAAATGGGTTAAAACTAATACAATTCTGGAGAATGTATATTCAAAGCATGGAATAAAGTGAAAAAATATGAGCAAAACTTATTATTAACCACAATAACAGAGGATCGGATGTCCATGTCACTAACAAGCAGGCCTAACGTAACTGTATAACGTAATTCTGCATATGTCATAGGCATTCGTATCAGCCATTGTTTAAAAAAAAAAAAAAAAAAACAAGTTGCAAAATGCCTGTAAAGAGCCCACTATAAGCAATTGCTTCAACAGGCTGTTTCGTTATAATTAAAGGGAAACATCCCATGCAAATGCCAACATCTGTTGATCTGCTTGAGGAAGACTTCTTTCAGATTTACCTTTCACAGCTGCAAAACAAGCACAAGGCACATGTGTACACAAGACAGTTGATGCACACAAAGTTGTCTCCACATCAGTGCCAGCACACATCAGCTTTTCATTAGCTTAGTTAGCCTCGATCAAGCACAGTATGCCATTAGGAAAAATGAGGCTGACCCGGATTTAATATTTACTAACGGCTTGCCCTGAACTGGGCACACAATGTCTGGAACCAATCTGCCCTGAACTGGGCACACAATGTCTGGAACCAAATGTCTGGAACCAATCATTTTCAGCACATCTTGCCCAGTATTTACAGTTGGCTTCACACAACAGCAGATGTTTTATTTGGATGGGTCAGAAATTTTATGTTGGTTCAGAAAAAACTAATTTGCTTCCATCAATTAGAATTAACAGAAGATGATTTTTTCTTTCATTCAGAGGCATGCTGTGTAGCCAATAACATTCATAAACTCATTCAGAACACACAATGATGTCAGCAGTTAAACACTCAAGGAGAAAATCTAGTAAATGAGACTTGAAAGGTTAAAAAAAATATCCACCTTGAGGACAGGCTAGCTTTACAAGAAACTTGCAGGGTTGCTATCTATGTCTGCTTTTCTGTGTTCCCGTAGAAGGAGTCACATTATCTGTAGTCTAGATAAGATGGCTAAATGGTTCATAACTTTGTCCACGCTGTGATGATGCACACAGATCAACAAGGCTTAATAACCACAAATGATTTGTCAACCCAGATAAACCTCACAAGGAGTTTCCACTCTTCTGTTGTACAAGCTATTGGAGGTCAATGTAAATGAATGATGCTGTAATGCCAGAAAGATAGGCTGGGTTCAGTTCTTAACCTGAATATTATAAGTTTCTTCAGTGGATGAGACAACACTACAAAAGTAAGAGAGAACCTAGAAATGAAGGAAACTGTTTTTTGCAAAGCAAGACAAATAATGGTACTCATCTTTTCTAGTTTTTCTGTGAAAAGATTAAAGTAAAATGCAGTTAAGCATCTGAATCTGAAAAGGAATATTGTTAGTATAACATCTTCTGAACTTATCACCTGGTGTGTGAGAAGCATGCTGTTTAGCAGCAGACACATAGGTTAGCTAAAATCTTTATATAGCTCTGTAACAAACAACATAACGTGCATTTACATCTGTAAACTTACCCTCCTTCATACTGAATAATACACCAAATATTTTTAAAGGTGTAAAATTAAAGGAAGTAGCTTAACTCGTAACTTAACCGCACAGAGTGCTTAAGTGACAAAACTTGTAATGGCTCTACTTCAGACAGGTACCTCAAAAAGGTTAAAGAACCCAGCTGATTAAATCAAAAGAACAAGTATAAACTCTTTTTAACAAATTCATTCTTCGTCACTGATGACAACCGATCAATCCACAAGCACAGCTTATGAGGATATCTGATCTAATAAAATAAAGTTTATCTGACCAGGACTACGGTTCAAATTTTAACTAAAGAGGAAAGGGTGTATTGCTCTGAGACACTGCATGTATGCATGCACTGCTAAAAATGCCCATTTAGGCAGAGTCTGGAGGCCAGTTGAGTCAGGAACCAGATGGAGCTGCAGCCACTTTCATACAGGAAAACCGAAGAACAACCCTGCATTTAGGGACATTGAGAGAGAAAACAAGTGGATAAAACAAGAAAGAAATTACTGTCTATAGTAGGATTTGAGTAGGAGTTGTTTACTGTAGACTGGACTTCTTATTCTACTAATTCTGCTTTAATTCAGAGTTATAATGCTATCATGGGCATTTTTCTATAAACAAAGAAATCCTTGCTATTCATAGGAATACAATATTTAATTAAGCCTGGTTTCTGAAATATAATAGTAACTACTCATATTGGATGTATATAATCAACAAGCATAAAAACAAATCACATTTAAAAAATTATTAGTTAAGAGGATAAAAGAACACAATAATCCATTTCACTTTTTAAAAATCTAGTCAAAGTATGGATAAGAGAACACTATAATCCATTTCACTTTTTAAAAATCTGGACAAAGCATTACACTTAAACTTAACATCTGCTTGACCAGTAAACTGCTTGAGGTGTCCAAAGAGTATTAAGTGTGGAAACATAACTGAAATGCAGATGAGGCAAATTTCATTCATCCATCATCCAACCCGCTATATCCCAACTACAGGGTCATGGGGGTCTGCTTGAGCCAATCCCAGCCAACACAGGGCACAAGGCAGGAAACAAACCCCGGGCAATGCACCAGCCCACAGCAGGAGGCAAATTTCACCTTGTCCTAATTTGGAGGCTTTAATTTCTGCATCAATTGCCAAGAATGTTAGTACTAGGTAACTGAAGAGAGTGGATTGGTTGCTACTCAAGTCAGATTCAGCATGGTAAACAGACTGTGTAAAATAGAGGGGCTTACAATGCTACATTTTCTTTTATCATAGATTAAAAGATCTCAAAACAAATATCTAGGTGGTTCTGTGCATATCTGCAGCATCAATACAGTCCAATCAAATCCACTGTGATTTAACGTTGTAAAGCAATAAAATGTAAAACCTTTCATGGGGGGTAAATACTTTGTTTAGGCACTGAATCTGAAGTGCCAATACTGCCCTAGCAAATAGGGTCAAGGGCTCTAAGTCTGTGTTAGATAATGGCATTTATACCAGCATCGATGGAAGAACACTGTGGTTGTCTTTGCTGCTCACGAAAGCTTTAATGAGTAGCAGAGGAGTGCAACATTAACTAGCTTATGTACAGTGGGATGCAAAAGTTTGGGCAACCTTGTTAATAGTCATTTTCCTGTATAAATCATTGGTTGTTACGATAAAAAATGTCAGTTAAATATATCATATAGGAGACACACACAGTGATATTTCAGAAGTGAAATGAAGTTTATTGGATTTACAGAAAGTGTGCAATAATTGCTCAAACAAAATCAGGCAGGTGCATAAATTTGGGCACCGTTGTCATTTTATTGATTCCAAAACTTTTAGAACTAATTATTGTAACTCAAATTGGCTTGGTAAGCTCAGTGACCCCTGACCTACATACACAGGTGAATCCTATAATGAGAAAGAGTATTTAAGGGGGTCAATTGTAAGTTTCCCTCCTCCTTTAATTTTCTCTGAAGAGTAGCAACATGGGGGTCACAAAACAACTCTCAAATGACCTGAAGACAAAGATTGTTCACCATCATGGTTTAGGGGAAGGATACAGAAAGCTGTCCCAGAGATTTAAGCTGTCTTTTTCCACAGTTAGGAACATATTGAGGAAATGGAAGACCACAGGCTCAGTTCAAGTTAAGGCTCGAAGTGGCAGACCAAGAAAGATTTCGGATAGACAGAAGCGACGAATGGTGAGAACAGTCAGAGTTAACCCACAGACTAGCACCAAAGACCTACAACATCATCTTGCAGCAGATGGAGTCACCGTGCATCGTTCAACCATTCGGCGCACTTTACACAAGGAGATGCTGTATGTGAGAGTGATGTAGAGGAAGCCTTTTCTCTGCCCACAGCACAAACAGAGCCGCTTGAGGTATGCTCAAGCACATTTGGACAAGCCAGCTTCATTTTGGAATAAGGTGCTGTGGACTGATGAAACTAAAATTGAGTTATTTGGGCATAATAAGGGGCATTACGCATGGAGGAAAAAGAACACAGCATTCCAAGAAAAACACCTGCTACCTACAGTAAAATATGGTGGTGGTTCCATCATGCTGTGGGGCTGTGTGGCCAGTGCAGGGACTGGGAATCTTGTCAAAGTTGAGGGACGCATGGATTCCACTCAGTATCAGCAGATTCTGAAGACCAATGTCCAGGAATCAGTGACAAAGCTGAAGCTGCGCCAGGGCTGGATCTTTCAACAAGACAACGACCCGAAACCCTGCTCAAAATCCACTAAGGCATTCATGCAGAGGAACAAGTACAACGTTCTGGAATGGCCATCTCAGTCCCCAGACCTGCATATAATTGAAAATCTGTGGTGTGAGTTAAAGAGAGCTGTCCATGCTCGGAAGCCATCAAACCTGAATGAACTAGAGATGTTTTGTAAAGAGGAATGGTCCAAAAATACCTTCAACCACAATCCAGACTCTCATTGGAACCTACAGGAAGCATTTAGAGGCTGTAATTTCTGCAAAAGGCGGATCTACTAAATATTGATTTCATTTCTTTTTTGTGGTGCCCAAATTTATGCACCTGCCTGATTTTGTTTGAACAATTATTGCACTTTCTGTAAATCCAATAAACTTCATTTCACTTCTCAAATATCACTGTGTATGTCTCCTATATAATATATTTAACTGACATTTTTTATCGTAACAACCAACGATTTATACAGGAAAATAATGACTATTAACAAGGTTGCCCAAACTTTTGCATCCCACTGTATGTCCATAACAGGCAGGTGGGCTGATGTTTGATCAACAGTTTACGTATAGCCTCCTTAGCGTTATGTTTACTCCCTGAAAACAAGTCAAAAGCTTTAAATGATAAATATCAGAAAAAATAAGACAATGAGTGAAAAACAATACTCACTCATAACTTTGCTGAAAATGGGTGTCTCCCACTGTCTGTGGACCAATTTACCATCTCTGGACTGGTTTACCCACATGTAATCTGCAGTGACAGGTTGCCAGCAACTGTGACGAGTAAATTGTTTCCTGTAACTTTTCTGCTTGGTATAGTGGTTCAATTCAACAACTACTGTCTCCACCAGACTATCAAACATTTGTTAACAGACCAAATAATGATCATGATCAACAGACATCTTTAGACCGCAAATGGGCAACAAGGAGATGCAGGATCATTAGCAGGAATATGAAGCCAGCACCAAACACAAACATTAAAACTTGGCAGGCCGCAATCTACCTAACAGGCATCAGATTCACGGTCCATAACAATGGCTGATGACTAATACACGTGGTCATCATAGCTAAACTGAACCATTGTTTTAATTGAAGTTTGTTCTAAAACTGTCTTTACAGCTTTTTGTTTGACATTACGTTTCTGGTTGAAGGTTCCACTCCCCTAGTAACATTGATGTTTTCCCATTAAAGTAACGATTTTCCACAGCACAATTTTATTTCATCCCCTAGATGGCAGCAGAATACTGTCCCCCATGGTTACTCAGGCTTAACGCTGTAAAGCAGGTCATTACACATCACCCGAGTCCGATTTGGGATTAACTGTATTTACAAAGAATCTTAAGCCTGAGTGGCGGTTGGGGTTAACGCCAAAGAGGGTACTACATTTGAATAAGGCATGTTCTAACAAGGGTACTGTCTGTGATAAGACAGCTTGAATCTGGGCATGACAGCTTCAGGTAGAGTTAAATCTACAACTTAGATTCACTCAAGTTTTAAAACATCCCCGGATGGGATGCACAGCACGTTGTTGGTATGGCTAATGGAAAAAAAAAATGCCTTAAGATAGCCATAATCCAGTTTTATTGTGGTTGATAACAGGGATAACATTCACTGTTTACAGTTATGGAAATATGCCATTTTATGAACAAGCAAGGCACGCCATATACAAAAAAAGCTACCTAGAATGCCCTGAATGCTTCATCAAGGTTTTAGCACCACTTAAGGCTTTGTGAATTAACCCAAAGCACAGCTTGCAGTTGCAGCCAACAGGGCCCTGGAACATAAAACAAAAGCATTAAAAGTTATGAAAAGCATCAAACTTCAGAGTTCAGAATGTTCTTACATGTTGATTTATGGAGTCATGCCAATATCAACATAACTTTGTAAGGAGGGAAGTAAGATAAGCTGAAAAAAAATACTAGTTTACATATAACTACTCTCTTGGCACAAGGATAATATGTAAAATCCATATCCATGGAGAGAAAAAACACATTGCCATAACTAAATCTAATTGCAGAATCAGCAGTGTATTTAACATTTCTGATATGCAGTATCAAAATTAAAACAGCAAACATGCAACCAGTGTGCATGTAAAAATTAATTACATGCACTACCATGGGGGTTAGAGTTAAGCAGGAGCCAGAACTACAGGACAATAAGGGCTTTAGGCCTACAAAAAGCAAAAAAAAAAACTTCGTAAATCCCCATAATCAGGGGCCTCATGCATAACTCTGTGCGTAGAATTCGCACTATAACATGACGTAAGCACAAAAGCCGCACAGAAAAATCCAGATGCAGGAATTTGTGCGTAGTCCAACTTCTACGTTCTACATAATCCCGATCAGCTTGAAAAGTAACACACATGCACGCGCCTGCTGTCCTGCCCCAACTCCTCCCAGAATTGCACCTCTTTGAATATGTAAATCAATATTAATAGCCCTTAAGCTCAGTGTTCTGTAAAAAGACAATGGGAAAAGCACGGAGGAAAATATAAGAATTTCAGCAAATACCAAGTGGAGGCAAAGGAAAAACGTACCATTTGTTGGTTTAAACAGTGTTATAAACAAGAAAAGGAAGCTGATCGAGTGGCATAGTGTGTCAGAGAAATTCGAAAGCTCAAGTTCACAAAGTCGCACAGTGACCGAAATAAAAAAAAAGGAGG
>JANRMT010062852.1:35269654-35286050 GCA_026402145.1 Polypterus bichir lapradei | reverse complement strand
TACACAAAACATTAAAAAATGAAAAAGCTGCTTTTACCACTGAATTGGGTTTACTTACTAAACCTGAATTCTTAAACTTGTAATTAAAACTCAGTTTTATATGTAAATAGTTCAGCAGAAACCAAAAACATTGTCTTTGGTAATTTCCTGTGCAAATTACTTGTACAATAGTAGTCTTAACATTTTATCAATGTGCATGAACACTGGTCAAGGCTGCCTGTAAATTTAGCTTATATTTGAAGGAGGAAGCTAAAACATATACCTTTGTGATTGCCAGGAACAGAAGCACTGAAGTACACAGTTAAAACTCACAAATGATTGCTTAAAAATGTACTATGAAAATACCACAAACTTAATGAAAAAGATATTAGTATTACTGTTAATTTCTGAATATATTGTTCCCCCATGCAAACAATATATCCACAATATGTCTACTGTGAAAGCTCTAGTTGCCAGCTTTGTCAAGCTCTCCACAACTAAGCTGGCTTACAAATGGATTTACAATTGCCCTTACAGAAGAACACACATTTATGGATAAACAGTACAGTACAATGAATGTTACAACTTCAAAGATAAGACTTAAGAAGAGTGAAGAAATTCCTTTGTTTAAGCATCAAGTCAAAACAATTAACAAAACAGCCAAAAAAATAAGTAGAAGCATTAAGCTAAACAATTTAAAAAATGAACAATTTTTTTTTTATTAATTCTTTCCTGAATGATTTAAAACATAATGTACATAAACCAATGCTGTCACTACTATTCAGATCAAACAATTATAGAACAGGGATTTGAAACAATGTTAGTATTATTGATTCTCAAACAAACAAATGAAATATTATATAAAGAACAACTTGCAGTTAACATTCATCATACTTTTTTCTTTTTTAAGAAAACAAATCAAGAACAATATATTTTAACATATACAATTTAATGTTAAATCTTCGTTATTAAAGATGTTCAAAGCAGAAAACTGAAAAACCCTGCTTTTAATTTTAATAAAAAATATCCTGAAAACACAAAATGAATACACTCTGCCCCTTGATTTGCAGTTTCATAAATTCCTCAGGAATTTCCTGGATTTAAGTTTGTTACTTTAACAAAACAAGGTGTATGCAACTACCTGAAAATGTATCCTTTATATTGTTCATTCCTCTTTTCCTCTTCTTATGGCTTGGTCAAAGTAGATGGATGTCTGCCAGTTTAGTAATCACCACAGTGACACAAAGTTGAACTGCACTTTTAGAAGGTATTTCATGCGAACCTGCTGAGGGTTATACACAATATATTCATTGTAGAGAAGGCTGTAACCACCTGGGTTGCCTACTCCAGTGTTGATTGCCGGACCCATTAACAAGGAGGCTCCATCTCTGTTCAAGTAAAGAAAAGCAGATATCCATTAATTAACACACACATATTCAGTATTTCAGTAATGTTGAGAAGAACATAAGATTTGTTTTAGTAATTGTTCATTCATTTTCCACTGCTTATTTGAAGCTGGGTCACAAGGGACAACAGTCCTAGCAGTGAGGCCCATAAATCCCTTCCCCTAGCCACACCTGCCAGCTTATACTGTGAGATCCCAATGCATTACAAGACCATCTGGAAAATATAATCCCTTCAGTGAGCCCTTAGCTGGTCATGCCCATAAAACCGTATCAGATGCCAGAACCACCTCAATTGGTTCCTCTCGATTCAGAGGATCAGTGGGCCCAGTCTGAGCCTCTCCTTGATGTCTGTTCTTCTCACCCTGTCACTAAAGGAGAGCTAGCTATCCTTAAGGGAAAGCCATTTTCAGCAGTTTGTACTCACAATCCCATTCTTTCGGTCATTACCCAAAGTTCACAACCAATAAGGATAGGGTCGTAGATCAACTGGCAAATGTGGAGCTTCACATTCTGACTTCGCTCTTTCTTCACCACTATAGACTGGTATAGTGATCACATAATTATGCTCGCTGCCCTGATCCATTTGCTGATCTCACCATCCCTTTTCCGATCACTCGTGAAAAAGACCCCAAGGTACTTCATCTCCTCTGCTTGAGGCAGTCACTCACCTCCCCACTTGAAGAGGACAGTGCACCTTTTTCCTACTAAGGATAATGGCCTCAGATTTAGAGGTGCTGATCCTTATCCCTACCGCTTCATACTTGGTTGCAGGCAATGTGTGCTGGAGCTCACAGCCCAATAAAGCCAACAGAACCATGTCATTTGTAAAAAGCAGTGATGCAATTCTAAGGCCACCAAACTGGGCACTCTTCCCCGTCCCAGGCGGCACCTTGACATCCTGTCCATGAAAATCACAAACAGGATAGGAGATAAAGCACAACCCTGGTGGAGTCCCAAACTGGAAATGCTGCTGATATTTTTCTGAGTATGTGGACACAGCTCTCACTGTGATTATACCGGGAACAAATAGCCCCAGAAACCCCATACTTTCTCAGTACCCTCCACAGAATCCCTTGAGGATCATGGTCATACGCCATCTCCAACTCCACAAAAGACCGACTGGGCGTACTCCCATGCCCCCTCCAGAATCCTCAGGAGGGTAAAGAGCCGGTCCACCATTCCTGGATATTGCTCCTCCTGCATCGGAGGATTCATAACTGAGCAGAGCTTCCATCTAGTAACCCAGCATAAGCTTTACCACAGAGGTGGAGAAGTGTGTTCTGATAACTGGAATTCACCCTCCTGCCCCCCTTCATCTGCCACTTTAGAGGCACAACTCCTGATGACCAACTTAGAGACCTCGCTAAGAGAAATGGGCATGGATTCCCCCATCCACTTCTGGCTCTGCCTTCTCCACAGAAGGCGTGTCCATCGGGTTCAGGAGCACCTTAAAGTTTTCCTTTCACCGCCAGACAACATCCTCAGTCTGGGTCTCGCTGAGAACAGCCAGGGTGAGTCCCTGCCTTCCCTTTCCTGCCTTTCTTTTCCAAGTCGCCTGATGGTTTGCCAGAACCTCGATAGGCACTTTCCATTGTCTCTCCGAACTCCTCCAAAATCCAGGTTTTATGCTTCTTTGACTGCCAAGGATGACACCCATTAAGCCTGTCGGTACCTTTCTACTGCTTCAGGAGTCTTCCACACTAACCATACAGTGGTGTGAAAAAGTATTCAATCCCCATTAAAGTCATCACAATTTTCTGCATGACAAAAGATTTGTACACATATTTATCTATTCAGTAATTTTAACACGAGTTCTTATGCTGTATCAATACATTTCCAAAGTCAAAATAAACCATTTACTGTAGATATTTAACCGAATAAGAAAAATTTAAAAATTAATGTAAGCTAAGTATTCAAAGCCCTACACATTAATACTTTCTCAAGAACCCTTTTGCTGTAATAACAGCCCTAATTCTTTTGAGGTATGTATGTTCCATTGTTCAGAAGTGATTCTTCCCCATTGTTCTTGGCAGTATTTATAGAGATCTTCTAGGTTGGTGGGGTGGCGCCTCTGGACATTCTCAACAGGGTTAAGATCAGTACTTTGACTTGACCATTCCAAAACATTCACCTGTTTTTTTAACCATTCCTGTGTCGCTTTGGCCTTATGCTTAGGTCATTGTCATGCTGAAAGATGACTTTTCTCCTGTGTTGTGGAATCATAGCAGACTGGAACAAGGTCTTCTGGAATATTGTGCAATATGTGTGTCTATCCATTTTCCCATTAACTCTGACAAGATTCCCATTTCCAGGACATGAAAAAGAATCCCCATAGAATGCTGCTGCCACCACCTATGTTGCAGAACATATGGCATTTCTTGAAACATAGGCAGTGTTAAGTTTTACACCACACATGCCATCTCTAGTCTGACCAAAAAGTTGAATTTTGGTTTTATCTGACCATAAAACCTTCATATCTTAACTAGGTCTTTCTCGTGCTTTGTTGTAAATGCCATACATGCTTTTATGTGGACCTTCTTAAGGAATGGCTTCTTTCTTGCTGCCCTCCTGTAGAGGCCTGTTTTATGGAGAGCTTTTGAAATTGTGGACCCATGCACCTTCACTCCAGTTTCAGCCAAAGAGAACTGCACACTCCTAAGAGTGACAGTTAGATTTTTAGTAGCCTCTCTCACCATTCAACGTCTTGCTCTGATTTTTAGTTCTGAGGTATGGCCTGTTCTAGTAAGAGTCAGGGTGCTGTGATGAACCTTCCACTTTCTGATGATGAAACAGTGCTGAACAAGACATTCAATCTTTGATATTTTTTGTAACCATTTCCTGCTTTGTGCATTTCAATAACTGTTTCTCACATCAGCAGAAAGTTAATTTGTCTTCATTTTGGCAGTGATTGTCCAACAAAGACTATGGCCTTTACAATGGGTGCTTTTTATAACCAGAGAGAAATACTCTGATGGCGTCTAGGATGACAGCCATGGTAGTTTGGTGCTCTGTCTTGGTCTGTCTTTTTGTGTTAAATTCATCAACATCATGCCAAAGTCATACAACATATACACGGGAAAAGATTCTGAATATCAGTCACAGTGTGCCACCTAATGCAACTCCAGATATTATAACTACATCCATGGATCTTACAACTTTGTTGATCACAGGTGCTTATGCAGCTAAATAGGTAGCCAGATGGTGGACGACCAGAGGCAGAAAAGCTCGCATCCTGGTTCAATTCAGGAAATGAGGACTACGGCAACCATGGCCTAGAATATGTCTATCTAACATGCGCTCATGGGCATACAAAGTTGGCAAACTGCATCTGTTAATACGTACTAAAAGATACTTTTCTATATCTGCTTTTTGATTTACTGAAACGTGGTTGAATGACTATTCATGACTCTGCACTGGACTTAGCCAACTTCAAACTGTACCGAGTGGACCGCGTTATTTGACTTTGAGACAAAACAAAGGACAGGAGTGTGTTTTTGTATTAATCCAAGCTGGTGTAACGGTGTACAGTTTTTAAAATCATGTTCTCCTAACCCAGAATTACTTATTATAAGCAATTGTAATTCTAAGTAATTTAATTTACTACACAAGTTTTCCTCAGTAATTATAGACAGTGTTTACATTTGCTCTTGCACTAATGCTCACAAGTGCACTGGCATCTAGCTGATGTAATCACAGAGACTGAAAAAGACAACCCAGACTTGCAAATCATTATTTGGGGTGATATTAACCATGTCAATTTTAAACAGGTCCTTCCCAAATATCAACAGCAAATAAATTACCCTTACCA
This sequence comes from Polypterus bichir lapradei, assembly GCA_026402145.1. Lineage (NCBI taxonomy): Eukaryota > Metazoa > Chordata > Cladistia > Polypteriformes > Polypteridae > Polypterus > Polypterus bichir. Next base: position 35,280,857 of record JANRMT010062852.1, on the reverse strand, counting down.
GAGATGGAAATATTCTGGATCACTGCTACGCAGCTAATAATGATGCCTATCATGCCTTCTCCGTGCCCCCGTTGGCAATTCTAATAAATCTAGGATTCACCTTATTCCTGCTTACAAACAAAAGCTGAAAACTGTCATGTCATTAAAAAAGACCAGTTAGAAAGTGGACCAGCAAGGTATTAGAGTAGCTTCAGGACTGCTTTACCTTTACAGACTGGAGTTGTCTTCAAAACTGCTACCACCAACATACACAAATACACTGATGCTATAATTTCATATATTAGTTTTTGTGAAGGTGTTTGCCAAATTTAGCAATAGTAAGCCTTGGTTCATCCCAGAGCTCAGACAACTGCACCAGGACAAAGAGTGTGCTTTCAGATCTGGCAATCATGATGAATACAGGAAAGCCAAGTATGTGTTGAAGAAATGGATCAAAGTTGCGAAAAGAAAGTACTCAGAAAAGCTGTAGGAAGAATTGTATATAAATGACAGCGCATCAGTCTAGAAAACCTACAAGTCTGGTTACTGACTACAAGAAACAAACACCAAACAGATCTACTGATCCCAGGCTGGCTAATCAGTTAAATCAGTTTTAACGGTTGCTTTGAAAGATAATGGGACATAAAAACTCCTGATGGTCTCGCGGTTACTACTTTACACTCCTGTTCTTCTCAGCATCCCCTTCCTGTCATCACTGCAAAAGTCAACAGTTGTCAAAGTATTTGCAGACATTTTCAACCAAATCTCTGGATATCTGTGCACTTTTTCTGCCTGCTTCAACACTTCCAACATCATTCCAGTAGTAAAAAAAAAATCAAAGGTCACAGGCCTCAGTGATTCCAGACCAGCAGCTTTAACCACTGCAGTAATAAAGACCTCTGAATGACTTATTCTAAACTACATCAAGGATGTTACAAAAGACTTCCTGGGCCCATTTCAATTTGCATATACAGCCAACCAGTCTATGGATGATGCAGTGAATTTAAGTCTGAGCTTTATTTAACAACACCTTGATAAACCAGGGGCATATATGAGGATCTTGTTTGTGGACTTTAGCTCTCCTTCTCAATACAATCATCCCAGAACTCCCAAATAAGAAACTCACCTACTTCAACCTGTTCAATATGCCATTGGATCACAGTCTTTCTTACACACAGAAAACTGTATGTGCAGTTTGGCACACACGTCTGTTCTATTAACCCTTAGTACTGGTGCACTGCATGGATGTGCCCTTTCGTCACTACTCTTTTCACTTTATACAAATGACTCTCTGTGGTGATTCGTCTGTCAAACATCTTAAATTTGCAGATGACACAATACTAATATGTCAAACAAATATAAAGACAAGAGGTGGAAAATCTTACATTGTGGAGCAGCCATAATAATTTGGACTATAACATTAAAAAAAACTCAGAAGATGATCATAGATTTCAGGGAACAGTCACCTGCTCATACGATCACTTGTTATAAATGGCTCAGTAATTTGGACGGCAGAATCCTTTTAAGTTTCTGAGCACTGTGTTGTCACAAAACCTCAAGCGGGACAATAACATCAGATGCATTAATAAGAAAGCCCATTAGAGAATGTTCTTTTTGCATAAGCTGAGGAAATTTAATCTCCCTCAAGCCAGCATTGCGTCTATTCTGACCTAATCTACAACTGTCTGGTTTGGTGCGGCTTCTGTTTAGGCTGAGGCCAATCTGCAATGCATCACCAATGCCTAAGAAATGATCATAGGCTGTAACATACTGTAAACTTGAGTCCAATATGAGTCCAGGGTAAGGAAGACGGCCATAATCACCTGTTCCAAACACTTCCATCCGACAAACTTCTTTGTGCAGTGAAAGCTAAAACACAACGTGATCTAAACAATTTTTTTTCATGTACAGTTATTCTTACTAATCAGGTCTGAGCTTTTACTTAGCATCTATATATATATATATATATATATCTATATATATATATATATACCTGCACAAAACACTGCCTGGAAAATTTAAACCTACTCTCTCCTTTTTGTGTTGCCCTTGTATGCTGCATCATATATACCATTTTATATTTAATATTCTTTTATTTAACTTTTGTATTCTGCGTTTTCCTTGTATGTTGCACCAATACTATCAAGTAATTGCATCAATACTATTAAGTCAAAATCCCAATACACATTAATGCACATGGCCAATAAAGAGAAGTTTGATTCGGATTCTGATAAATGACTTACAAATAATACCTATGTTAAATTATGGTCAGATGACTGTCACCTTTATGTCATTTGTGAATAATTTATCACGTGTGTAAATCAGGAGCTTCCAAAGCACAAAGAGGTTTAAATACTTATGCAAACATGAACTTCTGAGTTTTTCTTCTGCAGTCAAATATCTAAAGAACATGGTTTATTTTGACTTTAAAAATGTATTGTTACAGCACAAGAGTTCACTTGAAAATACTGAATGGATAAATATATATACAAATCTTTTGTCATGCAGAAAATTGTGATGACTTCATGAAAAACTCTTTCGGTGGGAGCTGAAAGTCTTCTGGACAAGGGTCTCAGTCTCCCCCAGATGTTCCGATCCACCCTCACTACTCGTTTGGGCTTACCAGGTCTATCCAAGAGCCTACCCCACCATCTGACCCAACACACCACCACGTAGTTATTAGCTGACTGCTCTGCCCCTCTCTGCACCCATGAGTCTAGAACACACAGGTGCAAACCTGATGATACAATATTGAAACTGATTACAGATCTTTGGCCTAAGGTGCTCTGGTACCAAGTAGACTTACAAGCCACCTCATGTTCGAACATGGTATTTGTTATTGACAAACCCTGTCTAGTACAGAAGGCTGTACCCTCCCAGTCATGTCTCTCTAGATGCCTCAGTCATTTCCCAAGTTGGATGCTGAAGTTGCCCAGCAGAAATATAAAGTCTCCAGATGGGACCCTTTCCAGGATCTACTGGAAGAAGCCCTGGTACTCTGAACTGATATTGACATTTGATGCATAAGCTAATATAGCAGTCAGTACTCCCCTCCATGACCTTTAGTTGCATAGATGTAGCCCTCTCGTTCTCTGGGACAAACTCCAGCATGGCATCGACTACGCAAGGGCTCAATAAAAGTCCACTCTCACCCGAGATATTTTTGCTGGGCAACTATAAAGTAAAGCAGAGTCCAGCCTCTTTTGTGGTTTCTGGTTCCAGAACCAAGAATTGGGTGGACATGAGCCCTACTATATCTAGCTGGAAGCTTTTTGCATCACATCACGCTGGCTCCTTCTCTGAGGTGACATGCCACGTCCCAAGAGGCAGTTCTTGTGCCTGGGTTCCAGTCTGCCAAGGCCTTTCAACTGCCATCCAGGTCACATTAAACCAGACCCCTATTCGACCTATAAGTGTTGGGCCCACAGGAGGGCAGTCCCAACTTGTGTTTTTGGACTATGCCTGACTGGACCCACAGCAGGCCCAACTGTCAGGTGCTCACCTGCGGGCACTCCTCCCAGGCCTGGCTCCAAGAAGCGGCCCTGGTAACCCGTAGCAGGCACAGTAGTCAATTTTTTTTTGTCTCTGCTTCATGAGGGGCTTTCAATTCCTCTTTGTCTGACCCTTCATCTGGGATAAAGTTTGGTTTGGTAGACCCTACCAGGAGTGTCCGCTCCAGACAATATAGCTCTCAGGATCACAGGAGTACACAAAACACTCCACCGCGATAAGGTAGCAATTCCTGGAGAGGTTTTTGTAATTGATTACTTTAAACTGAGTTCCAATTATTTAATCCTTACACTGAAAAGAAAATGTTTCAGCTGTCGGTGATGGTAAACATTGTGTGTCTTTTACCATCATTTCTTTTTTTGGGAATAACTTAATTTTTTCCTTTACAGATACATGTTGACACAGACCTTAATTAGGTCTACCCCAAAGAATCTGCATAATTTCTGATTTTGCTAAATGTTTTAGAAAGAAGTGTTACAATTATCAATCACAATTCATTGTTGGAATAACAATTAATATGAATTTTACCTAAATGTGAGAAAGCGGAAAGGAAATGTATGTTGTCCAGATGTAGTTCAGTTTTAACAAATACATTTAACAAAGTACATTAACAGTCACCTTCATTTCTTTGAAATAAACACACATTTCACACTTGATTCTTACAAACATAGTCTGGACGAAAAAACTCACAGTGTAACCATGTTTTTTGGATCAGGTGCTCTCTTCCCTAAACCTTTGGTGCTGTGCTTGCCGGGAGGCAAACTAGCAGCATCATAGTTTGCAGCAAGAAGTTCATTGCATTCCCCAAGAGCCACCTAGAAACCAAAAAGAGAAAAAGAATATAATGGAATATAATGTAGGAATAAAATAGCCAATTAATCACAGTAATTTGATTGCACCTATTTTTCCTGTGTGTATATAGGGTACACATCCTTAAGTGTGTATGTGTGCATTATGCTAAAATTACCTTACATTCATTTAAACCATTAAAACTTTCAGCTTGGGAAAGAGAAAAGAAGTGAAAAAGAAACAAAATAAATCTTAATGTCAGATAATATTTGAAACAAAAACGGCCAGAGAATGAGAGAAAGACACACAGAATGCATGATCTGGTTCAAAATGGTTTTTACAATTGACCTATTTGCACTGACAAGAATGTATTGACTTCAAAACCACATTTTTATATAAGCAGCAGATGCTACGCTGTTGTAAAGAAGAAAATGGATGATTTAAAATGAAGAATTGTTATGTAGGTATTTATAATCAATGACAACCTATAGCTAAGGAATCTGAGCATTTTTGGATGGATTTTCAACATGAATTGAACAAAGTTTTATTAACAGCAACTATGTACAGGATGAACATTTGACAGGCTGCGTTTGCCATTATTTTATCAAGAAAGTTTCATTCATACAAGCTTGGTTATTCAAATTCAGGATGACTGAAATTTATAACACATTTCTTTAGCATACTGCAAGGTAAGCATAAGCAAATATCTACAGTATAAGGTTTTAGAATGTAGAAACACCCAGAGATAACCACCTCATGATTATTCATGAATTACTATTTAGATCTTTCAATTCATACACAGTGTATACATGCTTTTTATTATTGTAGAGTCACAGGAGACTAGAAGCAACTATACTGGAAACGCTGGATGTATTGGAAGAAACAACCTTGGACAGAGAACCATATCAGAGCAGGGCCGATTCATATACACTAATCTGTACTCACATAAAGGTCAATTTGGAGTGACTGGTCAACTATGCATTAAGTCATTTAAATGTAGTGGTACTTCTGGTGTACCCAAGGAAACACCCCATACAGACAGATACCAAGGTGAAAAACACACACACCCTACATAAACAGATATAAGGTGAAAACAAACACACACACAGATATCAGACCAGTAGACGAGAGCTTTCTTCTGGAATTCACCAGTTCTACTAATTATTAAAAAAATTTGAAGACTTTGGGGGAAAATCTTTCTACTTAAATTTGTATTTGCATTTCCAAGTTCATACTACATAACTAGACACACCAAGAAGACTTTAAATAACATTCTTCACTTTATTATAAACATCTTGGAAGTCCAAGATTAACAGCTATTACATAATGTTAAACATATTTAGCATACAAGTACAGTGGCTTGCAAAAGTATTCAGCCCCCTTTAACTTTTCCACATTTTGTCACATTACAGCCACAAAAATGAATCAATTTTATTGGAATTCCACGTGAAAGACCAATACAAAGTGGTGTACACGTGAGAAGTGGAACGAAAATCATACATGATTCCAAACATTTTTTACAAATAAATAACTGAAAAGTGGGGTGTGCGTAATTATTCAGCCCCCTGAGTCAATACTTTGTAGAACCACCTTTTGCTGCAATTACAGCTGCCAGTCTTTTAGGGTATGTCTCTACCAGCTTTGCACATCTAGAGACTGAAATCCTTGCCCATTCTTCTTTGCAAAACAGCTCCAGCTCAGTCAGATTAGATGGACAGCGTTTGTGAACAGCAGTTTTCAGATCTTGCCACAGATTCTCAATTGGATTTAGATCTGGACTTTGACTGGGCCATTCTAACACATGGATATGTTTTGTTTTAAACCATTCCATTGTTGCCCTGGCTTTATGTTTAGGGTCGTTGTCCTGCTGGAAGGTGAACCTCCACCCCAGTCTCAAGTCTTTTGCAGACTCCAAGAGGTTTTCTTCCAAGATTGCCCTGTATTTGGCTCCATCCATCTTCCCATCAACTCTGACCAGCTTCCCTGTCCCTGCTGAAGAGAAGCACCCCCAGAGCATGATGCTGCCACCACCATATTTGACAGTGGGGATGGTGTGTTCAGAGTGATGTGCAGTGTTAGTTTTCCGTCACACATAGCGTTTTGCATTTTGGCCAAAAAGTTCCATTTTGGTCTCATCTGACCAGAGCACCTTCTTCCACATGTTTGCTGTGTCCCCCACATGGCTTGTGGCAAACTGCAAACGGGACTTCTTATGGTTTTCTGTTAACAATGGCTTTCTTCTTGCCACTCTTCCATTAAGGCCAACTTTGTGCAGTGCACGACTAATAGTTGTCCTATTGACAGATTCCCCCACCTGAGCTGTAGATCTCTGCAGCTCATCCAGAGTCACCATGGGCCTCTTGGCTGCATTTCTGATCAGCGCTCTCCTTGTTCGGCCTGTGAGTTTAGGTAGACGGCCTTGTCTTGGTAGGTTTACAGTTGTGCCATACTCCTTCCATTTCTAAATGATCGCTTGAACAGTGCTCCGTGGGATGTTCAAGGCTTTGGAAATCTTTTTGTAGCCTAAGCCTGCTTTAAATTTCTCAATAACTTTATCCCTGACCTGTCTGGTGTGTTCTTTGGACTTCATGGTGTTGTTGCTCCCAATATTCTCTTAGACAACCTCTGAGGCCGTCACAGAGCAGCTGTATTTGTACTGACATTAGATTACACACAGGTGCACTCTATTTAGTCATTAGCACTCATCAGGCAATGTCTATGGGCAACTGACTGCACTCAGACCAAAGGGGGCTGAATAATTACGCACACCCCACTTTGCAGTTATTTATTTGTAAAAAATGTTTGGAATCATGTATGATTTTTGTTCCACTTCTCAAGTGTACACCACTTTGTATTGGTCTTTCACTTGGAATTCCAATGAAATTGATTCATGTTTGTGGCTGTAATGTGACAAAATGTGTAAAAGTTCAAGGGCGCCGAATACTTTTGCAAGCCACTGTATGTATAAAAATACAAAGATATTGAAAATGAGAGTCCAGTTGACAAAGATTTCCAAGGGCATGGGTAATACTAGAATAACACAGAGCACACTGCTCTGTCACAAACAGAAGTACTGCATGTGTTATTATGGGAAGATGGGGCTACAGATGTATATTAAAAACTCCACAATAAAAACATAAAGGGTACCTGCATTAGGAAGTATTAAGGGAATAAGCATACAATGTTCCTCTTAAGAGCACTTTGAATTTGCAAACAGACAGGTGCAGTAATTGGTAGAGCAATTTCGATAGTACAATAGTGTAAATATTGGCATAAGATGCTCCATCAAACAGAGTAAATTAGTTAAGCAGTAGGTATAATTTTACTACAATTTTTTTGTACTTTGTGCTTTACTCAGGACTATCCTCTTCTTGTGTTTTAATGGTTTGCACCCTCCCCAAGCATAACCTATCATCTATGGGAGAGGAGCGAAAATGTTAGATTCGTAAAAAATTTCTCTCCCCAATTTTCAACGGATCTCGACTTTGTAAGGTTCCCCACTATCGAAAACATAGATATCTCGATGATGGGTGTGTCTCTGCGTGTCAACATTTCTTGAGGATGGTCTAGAGCTAAAACGGCTGGAAGGAAAAATACCAAACTTGAAACTTAAGCCTGTTATGAGATGACAATGTGCCGATTAGTTGTTGAGCCAAATCATGCAAGACAAAGAGGCACTCTAGAGAAACCCTCGAATACCGTAACTCTGCAATCAATTATGTACTCTTTTCGTCAATTGCTATCGTAATGAGCTATTTTATGATTAGAAAGATAAGCATCAGAGCAATAAATACTGAAATATTAAAGAATGGTTCAGGTAAGTTGGTTCCTTGGGCGGTTCTCACTTTACACAATAGTAAGACCTTGGAAAAGCTAATATTGGTTCACTTGCAAGCCCTGGTGAAGACCACTGAACCCTCTACAGTTAGGAATCAATCTACTCAATAGATCCTACTCCCACTTAGATAAACAGGGTAACTGGGTGAGGATATTGTTCTGTGACTTCTCTAGTGCATTCAACATCATACAGCCCAAGCTGCTGGGAGAGAATCTCCAGTCAACGAGGGTTAATCCTACCATTGTACCCTGGATAATGGACAACTCAACTGGTAGACCACAGTTTTTGAGGCTCAAGAATTATGTGTCTGACATGGTCATCAGCAGCAGAGGTGATTCCAGAGAGAAATGTATTGGCTCCCTTCCCATTTACACTCAAGACTTCAGATGCAACACAGAAATTTACAGACAACACAGCCAAAATTGGGTGCATCAGCAGTGGATAGGATAAAGAATGCAGGACACTAGCAGAGAACTTTGATGAATGGTGCAAATTGAACCACCTGCACATCCAAATTAGTAGGACAAAGGAGATAATTGCTGACTTCAGGAAGGTCAAGCTCACTGTTCCCCAGGTTCTCAATGATGGTGAAGATGTGGAGGTGATGAAGACACACAAATACCTCAGGTGTATCTGAACAACAGGCTTGAGTAGAGTCCCAGCACACAGGCTGTATAAAAGAAGGGTCAGAGTTGCCTCTATTTCTGAAGGAGGTGGAGATTGTTTGGTGTATTGAGGCCCTTTTTACCAGTCTGTAGTGGCAGCCAGTGGATTGTTCTATGCAGTAGTGCACTGGGGAAATGGCAATAGCACAGGTGATGCCCTGACTAAATAAACTGATTAAAAAGGCTACATGAATCTCACAAGTCTGGCTGTACTTAACTGGAGGAACTGGTAGAACAGAGATCAATCAGGAAGTTGCTTACTACCCTGGACAATGACTCTCACCCCTTTATGAAATATTAGTAAACAGGAGTGCATTTAGTAACAGACTGAAAAAAATGTTTTGCTCCAAGAAGTACTGTTTGACAATGTTTCTATCCTTAGCCATGAGGCTCTATAATGAGTCACACCTCGGCCAAAGTGGTTATGTATTGTGGCAATGACGGACATCCTTTACTGTAAAATGTTAAGTAAATAGTATTTGCAAATCTAATAACTTTAAACTATTAAGCACTACAATTTGTTAGCCTACACAAAGATAATCCGTGGTGAATGTGTATATTTGTAACTTGTTAGCATATCTAAGACTATTATAATTGTTGTTATACGTTAGTGTCTTTATTATCTATTGCTGTAACTCTGCAGTTTCCTTCGGTATTGATAAAGTTTCTATTTATCCATCTGCTCACCAATATGAAGGTCTAATGCAAGTCAATCCTAAACTTTGCTATTGCTCTTGATGAGACTATGCAAATTTCAATGTTATATTAAAATCCCACACAAATGAACTCGGAGGCAACCAAGGGCCTGCATCATATAGTAGTTTAAAGCACAGGGCGAGTCAAAAAGAAGCACCACATTTCAAACATTTATTCTACAAAAACGCTACAAGATAAAATAAAATTTCATTACAACACAAGAAGGGGTATACAAAATATTTTTTTCACTGTGTTTTAAAAATTATGTCTTCAAGGTGGAGTCCATCATTAGCGATACACACTTTAAGACGATTTCTGAACACTTGAATGACTCATTCGTCCATTTCAAGGGGAATAGTGGCGATGTTGTGGCAAATAGCAACCTTGAGGGCTTCGCGATTTTGAGGTCGGTGTGTATACCTTAGATTTGAAATAGTCCCATGGAGCAAGATCAGGTAACGTGAAGGCCACCCGACATGACTGCGCAGGGAGATCAGCTTCACTGGAAACATCTCCTGCAAAACTTGCATGGACCTCTGTGCCGTATGAGCTATTGCTTCATCCTGTTGAACAGGCATCCACCACATCAATTTCTTCCAGTTGGGGCCGCAAAAAGTTCTCCAGCATTTCAATATAAATGTTCTGAAGTGACGGTGATCATTGCTTACCCCTCCTCAAAAAAGTAAAAGCCTACAATGCCAAATTCTACAAACTGTAACACGCTCACTGTGCAGGGGCCTCTGATGACGTCCATGAGGGTTGGTTTCAGCCCAGTACTGAAAGTTTTGCTTATTTATGCAACCATTCTAATCGAAATGTGCCTCGTCGCTGCACAGGATGATGGCATCTTGATGCGGTTTGCAGAATGTTCACACACAACTCTCTATGGCTCTCCCAGTCTCTCTCAGCGAGTTCCTGCACTACCATCATTTTTTATGGATTGAAATTAAGGTCCGCATGCAAAATCCTCTTCAAAGACGTGCTGCGCGCTCAATGTTTAGGAGACTGCAAAATTGATGTCCTTACAGCTTGGATGTTTTCAGGCGTTCACAGAGTCCAAGGACAGTCTGGAGATTTTTTGTTCAATGTTATACTTGTCTGTCTAAATTTAGCCAACCACTTAAGAATTGTTTTCCGATTTGGGACATCACCGTTAGGAGGAATACTGAAGTGCGTTTGGAAGGGGCGTTGCGTAGTGATGATGGATTTGTTGTTTTTGAAGAATGCTTTGAAAGCGAAAGCACAGAGAACACCGGACCAAGGCATGTTGCCATCTGAAAACTACAAGGGATCGCCTATCAAAGGACCCCCCACTCCAACCCACTCAGCTGCCTCTACTTCGTGCAATGACCTTCAGAAATGTGGTACTTAATTTTGGCTCAACCTGTATAATACATGGGCTGGAGTTTATGAAGTTATGTAACCAATCACATTCATCAGCACCAGAGTTTCAGGCCAACCCATTTTTGTTTTAGTACAGAAATTTTTCTGGGGACCAAGAGGATTCCTATGACTGTAAATACCCTCATCCATTCATTGATTTCATTACTGGAACCCACATAACACTGCATCTCCAAGTAAAATATGTGCATGCTGCTTTACAAACATGAATCTCCGATAATTGCCATGCCTGACTTATTTAAACAGAAGATTTTTGTTGCTTTTAATGCCGCATGTGAAGTTTTTCACAAACCTTTGTATCTAATATTATTTCCTTGGATATTCA
>JANRMT010062852.1:35183158-35259654 GCA_026402145.1 Polypterus bichir lapradei | reverse complement strand
ATGGTTTTAAAGAACAGTATTTTTGTCTTTTCTGTGGCATGTTACCCCATTTGCTTGTTTGAGTTTGCCTAAATCCTGTTTTGTCTTTTGATATCCTCACTTATTATTAGAGGAAGCTACGACATTTTAATGCTAGGACCTTTGTCTGTTGTATTCACTATGAAATTTGTGTTGTCCTGTCTTCTAGAATAAATCCTGTCTGCATCTTTCTCTTTGTTATTCTCTCTACTGTTTGGTTCACTCTCAGTCGTAGCAGATAATAAATACCTGTACAATATATAATGTACAGAATATACAGATGAGGACTTCCATCAAGAAAACAGAATTGGAGAGGAAAATACGCAGCTTTAGCTATTGACAAGGCCTTAGTCAACTGGCAAGGTAACTTCAAGGTTAGGCAAATACTATTTGGGGATTGATGAAACTTGTAAACAATATCATTATTGGTATTTAGTAAAGTAGTAGTGATATTTACCTGAAGAAGTTCAATTTTTTCTTGTAATTCTTTTTCTGTTCGAATAATAGGTGGAGTTCGTAACCTGAAAAAAAATACCATTGTTGAGTAAAAATCTGCTTTGTGTAGAAGCTATTTAAAAAGTAAAATATGAGATACTCCTCACAGGTTTTTTTTTAACTGAGCAGGCTTATCACTTTTTTGTTTTAGCTCTATAAACATAAAAACTGCACTGTGCACAGAGGTCAGATATGTCCAGGAGTAAAACGAAAAAGTTCACATGAGATTCATTCTTACACAAGACTAGATATACAAACAGACAATTACTACAACAAGATTAAGTCCAATTTGCCACATCAGGCAAAACACATAAGAAATACATGTTGTTCATACCATTACCACCAGCAGTTATTGAGTAAACATATGACCCAAGTATAGCTGCTGTTCCTGCCAATAGGCCTAAACTGACTCCACAATACTTTGTGCTGTTTGCATAAATTGTGAAACTGAAGAGAAACAGCAAAGAGAAGAGTTCAACAGATCTGGAGTGATGGTTCAGATATTCAAGTGACATGGCTTATAGGTAGTAAAATCAAAAATATTTGTTGGGTTTGTCAGTTCTAATCTTGATCAGGGCCTCAAGAAAAGATGGTGACTGGAATAATAAAAATAGATATCTCCATAATATTCAGAAGAGAAAGAGGAACATATACCATTACATGAAAATGGAAAATACTAGTTTTGACTTACTAAAGCATCAGTAAACCTATAAAAATATTTGCAAATATCATCAATAACAACACACATTTTCTGGAATATGCTTGATAAAGAATGCAATCCTTTTCACCAGGATAAAGAGATCATTTTTGGCCAATGGTAGCTCTTTCCAGGATTAAAATTACTATTTTACAACATTACTTTGAAGATCTTAATCACACAGCATGGGTAGCTTAAATTAATCAACGTTTCCAATTTGACCATGATTAGGAAATATTTTCTAGGACATGCATCTCTGGGAAGATGCATACTATAATAAATGTAGCCAGATGACAGTTGTGTAATCTCATCAGGATATGAGACTCAAATTTAAGTGTATTACTTTAAATATTCCTACTTTGACAAAAATAAATTCAAGTCAAAACAGAAGAAAATCTGGTTGGTTGGCAACAAACAAATACAGCAAACTATAGCATAATTATCACTATTGATATACTTATTAACTTTAATATACCCGAAAGATAGACTGAAAAAGTAAATACATTACCCAAAGTCATGAGGAATGCGGGTATAAAATTCATTACAGGCTTCAAGCAACTCTTTGCCCGTTGCATTTTTCTTGATGCAGTTTTCAATCTTCTTCAGAGACATGTATCCTGCCTTGATTTGTTCTTCAGTAAGTTTGCCTTAAAGCAATGTAGACAAACATTAATCTTACGATACAACACACACTCACATAAATGTTAAATTTACATATCATCATGTTTATTAAATTTATTAAGCAACACCTTTATCCAAGGCAACTTACAAAGCAAGTTAGAATTTATACAAGAATGAAGTAAAAGTTGCATGTATTAAACTCAATACAGAACCATTCAGAGAACCATAGGTCAAGACAAATGAGTTTTGCACTGGATTCTAGCAGCATTAGGAAGCCAATGAAGAGACCAAAGCAGAAGAGTATCGGAATTGAAGTGAGAAGCAGAGAACACCAGTTGACCTGCTTTAATCTGGAGTAGCTGAAGATGTCTTATAGCAGTTGAATGAAACCCTGCCAAGAGAGTTGCAATAGTAGAGCAAAAAGAGAATCAGTGCCTGAACAAGGAGCTGTGTTGCAAATTAATGGGATTATGAAGAAAGAAATGACACGATTGTTTCATTCAAGGATTTTTAAAATTGAGGAATCCAGAGTTATGCCAGGATTCCTGACTGTGGATAAAGGTGAAAGGGTGAAATGTTTAAGAGCAATGCTTTAAGACAAATCTGAGGAAGGAGAATCAGAAAGCAAGTACAAGATGCGTGACTTTGAAAGATTAAATTTAAAGTAATGAGCAATGATGAGCAATGATTAGACTGCAGGGAGACAGCTGGAGATCTGTGCTTAAACCTGTGGGTTGTAAGAGAGGAATGGTAGGAATATCTGTGCATCATCAGCATGGAAGTGGTAGAGGTGGTAAGAGAAGCCATGAGAAGAAATAATGCCTACAAAGTGTAGTGAGTGTAAAGAGAAGCGGACCCAGCACTGATCTTTGAGGTATGCCTGTGGAGAGTTTCTGTATAGAAGGCAGACACAAAAGAAACTGGTGAGAAAGGTGGGACTTGAACCAGTCCAAAGCAAAACCACAGATTCAGAGTTTATTGAAGTAAGAGATAACTAAGGTGTGGTACAGTACTGAACGCTAAGGAAATGTCAAGAAGGATGAAAACAGAGGAGGGAGTAGTAGGTTGAGCATCCAAGAGCGTTTGTACCTCAAAGCAGTGCAGTCTCAATAGACTGCCCATATAGAATCCAGATTGAAAAGGTTCAAGTACATTATTGTCAGATAGAAAAAAAACAAGCGTTGTTTGTGTACTATGCATTCTAGAGTGCTGGACAAGAATGGTAGAAGGGAGTCAGGATGGTAATTCTTTATAGCAGATGGCTTGAGAGGGGGTTACATATAACAAGAATTACTGCCATTTTTATTTTTAGCCATATTTTATGCAAGAATAAGACACAATTACCTAAATTTGAAAATTAACAGAATTCCTGTATAGAGCACCAAGGGAAATGGCTGAAATGCTATATTTACTCCAAATGTAAAAATATAAGGAAAATGAAACAAAAATAAAATTCAGTATACTTCATTAGTTTAAACTTTTAAGTAGAGCAGTTTGAAATTTGACTAAATTTCTTACCAAGAGGAGCTTTTTGTGTGTCAAACTTCATTTCTAAGATGCACTCTTCCATTGCCTGAATGTTGCAGATAAGATTTATGAGATCTTGCACTTGGGCTTTAAGTTTTGAGTCTTTATACTTCTTTGGTTTTAGTGTGGTACTTTCCTCTTCCTGAAAAATGAAACACAAAAAATTAAACATGCATTGGTTAAAAATTAAGATAAGGCAAATTAAAGCACAAGGATTTATATTATTACTTTTAGATTTTTGTGAACACTTGTTAATAAATTTTCAAGGTGGCTCAAGACAAAAAAAATCAAACCAAATACTACAAACAAACCAAATGCTACAAACAAATCTTTAAGACATTTCTAATAATTTAATAGAGTTGTCAACAGTATTGAAATATCAACAAGTATCAATTTTAACATTTTAAAACTGCTCCATTTTTCATGGTATCAATTTCACAGTGTCAAGAATGCACTTCCAGTTTGGCATGGCTCGAACCGCAGCCCTGTTTTTATACACTCAAGTGTTAAGATGGCAGTTTCAACAGTATTGGAGCCTTCACTGGAAAACTTAACGGACAAAGAGGGCAACAAGAGTGGTGTCGGGAAATACTTCACCTTTGTGGCAAATGCGAACAGAAAACCACATGCATGCAAGCCCATATGCAAGATATGCAAGAAACTCAACACAAAACATTTTGAAAAGAACCTTGTTTCCAAATTATGGAACCATTATTTCCATTGGAAGTAGGAATGTGGCAAGTATTTTTTATTTATTTTTTTTTTTAATAGCCAGTTAAACAATTGGCACACCAAGACTGGGGTTTTCGATTACTTTTACCTGCAGGTCAATTTTATTCTGTGCTGTTCATTCAGAGCCAATACTTTTGATAGCACTATAGGGACTCAATCAAACCCTCGACTTTTAAAACCTTGCCATTAAATCTGCTGCTATAACTCGTTACTTTACTTTCTTTTCTTGTGTGTGATCCTAATATTATGTATTTCATCATATAGTGGCCTGCATAATGTTTGGGATAGAATCACATTTTTCCTAGACTGACCACCTGCTCAAGAGTTTAAAACTGCAAATCAAACAATTCAGACTTGATTAAAAAGTGCACAATACAGACATCATTTTAAGGGTATTTGCATAATTTCAGTCACAGTATATAGAAATGACAATACCTTTTAAACTGTGGAGGGGTAAAAAATTAAGGAAAAATATGTCTTTGTCCCAAATGTAATGGAGGGCACTGTATTTACCATATAATGTAAGGTACTGTTACTTTCAGTGCTCAACTGCATAAACAGTGGTGCTAGGCCCCTATGTGCTGATCTACTTCCAGCTGTGCTTCAGTTTGCATATTTAGTACGTTAGGGCACAGCTGCAGCTTAACAAAAAAGTACACAGAGGCTCACAGAAGACCACATTGAAATGACTGAAACTTCTACAATTGGAGTTTACTTACACAAAAAATGCAATGTGCGCAATTCAAGTGTGTTAGTGGTCGGTTTCTGTGTTGCTTTCTGAACAAAAGACCACATTAATAACCTTTTCATTTGAATATTTTTAATGTCGGTTTTAATAATCGCATGTATACTGCTTACAAAATTATTGAATTAACAGTTAATGACATTTGTAACATTTCATTGTAGTACCTCAGCAAGAGTATCCGTTTCCATGTATTACTTTTAATTGCTTACAGAATTGTACTCTACAGTACTTTTACAAAGGACTGAAGTACTTGCATTTAATGACTACAATTTCTATTACTTGTCAATGTTAAGATTTTAATTTATAGAGAATTGTTATTGATTTAAATATGTTTTTTAAAGTATTGAAATTGAACTTTGAAGTTCTGGTATCGTTATAACCTATGACTAACAAAAAACATATAATGCAATTTTTCAGACTACCCTTCTTGGGCTTACCCAGCACAAGTTTTGGTCTTGTGTCTAGCAGATTCATTTTTGTAAATATAGTTATTTTTGAAATCACATCTTTTTTAAAAAAAAATTTAAAAAAATTCTGCGTATAAAGTAAAATTGTTAATTTAGTTTGTGCATTTTGCTTGGTGCTACTTGAATATGTTTTGGCATCATGGTACAGGTAGTGCTGCTGCCTCACAGAAAGGAGACCAGGGTTGGCATCCTGGGTCCTCCCTGCGTGGAGGTAGCATGTTCTCCCTGTGTCTGTGTGGGTTTCCTCTGGGTGCTCTGGTTTTCTCTCACAGTCCAAAAATGTGCATGTTAGGTGAACTGGTGATCCTACTTGGCCCTGGTGTGTGGTTGAGGTTTGTGTGTTCACCCCAAAATAGTCTTGCGCCCTGTCCAAGGGTTTGTCCTGCTTTATACCCTAATGCTAGCTGGTATTGGCTTCAGCAGACACCCGTGACTCTGTTCAGGACTAAGCAGATTAGAAAATGACTGACTGACTTTGGTACAGGAAATGATTGAATCAACTTCTATAAAGATTCTCGAATGACTCTTACAGTAGTGTTGTCAATCATCTGTGCAGGCAGTGTGGCGCTGTGGTTAAGGCTTTGGACTATGAGCAGGTCACTTCACTTGCATAAGCTCTAATTACAGTTGATTACATTTCTTTTTGAATTTGCATCTCAAATGTTGCAAAGTGGCTTTAGTTAAAGGCGTTAGCCAAAAATGTAAATGTCATGTACGACTATGCACCACCAGCTTATTTTTACCTAAATTTCACTTTGCTTTATTATGTATTGCCATTTAGTTTCTTACAATATTTCTGTATTAAATGGCCATACACTAAAACCTTTGTTTTAACTCTACAAAACTTTAAAATCACCATCTCTAAAGCAACTTGTTTATTTTTATTGTTGCTTTCCACACTTCTAAATCTCATAAACTAACTAGGCGGCCTGTGGTTCATCAGCTAAAATACAACGGAGGAAGAAACATTAGCTCATATTTTTGCTTTCAATTCATAAAGCGTGTTTCTTTCTGCAATATAAAATCGGCATGTGAACTCCAAAAGTTTCAGAAAAAGTAGCTTTTTATTTAAAAGTCTGCTTGTAACATACAATTAAGTAAAGACTACAATCATATCGAATGTGGCACAATTATAAAAACAACTTGCCAGTTCTGTGGATTAAATATTGCTGAAGGAATTTTCTTAAATGATCAGATTGCATCATTTAATTTTGCATTTTGCAATACTACAAAAGAAAGCTAGGTTTTGTGAAGTGTTTACTTTGGCATGCCACATTTACCATTGAAAAGGTATAACATTTAAAAATCTTACTTAAAGCTTGTGTGTACCAATTAAACATGTGCATGCATTATACTAAAATACAGATAATTACATAACCTGATTTAGTAAATAAGTTGGCATTGAAAAAGTCCAGAAAAGGAAGTATGGATTATTATAAACTTAAAACAACAGTGTAGCAATATTATTGTACCTTAAACTATAAGATCACAATTTAAACTAAAATGAACCACAGGATTAATTGTATGTTAACCTTGTGTGTAAACAAATATCCTATTGTTTTTGATAATGACACAATGTCTAAGAGTTGGAAAATACATGGTAATGGCACAAAAAGCAACCACTAATTAATGATTGATCCCACAACAGAAACTGCTGTCTTTGTTGAGGGATATCCAAGAGTGTTATTTACCCCTCCCAAAATGATGTAAAACCGGAGACAACATGGCAGAAAGGAAGACATAAGATGCTGGGAATTCGAAACATAAAAACAGGTTCTCCCTTTCCTCAACTGAATGTTAACCTTGAGCTTAAACAAATATCCTATTGTTTTTGATAATGACACAGTATCTAAGAGTTGGATGCCAGGAAATCAAAAAATAAAAACAGGTTCTCCCTATCCTCAGCTGAATGGACAGATTAACTGCAATAGTGCTTATTTTATAGCTGTGTGTTACACTCAGTAACCTGTGCCATCTTTGCTGAGGGATCACTAAGAGTGTCAAGCAAGCAGATATTCTTCTGTGACAGCACAGCTGGGAGGTATACTTGGGACAGAAACTTTCAAGCAGTGGGTTTTACAGCAAATCAGCCAGCTGTCAATCAAGCTGCTTACCTAAGACTGACCTTAGTGTGCCTGCTGCCTGCAGGTAACTCACTGCAGGAAAAGTGCAAATTGATTGAAAATGGTAACAAAGTCCACGGCAGGAAGTACTATGCCTCACTGTTAATGATGGCTGTTGTGAATTAAAAGAGTTAAAAAATGGAAATCATGAGATTAAAAATTAATTTGGTAGTTTTTTTTAGGTTATTAATAATTTTTATCTGTAGAAATAATAACATGAGACCTGCCTATATGTCATTTCTCTGTAGCATCTTTTAGTACTAGAACACATTAGGTAAAACTGCTACTTTTGTTATTATAAACAAGCAATTTGAATAAAACAAGACTGAATATAAGGCAAACTGCAAAAATGTTTATTTCTTGGTAATCCTCTACATAAAATGGTTGACATTTTCTTCCATCTCACTTTTTAGAAAATTGTAATATGCCATTCCCTATTAGGCATTTCATGATGTACGTGCTTAAATTTCCAATTATTGCAAAATTTAAATTAGATATTTTTTGGGTTTTATGTTTTGAAACCAAGGAATACCAAACTCAACTATTTAAAATAACCTGAAAAATAATTAAATATTTTGTGTATTGAACAAGCAGCAATGATGAGGCTGGTTCAGGAAAAGTGATTGGAGCTGAAAAAACTACCAAAAACAACCTTTAATTTAGTCTTTTTTCACAAGTCACATTGTTATGTAGTTACATAACAGCCACCCATGCTGTCAAATTAATTACTGACTTTTGAATACAGAGGGAAGGCACAGAATGACTTAAGAATATATTAATACCAAAGAACGCCCTTTACATTCAGAACAGCTTTATTCCTTTTTGGAATTTGGTCACACACTTCCTGAACTGTGTTAAGTGGGGTATTGTACCTCTCTAAAGAAGAAAGAAGAGATGGAAATCTTACTTGGCACAAAGGTTTAATGATGTTTATATATCGCACCGGACTAGGCCATGGAAAGCATTTCAACTCATTCTGGTGTTCATGAACCCACTCTTGTTTACTACACAGTTTGGTAAGTCATCCTGGAATAGGGAGAACCATATTCTAGCTTTGTGAAGCTTGCATTTTCGTTGAGACCAGATCAGAGGTGGTGGTTCACCATTTGCTGTAGTATACAATGAGCTATTCTTTGAATTGTCTAAGCCTATTTGCAAACTTTGACGTGGGACCACGGTTTCTCGTTGCTGACACAGTTTTTCAATTGTTCTACACATGGTGTCATTATTTCTCAGTCACAAACCTATGATAAATGAATTAATTTTTGACTTTGGGCACTGAAATTTTGGTCTACTTGGAACTTTTAGTTCCCTTATGCTGCTACGAAAGCTTACATATCAAGGTGGTAACTGTCAGAAAACAAATTGTATTTCATAATTGGCAATAAACCTAATGTGACTCACCTTTGCAACTTTTATTTCTAACTGGGGTTTAGTTACTTAAAAGTTAAACTCCTTTTACACATTATGTTTCAGGTATTTTGTTGACCCCTATGAATCATATATAAAATTTGCATTTATGTATGTTTTGCTGTTTTGGTCTTAACAGTTTTAAACTACTAATGAAAAAAAATGTAAGCAAGTTATCGGTGACACTACTGGGTTGATGAGTGCAAAGTATTTTAACTGCAGTACATACTTAATAATAATGTAGTCTATATGATTTAAGTGGCTGCATTAGAAGACCCCGTTTCATATCCGTTGATCTGTCACATAAGCAAGCAGTGTTAATAGACCCACGTAACAGGCAGCCCCACTTGACCTTTAAGGCTATCCAAGTGAACTGTATTTTAGCACACAATGACTGATGCTTTGGGCATGCCTACAGTCTAGTGATTTAAATTATTTGGGTTAAATAGGTGGTTTCTCCTAAAATGAAAGATTGTAAAACTCAGATTTTTTACCTTGTTTGTGCTGTAGTCCATCTTTACAATATCGTATTTACCAGTAACTTTTTCAAAATGTTCTCTGTTGTCCCACTCATTCTTAGTCTTATCAAGAAATCTTTTTATAAAAAAAAAAAAAAAGAATCAAACTTCAGTTTGTTTTATTCCAATTCAGACAATTGTTGTCAGCCTTAAATATTAACTATAAGTTTGGTATTTTTCAGGGGCAAGTTATTTCCTCACAATCAGCGTATAATTTGCCACATAAAACCATTTTCATGTGTGTTAATTCAAAAATACTCCGTTCTTGCATCTTACAATGAGGCTTACAGAACCCTAAGTACATACATGATTGAAAAAGCCTTAAAATTAACCAAATAACAACAAATTTGAAGTGGCAAAGGTTTTGATTTATGAAAACGTGCCCTCACATTTATGATGCATCCTCATAATAGAATGAAGCTAGAAATAACCACTTGATTACAGATTCTTAGTCCAACCTTCTCGAGGTAAAGATGCATTTCTTGTTCTTTTATGTGCCTGCAACGTTATAATAACACCAAGCTCATTACAATTTGTGTAGTCATTTTTCACTTGCTACAGTAGCCATCACTGACGGGTTAAGAGTATTTATAAAAATATTTGATATCTCTAGACCTACATGTACCTGTAGTGCCTTTCCTCTGCATACTTATATGTGTGAACACCTCCTCACCAGCACTCCTTCTCTTGAGAGTATTACCGTAAAGCCTGCTTTGCATACTCTTTCATTATATGTGAGGCCCTTTTCTTGCCTCCCGTCTAGCTTTGTACTTGGCCGTCTTTGAGGGCGACTCTTCCTGCATGGCCCATACACCACTACTGCTCCACGTACATCTCACACTCTCAATTCCTCTTTCACCACGTCACCGAAGCCAAACTGACTAATCACACCAAATCCATACTTAACCAATCAGATTGTTCTGAGAAACTGGGCACACAAACCTTAGCACATTTTATTATACAGTAAATAGGATACAAAGCAAGATGCACAATGACTGGCAGCACAGTGAAAAGAGAATGTAGGAGTTTCATCATATTTTACACACATAACAGAAACTCTGAACTGAGCTTATTACACTGCATTGCATTTTTAATAAAAGCATTATATTTTTAAGGTGCCAAGCCACTTTTGCTGCGTCTTGCACTTGCACAATCAAAAATCAGAAATAAGTTGATTGAAACAGCCAAAAAAAACGATTATTTTTTTTTTAGTACATTACGAGTCAATTATGCAGATGACTAATAAAAGGACCGAGCACAATGTTTATAAATATGTAAATTCATCGACTTTCGTGGTAATCAATCTGTAAAAACATGCAGAAAAAACATAAAACTTTGGCTTTGCAAAAGGAAGGACAGACCACTCTGCCTATGTTAAAAACTCTACACTGAACTATCAGACTTCAACCAGATTACACTTGGGTGAATTGGCATTGCTAAAGTGGCCCTATAGTGTTTATGTGTTTGCACTGTGATGGACTGTCATCCATTCCAGGATTGATCCTGCCTCGCATCCAGTGCTTTCTGGGATAGTCTCCAGTGGGACGGAAACCCTGCCCTGGATAAAGGGGTTAAAAAGATGGATGAATGTATGCAGAACTTGAAGTGAGGCAGTACACACCAACACCCCATACTGACTTTCTCCCGTTCCAAGTACTGGATGCACACCTATAATGTCTGCTCAGTTCTTGTCACTTCACTGCCTGCTGCACAAGCTCAGTATTCTCACTGAAGCACACCTGCTTTAGCAATCAAGCTGGAGCAGACAGTATATCCATAGTGAAAGAAAATATGCAATTATAATTGTGAATTTTTAAATTATTATTATCTACCTGTCTACAAAACAGATACAGCAAGGGAACCATGGAGTAAGACAAAAGGTGAAGTTGGTGAAGATGTGAGGCTCACAGCCAGTTTCCTTTTAAAATGGCTCAATCTCACAAAAAAGGTTAGCTTTATTCCTTCTTAAAACAACATGGATATGTTGTTATGCAATGTGTGCATAACCTCAATATGCAAATCAATGCTCAATAACATTTTGGCTTAAAAAAAAGCTTTAAATCTTACAAAGAACATCTTTTCTTTTTCGTCATGTATGAACAAGAGTTTCCCCTTTGAGCCCCATTATAACATGCAAGAACTGACCATTAAAATTTACAAAAAATGCTTCACTTTAGAGCAGAGTTTTTATGTGGCAAATTAACATATACCATGACTATGAAGAAATAACTTCAACAATGCTGAACGTATGCTTTAATTCTGCCAAATTCTTTCTCAATAAACTTTCCAACAAGATGAAACGACTATTAACCTTGGATTTAAATCTGTATTTTCATTTTTTATTGTGCACTTTTGGATATTCTTTGGAAGCTTGAATTTTAATCTCCAGAAATGCCTACAAAGCCTTCATACATATACCACAGACAACATTTTCAGTAAATTACTAGAAAAAACTACTCAAACAGAGATGACAACATTTAACTTTCAATAGACATTTACAACTTACTTCTTTTTAAATATGTTTTTGGCCTTAAGAAGGTCCCCCCCACAAGTCACTAGAGAGGACTGTCCAACCTTGCCAACTGGGGAAAATAAAAAGTCAAGAATCAAGGATGGATCAATGATCATTAAATAACTCACACAGACTGTGTTAAATATCCTTACCTCTTCCCCATCTCATCCAAACACTGAACACAAGTTCACTGTCATCTTGCAATAACTGTATGAGGTAGTACTTGTTGTTGTTGTATTGGACATTGGTCTAATATGGACACAGATAAGATTTGTTTATTATTAATTTTTTTTTCTCTTTTTAGAAAAGAAAGATTCAAACAGAAATACACTTCAAAAATAATATGGGCACACTATACTTTAACAGCTAACCATTACCCTCTTACAATAACAGTTCCAAAATTTTACTTTCAAGTTTGGTCTAAAACTATTGTTCTCATATTGATTCTAATCATACCAAACCAACTATATTCATCAGTTTAAATCACATGTGATTTTAAGAGAAGTGGAATGCAGGTGCATTTTTTGTGTAACTCGTTCTACAACTGAATGTGTCCAAGAATGTGCAACTGCATCTGAATCAGCTTTTTTCTGCTGAAAAATGAGAACTTAATGTTATAGGTAATATGTATATAGAATTTAAAATTTGTGTAGGCTACATCAAGAAAAAAACATTTCATATACATAGATATGATGGCCAATTGCTATAATAGTAACAATTGACTATGAAACTATTGAACTGACACTACTAAGCAAGCAAAAAAAGTCAGTTTACCTATCAACCCAATAAAACATATAGAGAGAGAGAGATTGATTACTTTATTAATTCCAAGGGGAAATTCACATAAAAAGTAGTAAAAAGTGTCCAGGGAATGAGTCCACATAAAAGAAAGTGATAGGAGTTAACAGTGAAATAGAGAAGAATAGAGAAAAAAAGGTAGAAAGATAAAGTCATACACGGAGCTGCTGGAAATGCTGCCACTCGCGTTGCGGCGCCCGAGTCATTGATCTAATGTTCATTCCATGCAGACTAACCAACACAATATACACCAATTTGGTAATTGAAAAAGTAATCATGTGGGAAAATCCTGGCATCTTTTTAACAAGCGCATAAAAATATTTGAATGTTGCAGTATATGCATATTGTCTTGTTGCTATAAATTTGTTTTGATGCCAACAATTATTAAAAGCATTATTGTTGACACACAAAACAAAGACTACAATTTCCCTTCTACCATGCTTTCT
Organism: Polypterus bichir lapradei; assembly: GCA_026402145.1. Lineage (NCBI taxonomy): Eukaryota > Metazoa > Chordata > Cladistia > Polypteriformes > Polypteridae > Polypterus > Polypterus bichir. Next base: position 35,246,545 of record JANRMT010062852.1, on the reverse strand, counting down.
ATATGAAAATTTGTACCAAAAGCTTTAATATTTTAATTAGTATTTCAACATAATCTATACCTTTATGGTTTTCTTACCTGATTCAACATGACGTCATATATATCATCACCTTCACAATACACACGTGCCTAGGAATACAAAAAATTTTTTACAACTAATGCAAATCACAGACTGCATGTCAAATGAAGATAAAAAGTTCACTGTATTTAATATTAATAATCAAAAAACCCTAACAAACCCAAATAAACCGTGAACCCTAGATGAAAACAACCCACACATACCCATAAAGGAAAACAAAATCACACAATGGATCTCAATGAACATAATATTCAAGTGGGAAATCTTTACGAGTAATACCTTATAATTCCAACCAAAATCACCAACCCATTGTGGGCTGAATTCAACATCACACTAAAAATCAGTAACAAAAACTGAAATCATAAGCTGATCCAACTTGCGTGAATTTCATCATGGCAACTCATAATGTAACTCAGTAGTGTGTATGGGCCCCACGTGCATGTATGCACACCCAACAACATTTAGGTTTGCTCATGATGAGACGGCAGATGTGTCCTGGGGGATCTCCTCCCAGACCTGAATGAGAGCATCAGTGAGCTCTGGGACTCTATGGCACTATTTGGCATTATAGGATACACCCAATACATAATGTCACAGTGGTTCTCAATTGGATTCAGGTCTGGAGAATGTGTGGGCCATGCAATGGCTTCAATGCCTTCGTCATCCATAAACTGCCAATATACTCTGGCTACATGAGGCTGGGCACTGGCCTGCAGCAGGAGGAACCCAGGGCCCACTGCACCAGCATAACATCCGACAATGGCTCTGAGGAATTCACCACAGTACCTAACTTCCAAGCTTGTGGAGGTCTGTGCCATCCTCCAAGGATATACCTCCCCAGACCATCGCTGACCCACTGCCAAACTGGTTGGATGATGAGGCAGGCTGCATAATGTTCATCACGGTGTCACCAGACTTTTTCACATCTGTCACATGTGTTCAGTGTGAACCTCTTCTCATCTGTGAAGAGAATGGGGCACCAATGGCGGAGCTGCCAATTGTAGAATTCTCCAAGATGCTAACTGAGCTACACGGTGAAGAGCTGTGAGCACAGGTCTCACTAGAGGACGCTGAGCCCTCCCTGCCACCCTCATGGAGTCCGTTTCTGACAAATCTTTTCAAAAACATTCATGCCAGAAGCCAGCTGGAGGTCATTTTGTAGGGCTCTGGCACTGCTCCTTCTGTTTCTCATCACACAAAGGAGGAGATACCAGTCCTGCTGCTGGGTTGATGCCCAGTTGCTCTGACTTCATAAATCATGGAGACTTTAGAGAGACTGGTCCTAAAACAGCTATGACCCCTGGTTTCCGAACATCTGGATCCTCGGCAGTTTGCCCATCAGACAAATATAGATGTGGAGGATGCTCCGATTTATATGCTCCAGAGCCTACTCCGACTTCGACAAAGCCAGCACCACAGTCAGGATACCATTCTTTGATTATTCCAGTTCCTTTAACATCATTCTGCCTTATCAACTAGGGAATAAGCTCAAGGATTTGAATCTTGATGCCCGCACAATCTCCTGGATTATGAACATACATCCGTTTACGGGTCTGAGAGACTGACTGTGTGTCAGAAATGTTGATGCGCAATACTGGAGGCACCTCTGACGACTATCTTATCTCCCTTTTTCTCTACCTTCTGCACAACAGTCCTGCTAAGCACAATAACAATGCTTGCCATCTACAGAAATTTTCAGATCAATCATCCATCATAGGCTGAATTAATAATGGAGATGAGTCACAGTACAGGAAGGTTTTGGAGGACTTCATCTTGTGGTGCAGGGGGCTGCATTAATAATGGACAGGAGTCAGAGTATAGGAAGGCTGTGGATGACATCTTCTTGTGGTGCAGGGACAACAACATGAAACTCAACATTAGCAAAATAAAAGAGCTGGTGGTGGACTACTGGTGTGCCAAGGAGCCACTGAGACCAGTCAACATACAGGAAAAGGACATGGAAGTGGTACAGAGTTACAAATACCGGGGGGTTCACATAATCGACAAAATGGACTGGTCTAACAACACAGTGGCACTGTACAAGAAGTGCCAAAGCAGATTGTACTTCCTACGGAGACTCCGGTCTTTTGATGTACGCAGCAAACAGCTGAAAAAGTTCTACCTCAACTAAGGAAAGTAAAGTCTTTTAATGTATGCAAGCAAACTGCTGGAAAGTTTCATCAGTCCATAGTAACCAATGTGTTGTTTTACACTGCACTCTCCTGGGGAAGCAACTTGAACTCAAAAGAAGAATAATCCTGAACAAATTTATCAGGAAAGCATGCTCAATCACAAGGCAAACCCCGAACACACTGAAAGCTGTTATGGAAAGGGGGATGGTGGCAAAACTGGATGCCACTGAAAAATACCTCCTCAATGTGGCACTCTAGGAGTCTGCTGGGCACTGCTATCAGGCAATTCAACACTTCATCCTGATGTAATCATTAAGTTCATTATTAATTAACTGCACAATATACATGTACCAATTGATTAAATTATTAGCTGTATTGTTTATCTTATCAGTATACATTTTTTTTTTTAATTTCTGCTGCTATATGCATCTGAATTTACCTAAAGGATTAACAACATTTACCTAATCTAATCCAATACCATAACAAATGATATACAGTGGGTACGGAAAGTATTCAGACCCCCTTCAATTTTTCACTCTTTGTTATATTGCAGCCATTTACTAAAATCATTTAAATTAATTTTTTTCCTCATTAATGTACACACAGCACCCTATATTGACAGACAAAAAAAAGAATTTTTGAAATTGTTGCAGATTTATTAAAAAAGAAAAACTGAAATGTCACATGGTCCTAAGTATTCAGACCCTTTGCTCAGTATTTAGTAGAAGCACCCTTTTGAGCTAATACAGCCATGAGTCTTCTTGGGAAAGATGCAACAAGTTTTTCACACCTGGATTTGGGGATCCTCTGCCATTCCTCCTTGCAGATCCTCTCCAGTTCTGTCAGGTTGGATGGTCAACGTTGGTGGACAGCCATTTTTAGGTCTCTCCAGAGATGCTCAATTGGGTTTAAGTCAGGGCTCTGGCTGGGCCATTCAAGAACAGTCACAGAGTTGTTGTGAGGCCACTCCTTCGTTATTTTAGTTGTGTGCTTAGGGTCATTGTCTTGTTGGAAGGTAAACCTTTGGCCCAGTCTGAGGTCCTTAGCACTCTGGAGAAGGTTTTTGTCCAGGTTATCCCTGTACTTGGCCGCATTCATCTTTCCCTCGATTGCAACCAGTCGTCCTGTCCCTGCAGCTGAAAAACACCCCCACAGAATGATGCTGCCACCGCCATGCTTCACGGTGGGGACTGTATTGGACAAGTAATGAGCAGTGCCTGGTTGTCTCCACACATACCGCTTAGAATTAAGGCCAAAAAGTTCTATCTTGGTCTCATCAGACCAGAGAATCTTCAGGTGTCTTTTAGCAAACTCCATGCGGGCTGTCATGTGTCTTGCACTGAGGAGAGGCTTCCGACAGGCCACTCTGCCATAAAGCCCTGACTGGTTGAGGGCTGCAGTGATGGTTGACTTTCTACAACTTTCTCCCATCTCCTGACTGCATCTCTGGAGCTCAGCCAAAGTGATCTTTGGGTTCTTCTTTATCTCTCTCACCAAGGCTCTTCTCCCCCGGTAGCTCAACTTGGCCGGACGGCCAGCTCTAGGAAGGGTTCTGGTCGTCCCAAACGTCTTCCATTTAAGGATTATGGAGGCCACTGTGCTCTTGGGAACCTTAAGTGCAGCAGAAATTTTTTTGTAACCTTGGCCAGATCTGTGCCTTGCCACAATTCTGTTTCTGAGCTCTTCAGGCAGTTCCTTTGACCTCATGATTCTCATTTGCTCTGACATGCATTGTGAGCTGTAAGGTCTTATTTAGACAGGTGTGTGGCTTTCCTAATCAAGTCCAATCAGTATAATCAAACACAGCTGGACTCAAATGAAGGTGATCTCAAGGATGAACATGTAAACTCCACACAAATATAAATATATGAGTGTCACAGCAAAGGGTCTGAATACTTAGGACCATGTGATATTTCGGTTTTTCTTTTCTAATAAATCTGCAAAAATTTCAAAAATTATTTTTTTGTCTGTCAATATGGGGTGCTGTGTGTACATTAATGAGGAAAAAAATTAACTTAAATGATTTTAGCAAATGGCTGCAATATAACAAAGAGTGAAAAATTGAAGGGAGTCTGAATACTTTCCGTACCCACTGTATATTCCACACCACTGTTGGTACTCAACCTTAATGCATCAAAGTAAAGCCCAAGAGAAAAACTGAATGTGTTCCATTCTCAATATCAACCTAAAAGCATATAAATCACCTTACCAGCACTTATTTGTACTCTTGGCACAACTATCGGCAAAATTAGCTTACCCCTTTTAAGTTTCAGATGAAGAGGCAAGAATATAATAAATTCATGGATTAAATACCTTGCCTACTTTAGTTTTGCATTCAGGATCCACTGGTACTCTCCCTTTTAAAACAACCTTCTTCACAACTTCTGCCAAGAGGGAGAAAAAAATCCAACATAAGTTGAACCTTTTGAAAAATCACATTCTACAAACAATCTAAAACATTAAATATCATTCTGAAGTAAATAAAGAGTGCACAGTGGGCAGGAAAACTGCAGACTGGCTTTAGCTTCTAATTCATGTGGGCAGTTTGAAGCAAGAGCTGAACGTATTGTATTGCCAACAATCCTCTGAAAGAAGTAACTTCTTCTCAAATAGTACAGGAACTTTGTTGTTCCTGAAACTACTAATGTAAGTATTGTTGTTGCTGTTCTACGGTGAGTAAGAATTTCATTGTACACTGTACTATGTACACTATATATTTATATAATGACAATAAACTTGAGCTTGGATGGTTGACAGAAACTAACTACAGAGCGAACAAAACTTTCACTTATAAAAGATCAGTTTAGCACTACAAATCAAATGAATATGTTAATCTATACAAGTGTTTCCCAAACTTGGCCCTGGGGATCCCCTGTGGCTGCAGGTTTTTGTTCCAACCAGCTTCTGTTTTTAATTGAACTCCTGGGCTAATTAAGTGAACTGATGATATTTCCCAAGTTCTGTGTTTAGGGAACAATATAGAAGTTAGAAAACTAAGTTTGCTAAAAAAAAATATTAAAATGTACCAAGCAGTTATATAGGAATAATGTCTTTTTTTTCTCTTTTTAACAGTATTTTCATCTTGATTTTCATTCTACTTTTCAAGGTGTTCTAATTGTTTAATTAATCCATTATTTACTAATTAGTGGGTCTGACTCTAACGTAGTTGCAGCCTTTGATTATTCTGTGTTGTTTGACCGCGTGTCTGCTCTACTCGTTTTTAATTGTCATTATTAAGATATAATGAAGGGGGAAAAACTGCACAGACAAAGGGCAAAGTATAATGAAATCAAAAAAAGAGAGTTAAGCATTTAAATCTATAGCAAAAGCAGAACTATTTCTAAATGTCTTATAAATGTACAAAATCATGCTGCTGTGCTTTTCTAAATGTCGAATAAAAGAAAAAAAAAAAAAAAAACAGCTAATTAAGGTGTTCAGTTTAATCAGGTGTTGTCACTGATTAGGAATCTGGTTGGAACAAAAACCTGCAGCCACAGGGGGTCCCCAGGACCGAGTTTGGAAAAAAAAACTGATCTATACAATCTACAATCAAAAGTATAAAAGTCAAACCATAAAATAATGTACATACACAAGGAGGCATGCACTACTCAACTTTATATATATATATATATATATATATATAACACACACACACACACACACATACATACATACATAAACACACACATAAAAATATAGATTTTGGTAATTAATTCATAGATTGGTTTTACTACCATTCTTATCAGTGTTGTTAACAGGAACAGTAGAGACTCTTCTATTTTTGCCACTTCTTCCAGTAACATTCTTCTTCTTCTTCTTCGGAGAGGGGCCATCATCTTCTTCATTTTTTGAAGAATCAGAGACGGATACACGGGTAACGCCATCCCCATTCTCACTGCTGGAAATTGGTATCACTGCCACTACAAAAACAGATTGGTCTGATCACACATTTTTTAGAGCTTACATCTACATAAACCAGAGAAGGAGTTCAACTACCAACTACAAGTTGAATGAGAAATCTGAAATCATTTTTTTTAGCTAATTTGAAATGTACTGTAAAGAAAGGATACTTCAAGAATAATTAAAGTAAAATATAAGAAGTCTACTTAAATCATTAGCAAACAGTCTAATATTCACCATACCAGACTCCACACGTTGAATTCTCCGTTCAAATTTAGTCTTCTTGTTTACTTGCACCATTTTTACCAAGTCCATTATATACTGATTCCTCTTCAAGGCAAGTGTAAGACTTTTCTCATTTTTCTGCAATGCCTGCTCAAGCTGCAAAGATGTCCTAGCCTCATAAGGTATCCATTCTCCATCAGATTCCTCCCACTGCCAGCTAAAATCTTAATCAGATAAGATTTGGTTACGTTCCATATTAGTAGTATGTTAATTTACAATATGAACTACTATTCCACCTACAGGTACATTTTAATAAACTAGAAGATCATCGAAAAGTTAATTTATTTCAGTAATTCGATTCAAAAAGTGAAACTCCTATATTATATGGATTCATTACACACAGAGTAATATATTTCAAGCGTTTATTTCTTTTCATTTTCCTGATTATGGCTTACAGGTAATGAAAACTCAAAATTCAGTATATTACATGAGACCAATAAAAAAAATTATTTTTAATACAGAAATGTTGGCCTACTGAAAAGCATGTCCATGTACACACTCAATACTTGGTCAGGGCTCCTTTTGCAATCGATCGATAGATACTTTATTATATGGGAAATTCACAATTACTGCATCAATGCAGCGTGGCATGGTGGCGATCAGCCTGTGGCACTGCCAAGGTGCTATGGAAGCCCAGGATGCTTTGATAGCAGCATTGTTCGGTCTAGTGCCTCTCATCTTCCTCGACAATACCTCATAGATTCTCTTTAGCTCAGGTGAGTATGCATACACTGGACCTCAAGCAACTTGGGATTTTGTGCCTCTCAGCTCTTTCTCCAGACTCTGGGACCTTGATTTCCAAATGAAATGCAAAATTTACTTTCATCTGAAAAGAGGACTTTGGACCACTGAGTCAGGAATGGCTTGTCAGAAGGAATGCGACAGTTGTAGCCCATGTCCTGAATACATCTGTGTGTGGTGACTCTTGAAACACTAACTCCAGCTGCAGTCCACTCCATGTAAATCTCCCCCAAATTCTTGAATGGACTGTGCTTCACAATCCTCTCAAGGCTGCGGTTATCCCTGTTGCCTGTGCACCTTTTTATGCCACATTTTTTCCTGCCACTCCACTTTCTATTAATATGCTTGAATACAGCACTCTGAACAGCCCAGCTTCTTTAGCAATTACTTTTTGCGGCTTACCCTCCCTTGTGGAGGTTGTCAATGACCATTTAAAGGCTCAGGACACCTTTGCAGGTGCTTTGGGTTAATTAGCTGAGTGGAGTGTGACACCATAAGTCTACAATATTGAACTTTTTCATAATATTCTAATTTTCTGAGATACTGAATTTTGGGCTTTCATTACCTGTAGTCCCTTAATTAGCAAAATGAAAAGAAATAAACTCTTGAAATGTATCACTGTGTGTAATGAATCTATATAATATATGAGTGTCACTTTTTGAATTAAATTACTGAAATAAATTAACTTTTCGATGATAATCTAATTTATTGACATGCACCTGTATGTTGAAATATTCCCTGAATTAGTGCTAAATTAATTAAAGCTACTAAAGTCAAGTATACCCTTAAAGATGTTATTCAAACACACACAAACACATTAAAACCATCTTCTCACAACAAAGAATAAAGACCTTGATTTAAGATACAGTTTAAGTCAAATATTTACATACACTTGGGTGAATTCTTTAAAACTCAGTTTACAACCCCTCCACAGATTACTAACAAAATACAAAGCTGGCACATTTGTGCAGGGCAAAACAATTTTTTTCCAACAATATTCACTGACAGTATTTCACCTTGTATTTACTATATCACAGTTCCAGTAGGTCACAAGTTTAAATACACTTTATTAACTGTACCTTTAAGCAGCTCAGAAATTTCCAGAAAATTATGTTAAGCCTTTAAGCAATTACACAATTAGCTTCTAATGGCCAATTAACCTAACTGGAGTCAACATGTGGATGTATGTTAAGGCCTAGCATCAAACTCACTGCCTTTTTGCTTGACATAATGTGAAAATTAAAAGAAATCAGCCAAGACTTCAGTAACAAAAATGTGGACCTTCTCAAATCTGTTCCAAATGTCTGGAGGTTTCATGTTCAGCTGTACCAATGGTACTACGCAATTATAAACACCATGGAACCAGACAGTCATCAAATCACTCAGGAAAGAGAACCATTCTCTCTCCTAGAGGATGAATGTACTTAAGCACAAAAAGGGCCAATCAATCATAGAACAACAACAAAGGACCTTGTGAACATGTTGGAGGAAACAAGTAGGCAGTAAAACAAGTCCTATGTCAAAATAACCTTATGCTGCAGGGCCACCATAAAAAAGCCAGACTGCAATTTGCAATGGCACATGGGGACCTCTAGTCTGGTGAATCCAACATTGAACTGAACTGTTTATCCATAATGACCATTTTTGTGTTTGGAGGAAAAAGGGTGTGGCTTGCAAGCCAAAGAACACCATCCCAACTGTCAAGCATCGGGTGGGAGCATCATGTTGTGGTGGTTCTTTACTGCGGGAGGGACTGGTGCATTTTAACAAACAGATGGCATCATGAGGAAAGAAAACTACATAGAGATGATGCTCACATGTAAATGGGTTGTCCAAATGGACAACAACCCCAGGCATATATCCAAAGTTGTGGCAAAATGGCTTAAGGACAACAAGGTCAAGGAATTTGGAGGAGTGGCTATCAAAAAGCCCTAATCTCAATCTAATTGAACATTTCTGAGCAAAACTGAAAAGGCCTGTGCGAGCAAGAAGGTCCACAAACCTTACATTTATATTTAATATGCCACACCTGACAAGGTTAGAAATTAACAATTCTATTTAAAAAATTAAGACAAAATTTATTCTTATATAATATACTTATTAATTTTAAGTAACATTGTCACACAAATGGATATAGCACACATTTAAACTTGCAGTGGTTTCATTAAATCTTCTGTTTTAAAGTAATACCTTCTTTTGAAAAGCATGTTAACAGTATTTGTTGTGACATTTTAATACATTTAAAAAAAAAAATCAGACTTTTTGATAAAAAGTGTTATTATAACCATTTTGACAAGAACAAGTCTTCAACAAACCTTGTTAATACTAAATATCCAATTTTCCCAGAATAACATGTAATCAAGTTTTGAAAGTCCCTAAAGTACTACCACAATCCACCACAATACTTGGCAATTTATTCCAAATATTTAATGGTATCTGTTATGGAAAAAGATGATCCGCTATGGGAACTCCTAATGGAAGCAGCTGAAAGATGATGATTTATGGATGTCTGTATGAAGGAAGGGCGGCACGGTGGCACAGTGGTAGCGCTGCTGCCTCACGGTTAGGAGACCCGGGTTCACTTCGTGGAGTTTGCATGTTCTCCTCGTGTCTGCGTGGGTTTCCTCTGGGTACTCCGGTTTCCTCCCACAGTCCAGAGACATGCAGGTTAGGTGGATTGGCAATTCTAAATTGTGCCTAGTGTGTGCTTGGTGTGTGAGTGTGGGTGTGTGTGTCCTGAGATGGGTTGGCACCCTGCCCTGGATTGGTTCCTGCCTCGCACCCTGTGTTGGCTGGGATTGGCTCCAGCAGACCCCCGTGACCCTGTGTTCAGAAATGGATGGATGGATGGATGTATGAAGGAAACTTTCAGAGGCATTTTTTGGGTATTTAGTACACTGTATTAATCCCCAAGAGGAAACTGTCTTTTTGCATGATCTTTGGAGATCAGAGCGCTGGGTCAGATCTTTTCAGAAAGTAACAGGATTTGAACCAGCAACCTTCCAGGTACCACCAGCACAGACCCTTAGCCTCAGAGCCACCACCATATTAAACAATATCAAGATATAAACCAATATTTACCCTTAACATGTTTTAACCTATGTGACTTTCATCTGTGTACTTTAAGAACTCAGATTAAAATAAAAGCTATGATAAAATGGATTGATTCACTTCAGAAATCTGCCTACCCAACCAGTATGGATTGCAAACCAAGACCCAAGTCTGAATGATCTGAAAGGTGATAGAGGACACTTGGACACACTCCCAAAATTTTGGATCTATGTAAAATTCCCAATTAACTAGGGACAAGGCCAAAAATTAAAACAATTACTATACTGAATTATTTACATTCTATCATGAAACAATCTTAATAACATAAACTATATGTGAATTGTAACAATTTATGAACAGCAAAAAAGTAATGCAAGTAATTGTGATGCATCCTAACCTGAACTAAATTTGTCCTGGATAAGCCCATTAATTAAATGATATTAAACCTATTCTTGTTTCTTTGATAACTCCACAATTTGAAAGAGCCTGACAACAACCACTATATTTATAATTCTTTTTCTTCTAAATTGTTCTTACATTTGCTGTGCTGTCGAACTGCGATTCTTATTTTCCTTTTGACACCTGACTGTATGTTCTGCTGGGTCATATTCTTCAAATCTACTTTGAGCCCATCTCCGGAGTCAGGTGTCAAACTAACTGAGGATTTCCCACTTCTGAAATGGGTAGAGAAAAACAGGAGTTACAGAAAGAAAACTTAAAACTTTTTAAAGGGTAATACTCGATCAATACTGTCCAAGCATAACTTTATATTACCTTTTATATCTGTACAGGATTAAATCACAATTATTATGTGTTTTATGGGCTGAGAGATGAGAAATTCAAATATGTTATTAAAAAAATGTAAGAAACCAGAAAAAAAATTTGATCAAATGTAGCTTTTTTGCACCAACAAACTTGTTTGTCATTTTGGTTTTATTATTAATTTCCTTTGGAGTGCTGGCTGTAACTTTTGTTTCAAGAGTTGTACTAAGCTTTAGCCTACCTGAAGGCATCTGCGATCTGAGAGTTCAAATGATCTGAAAACACACTCCAGTCACCAGGTTCATCTCCTTCCCACTCCCAACGCATATCCGAATTTGACCTCTCGTCGTCATCCTCTTCTTTTTTCACGACCACTGCAGGTTTTACATCTTCATCATCCTCCTTCTTTATCTTACGTTTTTGCCCAGCTAAAATATTAAAAATTGGCAAATTATAAGTATCATATCAGCAGAAGGTTCATGTGTGTACACAAATTTAAACCCAACCTAGTAACCCTGTCAAAATCTTAATCGTACATCTACAAATCAAAAATCTATACAACTAACTTTAAATACGTAATCGATATTTCATTTACGTACGTTTGTTTATTACATGTTGGAAATTACTATTATACAAAATATATTTTAGTAAGACTGAAATAAGAATACTAAGTTCAATTTTAATAATTCAAGTTACAACAAGTGGGGCGGTTTTTAGTACCATTATGTAAGTAAAACACCTCGTATTTAGTTATTAACGTTTGAACGCAATTCGATAATCTGTCACATCTTTTTGTATTCCAACGAGTTGATTAAGAGTTTTACAGTCCCGTACCTCTAACTGTGGCCGCCTGGGTTCCACTGCGACTACTCCTTCGGGACATCACTGCTAACGAGTTAAACCAGGACCAGGAAGGCTGTGTTCACGTCGCTACAATAACCGTGACTCCCTGAAAAAGGTCCGTTTACACTACATACGGCGTCACCATCAACGTTCTACAGCTGCAGCATTACTTTAAACCGGCCTCGATTCTGGCAAGTGTGAGAAGAAAAATGTGCAACTGTCTTTAAGAAAGAGCTAGAACAAGTCGAAACCACCTCGTGGGGGAGAAAGGAGGGAAAAGAAAATAAGAAACACGAACGGAGGTATATGGGCGTTACTCACAAAAAAGTAGCCAATTATCTTTTGATATAGGCGTGTCTAATCCAGAGCTCGCGTGTTGATTGGACAGACTTACATCATTTTATGGTAACCAGAAACAAACTGTACTGGAATACAACAAAACATTTTAAAGGGGAATTGTACCAAATAGTCTGTGAATCATAAATCGTTATACAATAGAAACAAAAGTAAATAGCCCAGAATTTTAAAAAAATCTAACTTCTAATCTGTAACAATCAAATGATGTAATTTTAATTCGCGCTATTTCGTGTTGCGTCATCATCAGAAATAAAAAACAATCCCAGTCACACTCGACTTTCCTACGGAAACGTATTAGGGCCATAGTGAAGAAAAGAAAATACGGGCACAGTGAAGAAAAAAAAACTATGTCGAGAATAAAGTCGTCGATATATTGACTTTATTCTCGACATTTCCACTTTAATCTCGACGTTTACCAATCACCACCTCAGTTCCTATCCTTCCTTTTTCTTTCTCCACATAACCAATCACCACACGATAAACGTCTTTGTGAAATTAAAACTAGTTATAAACTTAGACGACGGAGTGTTTGGAACTTTGAAAATTTTTCGTTATACATGTTGTAATTATGCCGTCCATTCAGGGTTGCGCCCATCCCAGCATACATCGTTTGCTAGGCAAGAACACATCCTGATCGGGGCGCCAGCACATTGCAAGGTGAATACGAGCGCACACATACACTAACAGGGTCAATATAGCATAACAAAACCCCACATCCTACATGACTTTGAAAGGAAACTGAAGCACGCCGAGTAAACCCACCAGAAAAACATGCAAACTCAAGGCAATGAACACCTGGGACCCCCTTGCTGCGATGCAACAGTGCAACCTCCACGCCACCGTGCCCCCACGAGTTTAATACATGCTTTAATGCATTTCATCATGAAAATTATATGAAGTATTTATCTTAGCATTCTGAATGTTCAGGGAGCAGGAACAGTGGCGTAGCTTGGGGCAAGGGGGGACATATGTCCCTGGGCACAGCCTCCAGGGGCGCCAAATTGATGTTACGAAATTTTACAATGAAATGTTTTCCATTCTTAAATGCTCTAAAAAGTAAATAAAAAACATTCGCATACTCAGTCTATCACTCCATCAGTATGAGGATATCTTTTTCCTATGTTTTTTGTCTCTTTCTGATTTCGAAGCACGTATTAGTTCTATATACCCAACAGACAATAATTTATCCCCTCCACTACTCTAACATGCTTGAGTCCCACCCAGAAACATTTTTGACGTTATTAAACAGGTCGCGCGACTGACATGAGTCATTAGTGTATCATTGTCTTAGTTGTTGCAAACGCCATTTCTGTGTGTCAAGTGATTTGTGTTTATGTGTTTGATAGAAAATTGATTGGGCTGTGGTGAAGTATTCTAGTAAATGGCTGCAAAAGTCTAGACGTTTCCCCATCATATTTTCGTACGAATAAATTGTAAGTAATGCAGTTTTTATAAATATATAATTATTTTGCTTTATAATTTGCTATATACAGTTAGGTCCATAAATATTTAGACAGAGACAACTTTTTTCTAATTTTGGTTCTGTACATTACCACAATTAATTTTAAATGAAACAACTCAGATGCAGTTGAAGTGCAGACTTTCAGCTTTAATTCAGTGGGTTGAACAAAAAGATTGCATAAAAATGTGAGGCAACTAAAGCATTTTTTTAACACAATCCCTTCATTTCAGAGGCTCAAAAGTAATTGGACAAATTGAATAACTGGAAATAAAATGTTCATTTCTAATACCTGGTTGAAAACCCTTTGCTGGCAATGACAGCCTGAAGTCTTGATCTCATGGACATCACCAGATGCTGGGTTTCCTCCTTTTTAATGCTCTGCCAGGCCTTTACTACAGCGGCTTTCAGTTGCTGTTTGTTTGTGGGCCTTTCTGTCCGAAGTTTAGTCTTCAACAAGTGAAATGCATGCTCAATTGGGTTAAGATCAGGTGACTGACTTGGCCATTCAAGAATTTTCCACTTCTTTGCTTTAATAAACTCCTGAGTTGCTTTGGCTGTATGTTTTGGGTCATTGTCCATCTGTATCATGAAACGCCACCCAATCAATTTGACTGCATTTAGCTGGATTTGAGCAGACAGTATGTCTCTGAACACCTCAGAATTCATTCGGCTGCTTCTGTCCTGTATCACATCCTCAATAAACACTAGTGTCCCAGTGCCACTGGCAGCCATGTACGCCCAAGCCATCACACTGCCTCCACCGTGTTTTACAGATGATGTGGTATGCTTTGGATAATGAGCTGTTCCACGCCTTCTCCATACTTTTTTCTTGCCTTCATTCTGGTAGAGGTTGATCTTGGTTTTATCTGTCCAAAGAATGTTTTTCCAGAACTGTGCTGTCTTTTTTAGATGTTCTTTAGCAAAGTCCAATTTAGCCTTTCTATTCTTGAGGCTTATGAGTGGCTTGCACCTTGCAGTGCACCCTCTGTATTTACTTTCATGCAGTCTTCTCTTTATGGTAGTCTTGTATATCGATACACCTACCAAGCCCTGGAGAGTGTTGTTCACTTGGTTGGCTGTTGTGAAGGGGTTTCTCTTCACCATGGAAATGATTCTGCGATCATCCACCACTGTTGTCTTCCGTGGACGTCCAGGTCTTTTTGCGTTGCTGAGTTCACCAGTGCTTGTTTTCTTTCTCAGGATGTACCAAACTGTAGATTTTGCCACTCGTAATATTGTAGCAATTTTTTGTATGGGTTTTTTCTGTTTTCGCAGCTTAAGGATGGCTTCTTTCACCTGCATGGAGAGCTCCTTTGACCGCATGTTGTCTGTTCACAGCAAAATCTTCCACATGCGAGCACCACACCTCAGGTCAACTCCAGGCCTTTTATCTGCTTAATTGATAATGACATAATGATGGACTTACCCACACCTGCCCATGAAATAGCCTTTGAGTCAATTGTCCAATTACTGTTGAGCCCCTAAAATGAAGGGATTGTGTTAAAATGCTTTAGTTCCCTCACATTTTTATGCAATCGTTTTGTTCAACCCACTGAATTAAAGCTGAAAGTCTGCACTTCAACTGCATCTGAGTTGTTTCATTTAAAATTCATTGTGGTAATGTACAGAACCAAAATTAGAAAAAAGTTGTCTCTGTCCAAATATTTATGGACCTAACTGTACTTTCTTTAAAATCATTTTTAAATGCAGAAAACAATTTTGTTTTCTTACAAAAACTAATGACGGATTTAGATTTTAAAGAACACGAGGCGGCGTTATCATTTTCTGAGACTTATATGAATTTGTTTTCTTAAAAAACTATTATTTTAAATACATTTTTAAAAATTTTCTTTCCCTTCCCCAATGCATTTTGGCAAACAGGAGGGGGCATGAAATCTTCAGTTGTCCCCGGGCACTGAAAACCCTAGCTACGCCTCTGAGCAGGAATATCATAAAATTAATGTATTCTGTGTGGTGATCACTGCCTGCACTTCCTCTCAGTGCAAGAGGAAGTCAGTTTAAGAAGCACATAGCGATTAACATGGGTCAGGGAACACTTACACAAAGCATTTAATGTGCTACATACTGTAACTTATGACGGGGTTTGAGAAAATCTAGTAAATTAAATATTCATTTTAACATGAAGTTTAGTTTACAATGTTCTACTTTAAAGACAAACTACGAAAATAAAGTCAACATGTCGATTTTAATCTCGACATAACGGTGAGATTAGAGTGAAAATGTTGAGAATAAAGTCCACATGTCTTTATTCTTGTCATAAGCATCGACATTAAAGTGGAAATGTCGAGATTGACATATAGTTTTTTTTCCTTCACTGTGTCCATATTTTTTTTTTTTCTTCACTATGGCCTGGAGCCATTTGCATCTGATTGGTGTCCCTGGTGTGTGGGTGTGTGTGTCCTGAGGTGGGCTGGCACCCTGTCCTGGGTTTGTTCCTGTCTCGCGCCCTGTGCTGGCTGGGATTGGCTCCAGCAGACCCCCGTGACCCTGTGTTATATATATAGGAACAGACCCCGGGCAGGGTGCCAGCCCACCGCAGGGCCCACACACACACCAAGCACAATTTTAGGATTGCCAATGCACCTAACCTGCATGTCTTTGGACTGTGGGAGGAAACCGGACCACGTGGAGAAAACCCATGCAGATATGGGTAGAACATACAAACTCCATGCAGGGAGGACCCGGGAAGCAAACCCAGGTCTCCTTATGTGCCACCATGCCGCCCTACTTCAAAAAAAGTCTCTCAATTTACTAGCTGAGCATTTAATACAAGTATGCATGAAATGTGTCTCCGGTACATATCATGCACATTGCTTCCAAGGTCTGTTCCGTGCCAGTAACATTTGAAGCACATCAAATTGTGCACTAATGGATAATATGGGGCCCATATGGGTTAGTACACAATTACTGATTGTCTGATTGCCAGTTGTGCTGGAAGTGAGCAAAAACTTAAGATAGTTTGGATGTCTAGGTTGGGAACCCCTGGTCTAGATAACATGCACCTACACATGAATCAATCATTTTAAATAATGAAAAATGTAACATTTGACATCAACTTATTTCTCAAACACCCTTACCCATGGTGACATACAGCATTTTACATGTAATTGGTTATGGGTTTTTTTTGTTTTTTATTTGGAGCACAAGCAGGTGAAGTGACTTGCTCATGGTCACGCAGTGTCAGTAGAAGGAAAAGTCACTCAAGTTAAAGGTACTTATCCTGTAAATTCATTGTGGCTCTTGGTATAAAAATTAAATTACATTTTGAGTTTGACAACTGTTAAATGTAAAAAACTATTCTGAGGTACTTTTAACAAATCATTGGTTAGTAGTTGGGACTTGGCACTTCAGACCCTCGGATTGTGGGTACAGATCCTGCTACTCACACTGTGTGACTATAAACAAGCTGCTTCTCTTGTCCATGCTCCAGGAAAAACAAAAAAAACAAAACAAAAATATAACCCATTGCTTCTCTATTGTTTTTAGTTGCCTTGGATAAAGGTGTCAACCAAATAAGTAAATGTAAGTCTTTCATTACTTAATATGACTGCTTCAAGCCTAGGCACAATTGCTAGATCAGAAGTTCCCAAACCCATACCCCAGGGTCCCCCACACTGTCCAGATTTTGTTCACTCCCAGCACCCCTGTACCAGACAATCAGTAACAGTGTGATGATATGGGCCCCGAAAGGCACAGAGTTTAAAAAATATGGTGTATTATATTTATGTATTCCTTTTCGGGCTATTTTCAAAAGTAGGCAAGCAAACCTTATAAAATAAATATTTTTGACACTTCTGTGGGGCATTACATTCCCTGGGCGGTTCTGTAGAAAATGTTTTCTTCTCTAAGCATGTTAATGTGATTGTAATCCACCAAGTTCTCATGCTATCCCATTTAGAATATATACTGCTAAAAAAAATTAAAGGAACACTTTTTAATCAGAGTATACCATCACGTCAATGAAACTTCTGGGCTATTGATTTGGTCAGTTAAGTAACAGAGAGGGTTGTTAATCAGTTTAACAACAACAACAACAACATTTATTTATATAGCACATTTTCATACAAAAAAAATGTAGCTCAAAGTGCTTTACATAATGAAGAATAGAAAAATAAGAGACACATTAAGAAAATAAAATAAGTCAACATTAATTAACATAGAATAAGTGTAAGGTCCAATGGCCAGGGGGGACAGAAAAAAAAATTAAAAAACTCCAGACGGCCGGAGAAAAAAAATAAAATCTGCAGGGATTCCAGGCCATGAGACCGCCCAGTCCCCTCTGGGCAATCTACCTAACATAAATGAAACAGTCCTCTTTGTATTTATGGTTTTCACGGAAGGACTTGATGATGATGATGATCACGTGGACTTCTGGCTTTTAGTCCATCAATGCTGGGACATCATGGTGCTTTGAGTAAGTTGGTGGTGGCGCAGGCCGCCACCACAGAAAAACCGGAAAAAGAAACAGAAGAGAGAGTAGGGGTCAGTACGGATTTTAGTGCCACCATGAATAGTTATTATAATGAATTGAACATACAGAGTATCAGGATTAAGATAAAGTGAAGTTATGAAAAGGCCATGTTAAAGTAATGTGTTTTCAGCAGAGTTTTAAAGTGCTCCACTGTATTAGCCTGGCGAATTCCTATTGGCAGGCTATTCCAGATTTTAGGTGCATAGCAGCAGAAGGCCGCCTCACCACTTCTATTAAGTTTAGCTTTTGGAATTGTAAGGAGACACTCATTTGATGATCTAAGATTACGATTTGGAATATAGGGTGTCAGACATTCCGATATATAAGATGGAGCGAGATTATTTAAGGCTTTGTAAACTATAAGCAGAATTTTAAAGTCAATTCTGAAAGACACAGGTAACCAGTGTAGTGACATTAAGACTGGAGAGATGTGTTCGGATTTTCTTTTCCTAGTTAGGATTCTAGCAGCTGCATTCTGCACTCGTTGCAAATGATTTATGTCTTTTTTGGGTAGTCCTGAGAGGAGTGCGTTACAGTAATCTAATCGACTAAAAACAAAAGCGTGAATTAATTTCTCAGCATCTTTCAATGATATAAGAGGTCTAACTTTTGCTATATTTCTTAAGTGAAAAAATGCTGTCCTAGTGGTCTGAAGAATATGTGATTTAAAATTCAGGTTACAGTCAACGGTTACCCCTAAGTTTTTTACTTCGGTCTTAACTTCTAATCCTAATGCGTCAAGATTATTTTTGATAACCTCACTTAATCCGTTTTTGCCAATCAATACAATTTCAGTTTTCTCTTTATTTAACTTGAGAAAATTACTATTCATCCATTCAGAAATACAGAAATACCAGTAAGACATTGTGTTATTGATTCGAGAGAGCCGGTGTCATCAGGTGCTACTGATAAGTACAGCTGTGTGTCATCAGCATAGCTGTGGTAGCTCACGTTGTAACTTGAGATAATCTGACCTAACGGAAGCATATAGATTGAGAAAAGAAGCGGACCCAGGATAGAGCCTTGTGGAACCCCATATAGAATATCATGCGTCTTTGAGTTGTGATTACCACAATTAACAAAGAATTTTCTCCCTGCCAGGTAGGATTCAAACCAATTTAAGACATTACCAGAGAGGCCCACCCATTGACTAAGGCGATTTCTAAGAATATTGTGATCAATGGTATCAAACGCGGCACTCAGATCGAGGAGGATGAGAACAGATAAATGGCCTCTGTCTGCATTTAATCGCAAGTCATTTACTACTTTAACGAGTGCAGTTTCTGTACTGTGATTAGTTCTAAAACCTGACTGAAATTTATCTAGAATAGCATGTTTACTTAAGTGGTCGTTTAACTGCATAATTACTGCCTTCTCTAGAATTTTACTTAAAAAGGGCAGGTTAGAGATGGGTCTAAAATTTTCAAAAGCAGAGGGGTCAAGATTATTTTTCTTGAGTAGGGGTTTAACTACAGCAGTCTTAAGACAGTCTGGGAAAACCCCCGAATCTAATGACGAGTTTACTATGTCAAGGATATTATCAATAAGCGCGTCTGATACTTCCTTGAAAAACCTTGTTGGTATTGGGTCAAGGACGCAGGTGGAGGGTTTCATTTGAGAGATTATTCTATGTAAATCAGGTAAATCTATCCTGGTGAAAGAATTGAATTTGTTTATAACGGAGTACTGGGGCTTAGGAGGTTCCACAGTGTTGGGGAGATATACTATATTATTTCTAATATCATTAATTTTTTGATTGAAAAATATAGCAATGTTCTCACAGGTTTCGCTGGAAGTATTATGGGGGCATTCCTTTGTGTTACCTGGGTTTAGCAGAAGATCAATTGTAGAAAATAGGACTCTGGGATTACTAGCATTTTTATTTATAATATTAGAGAAATAGCAGCGCCTCTCAAGACGGACTGCGTTATTGTATTGTTATTTTAACCTTCAATATCTCATAATGGATAGTAAGTTTAGTTTTCCTCCATTTATGCTCAGCTCTACGACATATTCTTTTTAAGTCAGACACTCTTTGGGTCTTCCAAGGTATAATAATGCTAGAAGATTTTTTAATTGTCTTTTCAGGTGCAACTATGTCAACAGCAGCTCTCACTTTAGAATTAAAGTTTTCCACCTTACTATTAACATCATCCTTGCTATTGTAGCTGGCACTATAACCGGACTGATTGCTTAGAATGTTTGTAAGTTTTACAGCTGCTGAGGAGTCAAAGAAGCGTTTTTTAAGAATATGCTTCTCATGTTTGTTTTCTATCATTATTTCTATACTGAATAGTAGAAGAAAGTGGTCTGAAAGACCAATATCAACGATCTGCTTCACATCAACTGTTAGTCCTTTGGTGATAATTAAGTCTAACGTATGACCTGCTTTATGTGTAGGCTGATTAACGAGCTGTCTCAAATCAAAAGAGTCTAGGAGGTTCATAAATTCCTTTACTTTTAGGTCACACTGATTATCGATATGAAAGTTAAAGTCGCCTACAATTAAGAGTGTGTCATAATTCGTAATTAAAATTGACATTAGGTCTGAGAATTCCTCAATGAAAGACGCGTTAAATTTAGGAGGTCTATACACGGATAAAACTAGAACGTGAGAAACTCCATGAATAACAACGGCGAGATACTCAAAGGACTTAAATTTACCAAAACTAACATCTTTACATTTTAACCGGCTCGAGTAAATGTTTGCCAATCCGCCCCCCTTTTTTCCCTGGCGGTCTGCACGAGTAAAACTGTAATCCGGAGGCGCAGATTCGATTAAAACAGCTGCGCCGTCTGAGCTGAGCCACGTTTCATTTAGTGCAATAAAATCAATGTTTCTATCACTAATAAGATCATTGATAAAAAACGCCTTGTTAGTTAAAGCTCTAACATTTAATAGCGCCATATTTAATGATTCGGGGGGGCAGAGCTGAATTCTATGCGCGTTACTAGTTATTGGAACAGAAACTAAATTATTTTTGTTAGCGCCGCTCTGAGTGTATTTTTTATGTAATCTACAATCTGGTTTTAATGTATTGTTGATCTAAAGTAGTAATTGCAACTAAATTATTGGTGTTTATGCCGCACTGCCTAGACGTTTTACGTGCATTAAGACTGGTTATTAAAGTATTAATGTTGTGTACTTTTACCGAAGACTTTATTAAGCCATTCTGTCCTAGCAAAGCTGTAGTGTTACGGAGGGAGTTTAAAGTAGAAACAGACAGTCAAGATAGACAAATTACCTTAGCGATGTTTTCGGAGAGGACCCGGGCGCCGAATCTATTCGGGTGCAAGCCATCCCATTTGAACAAACGCGGTCTTTCCCAAAAAAGGTCCCAATTATCGATGAACCCGATGTCTTGAGACTCGCAGAAGCCTTTCAGCCAGTTGTTTAATCCCAGCAGACGACTATAGTATTCATTTGATCGTCTGACGAGAGGTAGTGGACCCGAGATGAAAATTTTTGCCGATGGGGTCCTCTCCTTCGTGTCTTTAATTAGTGCTGCGAAGTCATCCTTGAGAATCTCAGACTGTCGGTGTCTTATGTCATTTATGCCGGCGTGTAAAATGATGGATCCAACTGCTCTCTTGTGTTTCTCGAAGATGGTCGGCGCCCGTCTCATCACGTCTCGGACTCGAGCACCGGGAAAACAAGAAACAAAAGATTTTTGATTAGGGCATGTGATATTAAGGTTTCGTACTATCGAATCACCTACCACGATTATATCACCCGGGGTTGAAGGCAAACTGGGGACGCGGAGAGGGTTGAACCGGTTCTGGATTGGGATGCTCGCCTGTGCCGATGGAGGTGTTCTAGCCTTGAACCCCCGCCTGCATGTCTGAAATACGCCAAGCTGTTTTGGTGTTAATAAAATTAACAACAGGGGCACTAGAGGGGCAACAATGAGACGACCCCCAAAACAGGAATGGTTTAACTGGTGGAGCTCACTGACATTTTTCCCTCCTCATCTGTTTTTTCACTAGTTTTGCATTTGGTTACGGTCAGTGTCACTACTGGTAGCGTGAGGCGATACCTGGACCCTACAGAGGTGGCACAGGTAGTCCAACTTCTCCAGGATGGCACATCATATCTATCTATCTATCTATCAATACGTGTCATTGCTAGAAGGTTTGCTGTGTCTCCCAGCACAGTCTCAAGGGCATGGAGGAGATTCCAGGAGACAGGCAGTTACTCTAGGAGAGCTGGGTAGGGCCGTAGAAGGTCCTTAACCCATCAGCAGGACCAGTATCTTTTTCTTTGGGCAAGGAGAAACAGGATGAGCACTGCCAGAGCCCTACAGAATGACCTCCAGCAGGCCACTGGTGTGAATTTCTCTGACCAAACAATCAGAAACAGACTTCATGAGGGTGGCCTGAGGGCTCGACATCCTCTGGTTACCCCTGTGCTCATTGCCCGGCACTGTGGAGCTCAATTGGCATTTACCATAGAATACCACCATTGGTGCCCTGTCCTTTTCACAGATGAGAGCAGTTTTACCATGAGCACATGTGACAGATGTGAAGGGGTCTGGAGAAGCCATGGAGAACGTTATTTTGCCTGTAACATTGTTCAGCATGATCGGTTTGGTGGTGTGTCCATGATTGTTTGGGGAGGCATAACCATGGAGGGACACACAGACCTCTATAGGCTAGATAACGGCACCTTGACTGCCATTAGATATTGAGATGAAATACTTGGACCCATTGTCAGACTCTGTGCTAATGCAGTGGGTCCTGGATTCCTCCTGGTGCTCGAGTGACCTCAATCAAATAGAACACCTCTGGGACACTATGTTTTGGTCCACCCGACGCTCCCAGGTAGCACCTCAGACTGTCCAGGAGCTCAGTGATGCCTTGGTCCAGATCTGGGATGAGATCCCCAGGATACCATCCGTCATCTCATTAGGAGCATGCCTAGAGATATAGAGATATTTCCAGCAGGATTTTTTATGCATTGAGAGCTGATGTGTTTTCAAAGTGTTCCTTTAATTTTTTTGAGCAGGTTATATATTCATTGACTTGATGCTATACTCTGATTAAAAAGTGTTTCTTTAATTTTTTGTGCAGCAAATACACACACACACACACTCCTCTTCCACCTTTTGTGATTAATGTTCAGGATTTTATGAATAAGATTTTTACAAATAATATAATATGTGATCACTTCATTAAACAAATATGTTCTATGCACATATTGTACTGTAGCAGCTATCTGTATTACATGTTTAGTCAATATGTTACACATAAATTGTGTGTTAACTTCGTAAAGTTACCTTTGCCTCCAAAACTACAGGTTCACTTTAAAAAAAGATATATGCTGCTATGGTCAAAATAAGGCATTGTGTAGGTTCCCACAGGAAATGTTGGGGCATCAACCTGATCATCCCCATTTAATACAGTCCAATAAATGAAACAAAAAGGGCTGCTAAGCACACCTCTATAACTAAAGAGCAACAAGAAAAGGCAAGTAAGCCAATCTCATCTGGTAAATTTTTGTGAAGTTTCTCGTAGCTTCACCCTTTGGCTCAGTTGAATCAGAACTGACTGGCTCTTTCTGGCAGCAGTGGGCTTCAAACGCGAAAGACCAGAAAGGGCGGTGTCAATTGCCTTTACTGGGTGACTGCTCGCTGGGAGAAAAGAAGAGGAGAAGGTTAGCATGAGTACCCCCTCTTGGCCTGGGGTGGTATTACCTGCTTCAGATGAACCCTGAGAGTGATCCACAGACACAGATGCATGACACTATATATTTATCGTGATAATTTTTTAGACATACATTTAATCTTAACATGATATAATAATTGTTATATTAATCACAAAAAGTCTAAATTAGTGGAAGACACTCTAATTCCGGGTGTTCATAAGAAATGTAATGATTTACTTCATTTACTTCATGTGGAATGTAATGATTTACTTCATGTGGTATAAGTGCATAATAAACAACAATAGTTTAGCTGCATCCGATATTTGAAATATTACAATGTGTGCTTCAATTTAAATGTTTCAGATTTATATATTATTGATTTTAAAAGAAATGTATTATTTTTCACTCTCTGATAGAGGTCCATAGAGAGCTTGATCCCTTGTAAAAGACTCAAAATAAAAAATAACATCATATTTGTAATCAATGATCTTGAAATTGTCTAAAACAATACCCACAAATGGTCTAAAATTGCCTAAAAGTTAGGGGTTTTGGGTCTATAGGGCCAAAAACCTTGACATCTTGCATAACTAGACATCAAGATGATTCGAACAGTCTATCATATGAGGGGTTTTTCTTGTACTGGGGAGTCAGGAAGTGCCGGAAAAAAAACGACAACAACCAACTGAAGTGATATATTTTCTGTTGTAGATATTGAAAGTAAGAGCATCTGTTTTTCTCATTGTTCTTACAGTAGTTGTGTAATTTCTTTTTTTTTTTTTATTAATTTTATTACAATCCATACAAAGCAATCAAGTTTTTACAAAGAGAAAAATTAAGAACAGATCGATCCCCACCCCTGAGAGAGAGTGTGTAATTTCTTTGATTGGTTGCTAGACAGAAACAGTTTCCCAGTTTACTTGATATGAGATAATATTTTGAAATTTGACAGAGGATAAAAAGATTCAGAGTATACTGAATACCTTATGGCTTTTAGGAAATATTTTTGTTCATGTGTTTTTTTTATTAAAACAAATCACAATTAAATGAGGAAAACAACACTAAAGATAAAATTATTGATTCTTTATAATTAACAGAAACCCTTTATTTCATTTTTATACTGTGTGCTATGCTATACTGGGTTCTTTTAGGAGTCATTTTAAATACAGTATTGACTTGCATGGAACTGCATTTTAAGATTTTTAAAAAAATAACTTAATTTACGAAAAGGTGGAAGGAGAGTAGTCTGAATTGGGTTGTGAGACTCACGTGCCTCACCTCACACATTGAACTCAGAATTGCCAGCCGTGAGCTTTTCCAATCCCAGTGTCGCTGCATCCACGCAAGTCAGTTTCATTTTTGACGATTGCGCTTCTCCTGCTCATAGCAACACTTGGACCAGGATTTCTGGGACCTCACTCACCCGGATCAGGTGATGCCCTGCAAGGGCAGCGATTGGCTTTTGTCTCAGACCTTCCCCGAGGAGGGGCGTCGAGTGATTAGACACTCCGCATGTGACCTCTACAGTGAGCTTCCTCCCACCTATGCCAATCACATACGCACACAAACTTTATACTGCTCGGATCTGCAACGATTAACGGGTATGGTACTTAGTTGATGTTCTTTCTTAAACTAATTTTATTATGGTTATCTTTATATATCATATAAACAAATAAGCATACAATAAGGTATGTTTCTATCGATCAAAACTTGACGGTGAATGAATTTTCATCCGAAATGCTCTCTTTTCTAGCTCGTCTGTAAAGATATGCTAAATAGGCGTTGCTCATTGGTTGTTTCATTTTGCACCTCCACCTCCACCTTCGCCCGCTAGCTGCTTCACTCCATACCACTGGCCCTCCGATTGTTCAAAAATAAAATTTAAATACTGCGTACGGTGCTCTAATACGGGGTGTTCATAAAAAAGAAATGATTTAGGTAATGCGTTATAAGTTCATAATAAACAAGAAGAGTTACGACAAATATTCTAAACAATAAAATGTTAGCTTCAGTTTAAATCAGTGTTTTTCAACCCGTGGGCTGCCCCAAATGTGGGTCGCTGGAACCATACACGAGTCCGTCAGTTTAGGTTTAACAAATATTACATCAACTATCGCTTTACTGTTTTAAGGACTTACTGATTGCATATTTTAGATCTTCACTCAGTCAAAGCGATATTTGCCCCACCATACTCAGGAATTGAAACGACTGTCATTAAGTCCATTTACGAATAGATGACAGTCTTAACAATGAGAACTTTCAAACAAAACCACGTGGAGTTTCTATTTAAACCAGTGGTTCTCAACCTTTTTCACCATGGGATCCAGATTTTTATCTATTTTGTTCAGTTATGACCATTTATTAGCAGTCATTTTAACGTAAACTAGCCAACATTTTGCCCTAAACGGCACACACAAATAATAGTAAAAATGTATTTAATATTGACACAGTTGGTGTAATACACATCAAAAATAACTCGACACATGGGTGTTTAATACTGAGTCAAATTTAGTGTCCATTTGTCTTTTTTATGGGTATCCTAGTGCTTGTCTGAATTGTCATAAGTGGAGACAGGAACGTATTTTCGTTTGCAGGTTTTCGGGGTATATAGTGTATCTACTGCACAATTCACAAAGGTCGCCTCAAGATTTTCATTTTTTTAATTTAAAAAAATTCGAGCGATTTACTTCGAGCATAACGAAACACCAAGACGAGTCGAACGATATGTTATATGTGGGGATTTTCTTGAAGTGATTTCAAAGAACACAGTAAGATGTTTTGGGTAACATCAACACTGTAAAAAATCACAAAATAAAAAAAAGTACTTTGGCTTGTATCTGTTTTCAAAGAATGACGGTGTGCTGTAAGCTGTTAGGTGTTAGCTCAAGCTGAACTCCTGACATTCTTGTGTCCCACTGTTTCTTAATATACCGGGTATGTTCTCTGTAGGAGGCATACATGCTATTGCTGTATAGGTAAACCAGTTAGGGAAACACCACGTGACTGATGAACTGCGCTAAATGGAGGTTTGTGGTGTTGAGGAACACAACCTCCTTCCCAACGATCGGACATTTATTTACTTGGGTCACGTTCATCTCCAGCTTTAAAAGTTTTAGGAAACTTGACCCTCTTTTGTTAGAGTTGTATGTGCAAGGAATTGAGATGAGTGAAGGAGTGGAGAACAGTGTTAAGAGAAAGGATGGACAAATAGGAAGATAAAAAGAGAGAAATGAAAAGATGAGGTATAGTGTTGAATCAATAAGACAGGAATATATAACAAGACACGAAAAGGACAACAGGTAAACACACAGACAGATGTGACAAGTGATATATAAAAATTATGACAGGTGAAATATAAGATGTATAATCTGCAGTAGATATACATGAATAATACATATACAGTGAAATGAAAAAGAATAGATAGTCAAGAAAGGCAGAGTAGATAAACTTTCCACTGGAAACTGGAATTTGATTACGTACATACTTTTAAGGATATCTGACATGCATATAAAAATAAAAACAAATACAAACATTAAACAAGAAAATATTCGCTAAAATTTTATAGTTCATTAATTTTAAAGTTCACATGATTACGTTGATGAAGAGTAATGTAGAAAAAAAAAGTTGTAATACTTTTTCGAATTTAGGCAAATTTTGATCAGATACACATTTTTCAATGCACTGGTCTCTTTGAAAGAAGATCGACATCTCTCTCTTTGGTAAACACACCTGTCTTTCTGTCACAAAGAGGTGTTTCCTAAATCTCCCGGATTGAGGTTGGGGACATGCGCTGATCCCTAGAACACATTGCAGAACCATTTTTTCCGTAATTGTTTAAGGAAGACTGGCGGATTTTTTTTGCTGTAGGACCAAGCGGAAGTTGTGCTAAACACGGGGTAACAACAGCAGGCATGGCAACCTTGTGCAGCAGAGTTTCGCGCGTGTGCACGTTTGGTAGGAGGTTAGCTTTGCGGGTAAGTGTGGGGATTTCTTCGATATCACGTAAATGACAAAGCTGCTTATTCGCAACTACTATTATAGCCAGCTACTTGTTCACATACCTCGTGTAAAATAATTACTTATTCTATGTTAAGACTCAGTCATCATCCAACCCGCAATATCCTAACAGAAGAACAGATTTTGATAAATAACATTTAAGTTTTACACGACCCGACGTGGGTACCTGGGTAAAATGGGGTGGCTTAGCTGGCACACTAATGAGTGAGATTTATTTTGATGTTAAAATGGCACCATAAGGGGTTAAATGTCATTGGGTCATCCCAGTTTTCACAGTTTCATGAAAAGAAAGATATCTTTGTGAAGCTTCATTTGTGGTTTGTCCAACCCAACGTGAATACCAGGGTCAAATGGGCTGGCAAAGTTGTCACGCTGTAATATCTAATGAATGAGATCCACTGTGATGTTTGAAGGACACTGTAAAAGGTTAAAAAGCCTTGGCCCACCCGCACTTTTTCACCGTTTCAAGAAAATATAGATTCTATTGTTAAGCTGTAATGGAGTTTTGTCCAGCCAACTTTGCCAGTCCCTTTGACCCAGGTACTGATGGAAGTCATGGAGCCCAGATGAGAATGCAGAACAATTCTTTTTCTGCACAAAGTTATGTACAAATGTCTCAGTCCATGTGATGGGAAATCAGTTAAGCAAGGTGATTACATCACCTCACCATACTAAACATGCAGAACTTTAATACCACTTTCAGTCAACTCACACCACCAGTAATTTCTGACTCGTCGATTCTCCTATTATTCTGAACACTGCTTCTTTAAGAGGGTTGTTTTGTCCTATTGATCTTAGCACTGCATCATTACTCCGTTTGCTCATTTTAACCTTAGGAAAATTACATTGGTATCTTCTCAAAGACAAGGCAGAGATCCCTTGATCTCTCATGGTATTTTATAAGCCAGTGGAACTTTATTTTCTCAACATTTTTTTTGGTTCTGTTGCTTTGAATTTGTTTTCTTAGCCCAGTTTACATTGAGGTTGAACATGTAATCAATTTACGGATGTTCTATTTTTGCCTTTATGCCTATTGTGGTTTAAGTGATTCTTGGAGCATTTTATTAAACTGCTAGTCATTCTGCTTAGAACCTTGGTCTTTGTTAGTTAATCGGCTTCTGCAATATGCTTCATGTTCAGCAGATGTTGCTGCTCTTCATTTACTTTCTTTGTTTATGCAGGATATGACTTGATTTCTCAATTATTACCATCTGAGCTTAGAAATATTGAATCATTTTCACTTTTCAAATCTAAACTTAAAACTCATTTGTTTATGACTGCTTTTTCTCTTTGATTACAATCGATCTGTCTGATTTTAATTTCTGTGTTTTATATATTGTTCAGTGTCCTTGAGTGTTTAGAAAATAAATAAAATGTATTATTATTATTATTATTATTATTAATCACTTTGCCATAAACAGTGACCACAGATCATGGCCACCTGGTGGACGCAGTGTAACATTTTTTGAATATCTCCTTAAGCAGATTCACCAAATATAGGGGTCCCAGAAGCCAATGCCAACTTGGCAATGTTGAAATCCAGCCAGGCACCAACCTGCTGCAGCTTCTCCACAGCCGTTCACAGGCCACATTCACACACTCACCTGTAATTATTTTATTTTACAATTACCAATTAACTAATGTAGAAGTGTTTGAAATGTTATAAGAAAGCCAGAGCAGCTAGAGAGAGAGAAGAAGGGAAAATGTTATTTGGAGAACACACAAACTGCACTCAAACATTAGCAGGACCAGGATTTAAAAGCAGATTCTTTCAGCTGTGATGTTGCAGTTATACTCGTAATGTCAACATTCCTTGCTTCATTGGATAATTTATTTTAATCTGAGGTAAGGCTTAATCATTCTGGAAAAAACAATGTACTTTGAGCAATTTATCTAACACATCCCTTTATAGGCTACTGTTGGCAAACCCTGCCTATTTAAAAAAATTCCAATAATTAACCTGTTGTGATTCATCAGCAGCTCTGTGTTTATTGTTCTTGTACAAAGTATGCCCTTTTCAGGTTTTTTTTTAATAGCAGAAATCAGCCACCAAGTTCATCTTACTAGAATTGGACATTTTTAATATTTGTGTATTTTTTTCCTTTATCCTTTAAAAAAATGTTTATGCTAAGCTTCTGTTTAACCATCCATATAGAGCCATATAATTAGTAACATCTGAGAAGTAGTTTTCTTATAGGTTTTTCTGTGTTTCTTACAGAAGCAAGCAACTGTAGCTACACATGAAATCCAATTGGATAATACCTCACAATTCTTAGACACCACACCTTACCGGAAACATCCTGGTATTACATCGATGAATATGGTTTGCTTACCTCCACCATTAGAAGATGCTGCTAAAATACTTTTGAACAGTAAGCTAAATATTTTATTCTACAGAATGTTATTCATGGTATTAAATTATATGCAGTTCAGTTACTATTTTAATCTACATAACCTACGTGTAGCAGTATCTATTAAATTGATTACTCCTCCAGTAGGGGCTGCTTTAAAACTTACCAAGGAAGGGAGGCTTATTATTGTTTATGTTTTGTTTTTAAATCTGTCTTTTATTATATTCCCTGTAAAATACAGTATGTCAAATATTTTAACAAACTGGATTCACATTGGACAAACTGAGATCAGTGTAAACAGCTTGGCTAAATATTAAAAAATAAAAAATAAATTTTTTAAAAAATTAAAAAATAAGAGTTAATTTTAATTATTCAAAATTGTAAATGTTTCTTTTTTAAATTAAAAGAAAAATACAACATGAGTTTTCACTATGGCTTATTAAGTAAAATTCAGTTGTTTTTATATATTTGTTGTAGAAAATGTTGTGCTAAGATACTGTAAGTGCTTGTATATGTACTCTGTGACCATGTCTCTTAGTGGAAGCCTTTGATGTGTTGGGCCCATTCTTACTAGCGATTATAAATGATTCTATTAGTTTGGGGGTTGTGTCCTCATTTTTTAAACATGCTGCAGTCTGTCCCTGTCTAAAAAGGGCAGAATTAGATCCTGGAGTTTCAGCCAATTTTCGTCCAATTTCCCAACTGCCATTTCTGGCTAAAATTCTAGAAAGAATTATTTATAATCAATTGGTCGATCACCTTAACTCCAATAATTTATTTGAGATCTACCAATCTGGTTTTAGGCGTTATCATGGTGTTGAAACGGCACTCCTGAAAGTGTTCAACGACATCTCTCTTATTACTGACTCGGGTGATGTGGCAGCCCTTTTCCTCCTTAACCTGTCCGCTGACTTTGACACTATTGACCATGAAATATTGCTGATGCGGCTTGAACATGTTGTTGGGCTAAAAGGGGCTGCTCTTAACTGGTTCAGGTCATATTTAACTGGTAGACACTTCAGTGACTTTTAATTCCTCTTTTTCATCTACTGCTCCTCTTAAATATGGTGTTCCTCAGGGATCTATTTTGGGTCCTATTTTATTTTCTATATACCTTCACCCTATTGGAGCTATTTTTAGGAAATTTAACATTTCTTTTCACTGCTATGCTGATGATACTCAGGTTTATATTCTTGTCTGCAACTCTGCAACAAAACAACTTCACAACTGTCTGTCTAAACTAAGATCCTGGATGGCTAATAATTTTCTTGATCTAAATCAGAATAAAACAGAGGTGCTTACAGTGGGTCCATCAGCTAAAGCCCAAATTGGTCTTGGACTTCTCGCCTCTTTCTCTTGTCTTTTCCAAACCTCAAGTCCGCAATCTTGGTGTTACCTTTGATAGTAACCTCTCTTTTGAGAAACAAGTAAATTCTGTAGTCAAAAGTTGCTTTTTCCAACTTCGTCTATTAGGTAAGATAAAGCCTTTTTTATCTTCTAGGGATCTTGAGAAAGCTACTCATGCTTTTATTTTTTCCCGCCTCGATTACTGCAACTCACTGTATTCTGGGATTAACAAATCTCTGATACACAGGTTATAGCTGGTCCAAAATGCTGCTGCTCGCTTTCTGCTTGGGACAAGAAAGTATGACTCTGTTTCTCCTATTTTAGCTTCTTTACACTGGCTGCCTGTCAGTTTTCGAATTGATTTTAAAATTTTGCTGCTAGTTTTTAAATCTTTACATGGGCTTGCTCCTGCCTATTTAGCTGAATTGTGTGTTTTGCACCAGTCATCCAGAGTGCTTAGGTCTTCTGGTCAGTTGTCTCTTGTTGTCCCTTGTACCAAGTGTAAAACCAAGGGGGACAGGGCCTTTGCAGCTGCTGCGCCTCGCCTGTGGAACTCTTTACCTCATCATATAAAGGAGTTGTCTACAATTGAACTGTTCAAAACGAGATTAAAAACTCATTTCTATTCACTTGCATTCCGTGAGCTTCAGTAATACTGATGGTTTCCTCTTTGTGATTATATAACATTATTTCTGTTTATTATGTATCTTATTTTATGTTCATATATTTTATTTCTATTTATATTTTTATGTTAATTGTTTTTGTTTTTCTCTTATTCTATTATTGTAAAGCACTTTGGCCACAGTATTACTATGTTGTTTTAAATGTGCTATATAAATAAATTGACATTGACAATCTGCAATGTGAAGTACTTGATGTTGGTACTGGCTGTCAAAAAAATGGTATCAGTGCATCCTTACTAGGAAGGTGTCACATTATTAACACTTTCTCGAACCTAAAACCAAATTACATAATTTTGCTAAGTTTGCAGTATTGGTCCACATTTGCGTACAGAATTAAGGTAACACAGCTGGTGAAATGGCACTCCCAAGTAAACAATTTGGACATCAATTCTTTTTGTTTTCTTCACATTTAAGTGAAACAAAAGATCATGGTTGTCGTTGTACATCAAAAGGCCAGTATCACAGTGGTAATGGAGAACCTCATGTTCCATCATAGCATAACATGAAAGTCAACATTTGTTAAACTCAAGAAACCTCACCAGAGGTTGTTCTTTCTAAATTAAATGAAGTTCAGAAGTCTCTGGAAGCAGTGACCATTTTCTACAGGTTCAGCATTGAAAGTGTTGTGGTTATCTTTGTCACAGTTTGGTTTGGCAGTCTTTTTGCCAGAGGTAGAGGTAGGAAGCCGAAAGACAAAGAGGTGTTCCTGCCTCTAAAATCATTGGGTAGTACCAAGCCACTGTGGATTCACTCGGCTTTTACTGAATGATGAATAAAGCCATTCAGATTTCTAATAGTCTATTATGTCTCGCCAACCCTTTGCACATTCTGTTTCCATCTGAAAACAGCTTATATCACTTTAGACCCGAACTACCAGATTTATTGAAAGTAATTATCAACAGACTTTGAGATCCATGAAATTAATATCTTTGTGTTAATATGTAATGAATATCTAAGTGTTTTTTAAATTGGCTGTAGGGAAGGATGTATATACTATTGGTTATATGTTGTACATTCATATTGATATTTTATTTGTTTAAACCTCACCAAATTCATTGGTAAATAATGT
Source organism: Polypterus bichir lapradei (assembly GCA_026402145.1). Lineage (NCBI taxonomy): Eukaryota > Metazoa > Chordata > Cladistia > Polypteriformes > Polypteridae > Polypterus > Polypterus bichir. The sequence goes on along the minus strand of JANRMT010062852.1, from coordinate 35,213,334 downwards.
TATTATGGCATGAAAATATTTTTATTACATGTACTGATGGGGGGAGAAACTTAGTTACCAGATTTTACCAGGGTCTGATCCCTCATGAAGAGAGAACCTGTTTTTCCATTTTTTTCCACAGAGCAACTTATGATTTTAGTTTCTTAAGGAATTCACTTTGGCTAGAGTTGCCGGTTGATGTTAAATATATAGAATATATTTCAGCTCACAGGATGTTAGCTGACATTAAAATATCTGATTTGCCATGACAAAGTTTTAAAATGCTGTTTTAATCATAGTGTAAAATATGCTGGAATATGTGGGAACTCTTAACCGTTTGTATTGTCCACATAATGATTACAGCTGAGATGTCCTGAGTGGCCAAATGGTTTCAGATTAGATGATTTTCTGCTGCAGAAAAGTGAAATAAATGTAATTGAAGCTAAAGATCCAGATAGGTGAACTTGTAGACTTTAACAATCTCTTTCAGTGAATTTCATTATATCGCTGAAAACACTACCTGTTTTGTGTAATCCACAAATAAGAAATGTAGATGAATCATCAGTTCCTTAATTTTTTAAATTATTTACTTACTGTCTTATTTGACAGGAGATTCAGTAGAAAATTATCTGTCCTATTGGCTGTTAGTAAAAAATGTATCAGTCAAATATCAGTGTGTATTTTCTTGCATATGGCAGTACTGTTCAACTTTTAATTTCCTAGCAAAAATCTACTTCATGAATGTCTTTAAAATGTTGGTTCTGAACTTTAATTATCTGTTAGTTTTGGTTATGACTTATTTTTTATTATCTTTGAGATGTATCCTATTTTTATTCTTTTATCAAAGATTATAAGACAGTTTCTTGTGCAGAATCTTTTTTTGATTAATCAACCTCACATAAAATTTTTCTACCCGTCTTTCTCTCAGAATGCTCAATAAAACAACTTGAAGAGCGGTCAAAGTTTCTGTGTAACTTCCTGTGGAGTAGGAAATGTCCAGTGGAAGACTGGGTGATTCAGCAGAAAGCTCAGGAACTTGAGAGAAAAGCAAAAGAGAGGCTTCAGAATCGTGCAAAAAGTACAGATTTGTCTGGAAAAGAAAATGTGGATAAAGGTACAAAAATTACTAACTATTATTAATATAAGTGTGTAGCTAGTTTAGGCAATGATGCATACAAATGTACTTTGTATATAATATATGCAACATTTTAAATAAAGTAAATATAATGTTTGAACAATCCAAGTACTGAATAGTACAAATATGGCAGTAAAGTGAACATATTATTCATCAAGTATAATCTTACAGGCTTTATATATTACAGTTGCATTTAAGTTGTACGTGTTCAGCTCCCTAATCCGAAATTCCAAAATCTGAAACTTATTGAACTCCACATATTGGAAAATTCCACACCAGTGTCTCTTTTATAAAAACATTGCTTAGATTTGAATATGAAAATAGAAAATTTGTATGCCAAAAAGTGAGTGTGTATAACATGTGCAAACTCGAACTGGATTTATTCTTTAGAGCAGTGTGGAGAGGTGAGTCCTCTAGCAAAGCTCAGAGCACTGCTAAGCAACAAAACAAGTCGATTAGCTTTGTCCCTTGTGAAGTGAGACAGTAATACCTGTGTGGCAGTTCAAAATTGCTATGCAGTGCTGTTAAATTTATAGATGACCTGTGCTCTAATTGAATGCACCTCTTACGGTTAATCTAGCAGCTTCATTCTTCCTAGGTGTGTTTCCTGCATTATGAATGCATTAAATTGCTTTGATTACATTAAGAGAACTGGGCACTGCTACAGATTGCCTTTTTATGTTGGAAACGATATGGAGATATTGGGACAGCTTATCTATTAGTAAACAAACAAGCTTGAGGAACTGAATGATCTCCATTTGTTTGTCAAATTTCTTTTGTTCTAAATAAACCAAATTTTACAGTCTGCAACAATTTTGTAACCTTTTTGTACCAAAAGAATTAACCTAATTTTGCAAAAATGGTCTTCTAGGTAGTCCTGACAATAAACTTTTATCTGGTTCCCTTATTTTTTGGCATATTGCAGTATATAGTTCTAAATTACTTAATAGATCTATCCTTACTTTAGTATAATAACTAGTTCTTATTTGCCTCTGAAAGTGTAATTTTATGTTTTTTGAAGATCAGCCAAATTTACCTTTGGATGAGTTGCATTTTGAAGAAAAGATGCGCAAAAAAGTTTTGACAGACCTGAAGAAAGCAATCTATCACTGGAAACCAGTCAGGTAAGAAAAAAAAATGATCCACATAAATTATTTGTTTTTTGCATCAATGTTATTCTTGTATGATTTTGTTCTACATTAGAAGGTAGGCTTTTATTATAGTATCTTCTCTTAAGATATGTTCATATATCAATTACAGCAGTGAAACCTTACAAATTTACAGAAGTACAGTATATGTAAATTTCTTAAAGAAACAAATACAGCTTATATACATGGTTAGTGGGAAAACTGACACATTTTGTAATGCAAAATTTGTGGATTCTGCCATATACATATGCCAAAAGATACTCCCATTAAGGGATAACAGTGATATTCCTGTTATGGCATATCTTTTTTTGTAATTGTTGTTTTGCGAGCTAGTCTGAAATTTAATATATCAGTGTACCAGGAGTATTCATGAAATTCATAGATTTTATGAATCTTGGCATAGAGGATTTGTAATTATTCAAATCCAAATTATTTTACTGTAATTATGATTAGGATTCTTAAACAAAATTTAATGATGTTTTGAGAATCCATAAAATAGCCAGAACAATAAAATTACTAGAAGGATCTTTGGCTGCAGAAACTCTTGGAGTGCTGTCCAAAAGACCATTTAGGTTGGATACTATCGCCTGCATAGTTCCACCTGCTTATTTTGTCTGTTGCTACCACAAATGCACTAATAAAGGTATTACAAGCAAAATAAAAGAAGGCAAAACTTGATAGCTTATAATAAATTTTTAAATAATATTATATTCTGAAATGTGTCTTTTTTTTAATTCTTTAAATGTTTCTGTACAAACCTTTTCATTGATGGGTCATTGGAGACTAGAGTATATTTCTATAGCAATAGTATAATTATAATTCCAGGGAAAACATATCACTGTTATCGTTTTTTTTTAATTGCATTTGTTTAAATTTAAATCAGGTACAATGAGGAACTGAGTTTGATTTATGCAGCTGCCAGGCTAGATGGGGGATATGCTGCTGTGTCAAGGGCTTTGCATGAGGTATGTAAAATCAGCAATGTTCTGTTAGACTTATAATGTGTTCTTTGTCTTTGATATTTTCACCTAAATGGAAATGCCTCTTTTATTTACCATTAAGTTTGAAAAAGGTGCTTTGCATTGGTTGCTTTATTTTCACATTAAGTTTAATTTAATCTAGTTTCAACATTCGTTTCTATTTAGGTGACAGCTATATGAATGTTGTCTTTTACAAGTTCTGTAATATTACAAAATCTCCTTTTTCATACGTATCTTGCAGGAATACTAGTAAACAGAGATTATTTACATATAGTATAGTCTTTTTTCAGTTAAAGGTTAACAATGACAAAAGAACAAAAAAGCCTTGCTTGAACTTAGTTGGAAATATTTCTTTTTGTTCAATATCAGTAAACACTTTGTTGTTGTTTTTTTTTATCCACAGAATACCACCTAGCTGTTTAATCGGAAGTGTGAACATGTGTAGTATGCTGTGTTTAATTTAATTTTATTGGAGCTTTCACATTGACAGGCAAAAGGGGGATAGGCTAGTCATTTTTATTCATCAATTGTAGTTGATGATGAGATGAAATAATGATTTGCTGTATTAATGTCACATATAATTGGAGCATGTTAAGTTTCATACTATATTTTATGAAAGCAATAAGACCACACTGTATTGACTCCAAAATTTGTACATTAAAGGAATGTTTGTGACACATCAGTAAGTCTTTGTCTGAATTGCTTTGTCCTGAACAGGAGTACTGGAGCCTATCCCAGCTGGCATGGAACAAACCCTGGACAAGGCTCCAGTCCATCACAGGACAAGCACACACACACTCACACCCCATCCATACACTAGGGCTAATTTAGCATCACCAATCCTCCTAACTTACATGTCTTTGGACTATGGGAGGAAACCCATGCAGACTCCACACAGGAAGAACCAGGAACACAAAAACCTGGTCACCTTACTGCAAGGCAGCAGGGCTACCACTGCACCACTGTGCCACCCTTTATAACACATTTCACAAATAAACAGATGTTAGATTTTAAAGTGAATACTTGCCTGGAAGTTCCATTTTCAGTACGTTCCTGTGCTTGGCAGTAATTGTTTTTTGATTCACTGAAATTGAAGCTCTGTTATTCTGATTGCGTATATAAGTGAAATATTTGAGTATTATGTGACTTTTATGCAAGGCCATGTCCTCTGTAGGATATTTCCTACTCTGGTTAATCTACATTTCCAATTGAAGTGACTCCAACCATTTCTGAAAACAATGAGCTACAACTCTTGGTGTTAAATTAAAACTACTTTAAGGTATCTGAAAGCACTGGAGTCCAGATTTAGTTTAAACATTCTGTGGTGGTTCCTTTTTAAGTCCTTAATTCTCAAAATATCAATTTTATGTCATGCTTAATGTTAATGTTTCAAAACCACAGTTTATTTGATGTTGGGTTATTAATAAATTCCACAGTCAAAAGGCATTTTACACAGAAAGTCAAGCAAGGATTAACTTATTAAAAATGCCAGTTATACTGGCCGTTTTCCAATTAGTGATAAATGTTAAAATACAATGAATCAGCTGAGATTCAAGTGTTCCTTTTTAATTTGCAGACTTAATTTGTTGTCATTAATGATTGTTTAGACATTGGGTTGCTGTGAATTTTAATGCACCCAAATACAGCATCCAAAATAAGCATTTGTAGCCTTTTCCCATCACTTCTGGTTCATTGTTTCTTCATTAAAACCACTTCCTAATACAAATTCATATATGAAAAGCACATCCTGTATTCTGTGAAAGTGGAAAAGCATAGCCATGGAACCCATATCTGGCACATGTGGTCAAATAGGTATTCTTTCCAATTTACTGTTTTGTACATCTTTCAAGATTAGAATTTTGACATTTGTATTCCCTCTCTGTTTTTCACAGATAAAGAAAAGAGTTCCTGACTTTGCACCCCAAACTCTGCTAGACTTTGGATCAGGCACTGGAACAGTTACATGGTAAGATATCTAGAAATAATTTGCTGTTGACTGGGGTCCAGCAAAGTAAAAATATATACTTGCACATATATTGTTTATTTGGTTTATCAGTTTTAACTTACCTATATTTTCAGGGCAGTTAATTCCAAGTGGGGCTCAACCATGAAAGAATATGTTTGTGTGGACAGTTCTGCAGCTATGAACAAACTATCAGACCTCCTTTTAAGAGGTAAAGAAAACAATATTTTCTCCCCTCCTTGTTCAGTTTAAGACTTATTTACTTTGGCCTTTATCTATTGATCCAAGCTATCTTGAGTGCTCTTTATAGATAATAGAATAATGAGAGGAAAAATGGCAATGCCTTGACCACATTCTTGTACAAGAACAGTACAATAGTTTTTGCAACATGATTCTAAAGTGTGAGAACAGAAATATGAACTGCAGTTTTCTCAAATATTCAAGAAAGGAGCTGTATATTGGGAGTTCAACATAATGATGATTTCTATATAATTTAGCCTAAAAATTCCTAAAGTCATATGTTTGGCACTATTTACTATGTACACAAGAGTTGTACAGTATATACTTACAAGAGCAAATGGAATAAAATAAAAATTGAGTGTTATTTGCTACCTGCTAATTATAAAACGATTAGTATTTATTTTTTAACTTACACATTATGACAAAATTGTAAATGCTAAAATAGCATTATACTCAACACATTTTGCTTTGAGAGGTTAATTTTTAAAATCTGTCATAATCCTTCATGCCAGAAGGTGCCTGAGTTGTTTCGAAAGCTTGCATATTGTAATCTTTTTAGTTAGCCAATAAAATGTGTTTTGCTTGACTTCTCATTAAAATCTGTAATACAAATCAGTAAAACAACATACAGTGGGATGCAAAAGTTTGGGCAACCTTGTTAATAGTCATTATTTTCCTGTATAAATCGTTGGTTGTGACGATAAAAAAATGTCAGTTAAATATATCATATAGGAGACACACACAGTGATATTTGAGAAGTGAAATGAAGTTTATTGGATTTACAGAAAGTGTGCAATAATTGTTCAAACAAAATCAGGCAGGTGCATAAATTTGGGCACCGTTGTCATTTTATTGATTCCAAAACTTTTAGAACTAATTATTGGAACTCAAATTGGCTTGGTAAGCTCAGTGACCCGTGACCTACATACACAGGTGAATCCTATAATGAGAAAGAGTATTTAAGGGGGTCAATTGTAAGTTTCCCTCCTCCTTTAATTTTCTCTGAAGAGTAGCAACATGGGGGTCACCAAACAACTCTCAAATGACCTGAAGACAAAGATTGTTCACCATCATGGTTTAGGGGAAGGATACAGAAAGCTGTCCCAGAGATTTAAGCTGTCTGTTTCCACAGTTAGGAACATATTGAGGAAATGGAAGACCACAGGCTCAGTTCAAGTTAAGGCTCAAAGTGGCAGACCAAGAAAGATTTCAGATAGACAGACAGAAGCGACGAATGGTGAGAACAGTCAGAGTCAACCCACAGACCAGCACCAAAGACCTACAACATCATCTTGCAGCAGATGGAGTCACTGTGCATCGTTCAACCATTCGGCGCACTTTACACAAGGAGATGCTGTATGTGAGAGTGATGCAGAGGAAGCCTTTTCTTCGCCCACAGCACAAACAGAGCCGCTTGAGGTATGCTCAAGCACATTTGGAGAAGCCAGCTTCATTTTGGAATAAGGTGCTGTGGACTGATGAAACTAAAATTGAGTTATTTGGGCATAACAAAGGGCGTTATGCATGGAGGAAAAAGAACACAGCATTCCAAGAAAAACACCTGCTACCTACAGTAAAATATGGTGGTGGTTCCATCATGCTGTGGGGCTGTGTGGCCAGTGCAGGGACTTGGTTATCTTGTCAAAGTTGAGGGATGCATGGATTCCACTCAGTATCAGCAGATTCTGGAGACCAATGTCCAGGAATCAGTGACAAAGCTGAAGCTGCACCGGGGCTGGATCTTTCAACAAGACAACGACCTGAAACACTGCTCAAAATCCACTAAGGCATTCATGCAGAGGAACAAGTACAACGTTCTGGAATGGCCATCTCAGTCCCCAGACCTGAATATAATTGAAAATCTGTGGTGTGAGTTAAAGAGAGCTGTCCATGCTCGGAAGCCATCAAACCTGAATGAACTAGAGATGTTTTGTAAAGAGTAATGGTCCAAAATACCTTCAACCACAATCCAGACTCTCATTGGAACCTACAGGAAGCGTTTAGAGGTTGTAATTTCTGCAAAAGGCGGATCTACTAAATATTGATTTCATTTCTTTTTTGTTTGCCCAAATTTATGCACCTGCCTGATTTTGTTTGAACAATTATTGCACACTTTCTGTAAATCCAATAAACTTCATTTCACTTCTCAAATATCACTGTGTGTGTCTCCTATATGGTATATTTAACTGACATTTTTTATCGTAACAACCAACAATTTATACAGGAAAATAATGACTATTAACAAGGTTGCCCAAACTTTTGCATCCCACTGTAAGTGCATCTTGATTTTGTATTTTATCAAATATACAAAATGCTGTTTCTCTCCAGTTAATTTTTTTGTTTCTGATGAATTCAGATTAATTACTTCAGTTTTTTCTTTAGAATCAAGATATAATAAATATATAAAGTGACATACAAGAAAAAAGTGACAAACCCTCAAAGCTGAACTCAAAATCTAAGTTCAATAAAATACATAGACATACAATCGACTCCAGAAATATTGGCACCCCTCAAAAAAGTGAACAAAAACATTTTATAACCTAGGTAATACATGCAATGATTCTGATATTCTTCAAACGTTTGGAGAAATTGTTGACTATTTAAGTAATTAAAACAATTCCTGCAAAAGTGTTGTTATATCTTCAGAATAATTTATCTTGTCAAAAATGTTTGTGGCAAAATTGTTGGCACCCTTGAAGAATATCATAGAATAAGACCAAATAAATTTGCATCTTTAGGGGAAAAAATGTTTCTTGATGTTGCTTTTAGTGTCTAGGAACTTTTGGTATCTAGGAACTGTTGTCTATGGCCATTTCCTGTTTCATATGTGGTAACACACAGGTAATTTGTCATCCATCAAAAACCAAAGAGCTCTCAACTCTGATGAGAGAAAAAAGTTGTTGAGCTGCATAGATTAGGGAATGGTTACCAAAAAAATAGGCATTCAGTTGAAATCACCAATAAGCACAATCAGGACCATAATTAACAAGTTTGAAAAGTATGGAACTGTTGAAAATTTGCCAGGAAGGGGGCACATCTGTATATTGCCCATATGCACAGTGAGGTGGATGCTAAGACAGGCAAAGAGGATACCAAAGATCACAGTTTCACAAGTGCACGGTTTAGCTGAATCTTGAGATTCACTGTTTCTAAGTAAACTGCGAGATAACATATCCATTACCAGAAGCTTTATGGACAAATAACACAAAAGAAGCATATCCTGAGTCCAAGACACAAATCCCAACCTCTCAACTTTTCTAAGAAACATTGGAGATCCTACTGGAGTCATGTATTGTGGTCAGGTGAGACAAAAATCGAGCTTTTTGGCTGTGCACATCATTGCCATGTTTGATGAGAAAAGGGTACTGTATACAAAGCAGGGTAGTTTATACCCACGGTAAAATATGGTGGTGGCTCTTTAATGCTTTGGGGCTGTTTTGCTGCCAGTGGTCAATGGGCTCTTGTTAAGGTCAGTGGCATAATGAATTCCATTAAATACCAGAATATTTTAGTAGAAAATCTGGTTGCCATTGTGAGAAGGATAAAACGGTAATTATCATGTCTTCCAATAAGTCAATGATCTGAAGTACACATCAAAATCAATAAAGAACTGGTTGCAGAAACACAGAATCGGGGATTTGCAATGGCCCTCTCAGTCTCTACAGTAGATTTGAACCCAATTGAAAATCTGTGGTCTCAATTAAAGATAGCAGTTCACAAGAGAAAACCCAATAATCTCCAAGAGCTGGCAATGTTCTGCATGGAAGAGTGGTCCAGGATCCCTCCACAATTGTTTTCCAGCCTTTTTATACACTACAGAAAGGCTGAGTGCTGTCATTCTCACCAGAGGAGGCTCCACCAAATACTGACATTTGGGGTGCCAATATTTATGGAATTTGCCATTATGAAAATTTGTGTTACTAAAGGAAGACTTAATTTTGTTCCAAAAGTCTGTTTGACAATAAAAGCATGAGGTTTACCCAATTGTTTAAGCACAAAATATAAGTCATTGCAAGTGTGGTCCCTTTTATATATTGATTTTTGCAATTCTTCATAAACTCAAATAAAAGGTATTGAGTTAAAGATGACACATTTCTTTAATATTCTAAGCAAGATTACATTTTTATTTCCAGCATTCACCAGTACAAAATAGCAAAAAAAATGAAAAGGGCCTGAAGCAAAATTTGGGCACCTGGCATGGTCAGTACTTGGTAATATTCCCTTTAGCAAGTATCACTGTTTGTAAACGCTTTTTGTAGCCAGATGAGTCTTTCAGTTCTTTCTTGGGTATCTTCATCCATTCGCTTCAGCAAAAGGCATCTAATTCTGCAAGATTCTTGGGGCATCTTGCATGCACTGCTCTTCTGAGATCTGTCCACAGATTTTCAATGATGTTTAGGTTGAGGGACTGTGAGGGCAATGGCAAATCCGTCATCTTGCAGATTTTGATGTGTGTTTTGGAACATTATCTTGTTGTAGGACCCATCCTCTTTTTAACTTTCAAGTTTTTTATAGATGGTGTGATGTTTACTTCCAGAATTTTCTGGTATTTATTTGAATCCATTTTTCCCTCTACTGGTGACATCCAAAGCATGATCGATCCACCCATGCTTAATAGTTGGAGAGGTGTTCTTTTCCTTGAATTCACCACCCTTTTTTCTTCTAAAATACCTTGGTGCATTGTGGCCAAAAAGTTCTATTTTGACTTCATCAGTCCACAGGACTTGTTTCCAAAATGCTTGTTTAGATGTTCATTTGCAAACTTCAGGCACTGAATTTTGTGGCTAGGACGCAGGACAGGTTTTCTTCTGCTGACTCTACCATGAAGGCCCTATTTGTTCCGGTGCCACGGTATGGTAGTACAGTGCACTACCACTCCAGAGTCTATTAAATCTTCCTGAAAGTCTTTTGCAGTCAAACGGGGGTTTTTAATCTGCCTTTCTAACAATCCAACGAGCAGCTCTTTCAGAAAGTGTTCTTGGTCTTCAAGACCTTCACTTCCACTGTTACTTTTTAACTGCCATTTCTTAATAACATTACATACTGAGGAAACCGCTACCTGAAAACAGCTTGCTATGTTGTAGCCTTCTACTGATTTCTGTGCAGCTGCTTAGAGAAGTCCATGACTGCTGATTGTTGGGACAAGGTTTGAGGAGTCGGAGAATTTGTAAAGCTTTGCTATTTGCATCATATGGAGTTTCCTAACGATGAGTGTGAACAAGCCATAGCCCTAAAGAGATAAATAAAGTTTGAGACCTTGGGAAAAGTTATTTGAGACCTAAAATATCTTGGGGTGCCCAAACGTTTGTATAGTGCTTATTTCCTATTTTCACTGTACAATTGTACAAGACAAAAACAGTAAGATAATCTTGCATAAAATGCTGAGAGAGAAATATGTCATCTTTAACTTTGTCTTTTGGTGATCAGGTCAACTTCTACTTGCTAAACTATTCTCAGTAACAGATATTTTAAACAAGATTGTCACAAATTTTGCATGCCACTGTAAATGTAGCATTTTTACTCATGATAACTGTGCAAACCAAACCAAAGGGGAAATTAAAAAAATGAAGGAATCAAAATTAAAGAAGCCTCTTCTATCTGTGAAACTATGAAGCCGTTTTTGTGGATGGGTTTCATAAGAGGTTAAACAAGAAAAGTAAATATTGTATTGTATTGTATTGGAAACTTAATTTTGATTTTGATATTTTGTTAGGTGGCTGTGAATCCCAAGAGCCTCATATCAAGGGTGTATATTTTAGACAATTTCTGCCTGTGTCACCAAAGGTAATATGTTTGTTATATGTTTGCCTTTGTAGTTGTTCAAATAATTTAATAGTTTAACATTTAATAGTGATAGTGTTTTTTTTTATTATTATTATAACATGTCCCACTAGAAAGAACAATATGCTGTGTGTTTTTTTATAGTTAGCATAATATGGTAAACCTTTAGAAATATTATAGTGAATTTATTAAAACGGCACAGATGACAAGGATCAAATCAATCAGTTATTGAAATTGCCAACTCTGTTTTAGTTGGGAGGTGCTTGTCTTGCAGAATTGGACTTTAGCACACTACCATACTCACTCATACTGTGCCCATTTTGGAGTATTCAATTTTTTTCTTTACTAAGTCTTTGGAATATAAAATATTGAGGAAGGAAAAAATGCATATACTGGAAAAACATGCAAACACCACACTGACAGTGGCTGGGCCAGGGTAGCTAAATAGCTGCACCGTCAAATTGCATAGGAAGTTGAAATATATTGAGCAATCTTTAACAAGGAGAGCTTGACTAATCAAGCTCTCCCTATTAAAGATTGCTTAGTGTATTTAACTTCATAGTCTGGTCTCTGTCTGTTTGCCAGGTTAAGCTCTAACTTGTCACAACTTGTAATTGGGGAAAGTATACTTTCCTTTTAGTAATGCCGGCTGATCATCTGACCCACTACTGTGCCTCACAGTAGAAAACAGTTTTTGGACATTCTTGGATTTTTTTCCCCCCTCATATCCATCTCACTAATGTTCATGTAAACAATTGTTGTTTTCCTAGGGTAGGTTACACTCATGTTATTTTGGATTTGTTGTTTGTGAGTTTAGCCTCCAAGACAAGAAAAATGTTAAATAATTCCTTGAGGGCTTGGTCATCAGGAGGTTTAGAGAAAAGTTTCTAACAAGAAAGAATTGAGTTGTTAATTCAGCATTTTGGAAAAATCAGTGAAGAGATGCTCCATTGTTTGGGTAATTTGTTTCCTTATCTTATATATTTGAAGTTTTAATTTAGTTAATCTCATATCACACAACTAAAAATCTAAGCTCTTGACAAATTATATTTGCTTTTTAACATTATTAATGCTTCTTGCACTTAATTTTTCTGATGTCATGGAGATTTAGTTAAGTCTATTGCATAATTGTATTATTATTACCAAGAAGTTATTAATTATGACCAAGAAATTTTTATCAAAGCAGTCTTATAGTTGTGGACATTTCTTTAATTTGATGTGCAGTACTTTTGCACAGATTAGGAATTTATTGCACAAATGTTCTATCTTCTGTCTACACATATTCTTTGTGCCAAATTGAACACAGTAATCTGTGTAGGCAAGAATTAGAAGCACTGCAGTCCCCTATAGTTCAGAATCGTAATGAGTCCATATGTTATCTATGGCCACTGATGAGCTTATAAAATTCCAAGATGTCAAGATGAAAACTGTATTCTTTACTGTAGCATCTTTTGTTTTTTACACAGGCATAATTTCTGTTTTGACAAATTGAATATCCTGTTTAAACTAAACAATAAACACTTTATAGTCTAACACTTAGTTTAATTTGAAAAGAACTAAGGGGATAAATTCTTTTAAAATGATACATTGCATTGATAGGCATTGCATTTATTATAAAGTTGTAAATCTTTTTTCTTCCTTGCAGGTTCAATTTGACTTGGTGGTGTCTGCCTTCTCTCTTATTGAACTGCCTAGTGCCAGTGAGCGAATTTCCACTATTCAAACTCTTTGGAGGAAAACACAGTCTTTTCTGGTGAGTCCCCAAAACTGCAACATAGAATACAACTTTCCCTTCTTAGATTATCCAAGCCAATGTCCGTCAGTTTTAACACTAAACATAGATGCTGAAAATATTCTAAGCAATTTCATGGAAAATATAGGGGAGTCATCTGTAGTACCACACTTATACTATTATTTTGCTGTAGTTCAGTTTTACTTGATTCCATTTTATGCTTCTTTGTATTCCTTTGTAAGCAATAAGTCTTTCCCTGAGTCTTTTTAATCTTCCTATTGACTTCATCACATCTACCTTTTTCAGTATTTCTAACCATTACCCACCTTTTGCTTCACATGCTCAATTCACTCTTCATTGCACAAATTATTTTCATTAAGCCAGTTTGTTCTCTTCATTTTACATTTGTTATTCTCTCTCAAAGAAACTGTACATACACTGGATCATTTTTATAAGATGTCTGTAATCACAGTTTTGTATTGTTCATTCATAGAGTATATGTCTACACTTTCACATACAAGTGCCTTTCTCCTTTCTACACATTTCCCTTTGATGCCAGCAAGAAGTGAGCATGATGCAGATCCATGCGTACAGAACATTCTTATCAAGCCCCAGTCCGAATAAGCCTGCTCACTGAATATTAACTCATATCTTTTTTCTTTAATTCTTTTGATTATTTCAGATGAGAATAAGATTGTTTTTTGTTAACGGAATGTCATTCATTTTATGTGTTAATAAAAAAGAAAACTAGTACATGTGATCTATAATCATAAAATTATTTCAGTGAATTGCTTAAGCCTACAAGGTGAATTTGTAGAAATTAGTGGTGCTCCAATCAATTGGCTACATTTTGAGGCTGATTTTTCAAAGCAAGTGACTTCATCAGTCATTTAGAATAGTCAAAATGAAATCACCTTTCCATGCAACATTTATTTTACAGTGCACTGCAGTACATTTGTTGTTGCAAATGCTTGAATGAATATGTACAGGATTAGAACAATAAAATTGTATTTTTTATTAAATGTTGAGGGGCAAGGTCAACTAGAGAAAAATAGAAATTGTACACAGAGTGAGAGTAATGATTCAAGTGAGGAAAAAGAGGCATCAGGACAAGTTCACTGGGTTGGGTTCTTTTGCTACAGCCATTGCTACCATGTTTCTGAAATTGATTAGTTGTTCATAGAGATGGATTACTGAAATAAAGAGTTGGATCATGCTAAATTAAAATTGTGCTGTAAAATTTAAATATATGATACTGAATTTGCATAAATTATATTAATATATATATATATTTTTGTAGGTTCTTATTGAAAATGGTACAAAAGAAGGGCATCAAGTTCTCATGGAAGCTAGAAATACCATATTAAAGGTTAGAGCTAGTTTGCTTACTGCATTCATTCAATTCTTTCTGTTTTATTAAGATATACTTCTGTTTTAGCATAAATATATTATTAGTTTTTGTCTGTCCCTTTAATGCTTTTGTCACACTAAAATCACCATTCTCAGATCTCTAAATGCAGTTCTCAAAACAGTTAAAGCATTTTTCACAACTGTAAAGTACCTGCGAAAAGAACTATTAAGCAATCCAAGCATTAATCACATGCATTCAAAACATTCAAAAGTTGGTAAACCACCTCATTTCATTTACCAAATGCACATAATTCTTTTTTCATTTCATTAATACTTGTGTAAAAAAAATAGTAATTCTTTTCATCAGAGCCATACTGTCTGTGTATAAAGTACTGCAGCCAGTATAAATGTGAAAAATATAAAAAATTCACAGACACAAATACGACAGAACACTCACTGTATTAAAATACTCATATAGTTCTGTGTATGTCAAAAATTAACTGGGGACAAACATGGTGATAGTAGTGAAAAAATACATGAAAATGATAGGAAGTGAAAATAAGAATGTAACCACAATAGGAAAAGCAAAAATATAAGTACAGGCAAGGTGGGATGGAAAATTCTGCACCTACCCCTAGAAAGCCTCAGCCATAATGTTCTCATCGCCAGTGTACATTGCCTACAGTAACAACATGTAGTCATGGAGCTTGTGATTGTGTACTTTCCACCTCCACACTGAAAAGAATTCTGCAGTTGAGTCTTGGAGGTTGAGAATAAGGTGGCAGAAACGGCATCAACATCTGATGGTTGTTTCAGACTATTCTCTTGCACAATTGGATTGGCGAAAATGAGCATCTTCCTCAAATAATCACATGATTTGGATGGTCAGATTTTACAACTCTCCTCCCATATTGAGAGTATCCCTAAACCTAAGAAGATTGTGTTTTAGAGCACAGTGACTGAAACATAGTGAATAACAAGTTGCTCAAATAATACAATACACATTGCTTTAATCACCTCAGTGCTAGCCTGGCCCTTGCATGCTGGCCCTATGTCCTATAATGTTCCTGCTTTGTGGCATCCAGCAGCGGGGCGCAGTGGTTAAGGCTTTTGATTTCAAACCCTGAGATGCCTGTGCTTCAACTGGAAAAACAAAAGAAAGAATTGTATCTCCAACATTGTAATTTGCCTAGGTGAAAGGCATTCACCAAATAAGTAAATGTAAATCACTTTTCAAAAGAAGGAAAACTTTACTGGTGAATTGACTAAACTTGTAGTCTTACTTCTTACTAACCTTGTCCATTATAGATGCACAAATTTTACTTGTATAAAATTACAAGCAATGATTAACACAATGACCGACTGTCGAGATAAGAAAAATGAAGAGAGTAATGAATAGAGCTGACTGGTGAACTATTCTTACAGCCTTCCCATAGACTAATGAAAATTGTACCAACACAATGAGAAATCTGTCTAGAGTTGTGAAAAATGTGTTTTATTATTTTCAGTTTGGTCATGCAGAATTAGAAATCTTATCATGTGTGCATTATTGCATTGAGGATTTAAGGAACTGTTATGGTGTTCCTGGTGTGAGAAACTATACAGTTAAACTAAGCCAATACAAGTATAATACACTGAGGTCTGAGGTTGAATATACTGTCTAAGAAACTCTAATTTATACATTTACATTTATATTGTGAATATACTGTAACTGTTTATAGCTGTAGGATTCACCATAAAATCCTAGTACTAAACAAGTTGAGTTGTGGCAAAGTAAAAAATATCTTTTACTAGACCTTGTTTTCAGTTGCTGACAATTAAATTATCCAGAACAGTTTATTATTAGAAATCTGCTAAATACCACTAAACAGATACACCTGTCATATGCTTCTTTGAGACATAAAAATATGCATATAAAAAGTTTCATAGCTGCAGATTGAAACTGAAGTGCAAAACTTTACATTTACAATATTTTTCAAGCTAACAATCTGCTTAGAATGCGGTATAAGTGAATATAATTATTGTTTTTACATCCAGTGTCTGTTTCTTAGTTTTTTGTGCTTGACATTTATTTGGCACCAGTTTTGGTAGTAGAGGATTGTGTATTTTCAGCCATAGGATATATGTGATCTCTTGGTCACAACACCAGCAGCCACTGGGGAAAAAAAATTAAAGAGAGTCTGGCATTTTCAATGCATCAGTCTTTTTTAAGAATCTAATTTGCACATTTCAGTCACCAGAATGCAATATAAAATATACCTTATTTTTCTGTCAGTGGGACAGTTAAAATATTTCTCAAACAAGTCTTGTAGTAAAACTTTTACACTGCTACTTGAATGTCTGTACAGACTTTGATATTGTATTTAATTTCTCATGTGCTGTGCAGTGTCAAAAATTAAAGTAATGAAATATTACAGTGTTATACATATGAATAAACAAATTATAATTGTCCTTAAGTAGAGAATATGTTTTAAACTAGTTACAGGAAGAAGATAGGCTAACCAAGGAACACTGGGATGTCTCTGTTTTTGCTCCAGTAAGTATTCCTGCATTCACATGTTGCCCATTGGCCTCTTATATGCATCTCATTATTTTGTAATGTTATTCCCTTGTTTTTTTTTTTGTTTTTTTTTAAGTGTCCCCATGCTCTGACTTGCCCCAAGCTGGTAGGAAAAGTTGTTGTACCCTGTAACTTTGCGCAATCCTATCGTCCACTGAGCATAAATTCGGTAAGTATGTTACAAAAAATACTGTGATGTATTCTGACTGATTCTTTTTTAACTGTTGGTCGAGGAAATCGGAGTTTTATTATTTTAAAGCCTCTTGATGTTTAATTCTACATTTAAGATACTGGTATAGAGAAGCAAAAAGTAATTTTTTAAAATGAAACATTTAACCCTACATATAGTATTACAGTTTTCAGATGTAATTGTTCTGTAAATGTAAAAAACAATTGGGATGAGTCTTTTTTTCCAGTTTAAGCAGGTATTAGTCTACTAATGTTAAGTTTGTTTTTTGTTTAAGAACTCTGAAAATAAGCTGGAAAAGTTCTCATTTGTAATTCTTCAGCGTGGACCAGCAGACAACACGAGTCACTGGCCAAGAATTGTGCAGCCAGTACTGCGAAGAGCAAGACATGTTCATTGTCATCTTTGTTGCTCTAATGGGGAAAAGCAACATGTTGTTATTACTGCAAAAAAGCATGGCAGGTAACTCTAAGAACATTCATAGATATGTAGATATATATGTAGAATTTTATCATTAGTTTATGAGGTGAGCAGTTTCTTTTAAGGCATTATGAAGTAAACAATGTTGCTTTTCTTTGTGTGATGCAAGTGGTAAGGATGGGAAAAACAGTCAAACCTAATCTGTCCAGGGCTGGTTTCTGCCTTTGTGTGCTGCTGGTTATTTTCTATTGTTGTTGATGAGAGAGAAAATCAGCTGTCTGTTTAGTGTGGATATCTATATTATTTTACAGAAAGTTATAAGGTAAGTATTTACATGTGATGCCCTGTACCCTAGGACCAGCACGTATGAAACTATCAGGCATTTTTGTAGTTCATGAGCTGAAACACATGGGCACTCTGGCAAGTTTTTCTGGGTGCAAATAACAAGGACTATTTATTAAATTATGTTCCTTCCTCAAAAATAATATAATTATTTTCGAAATATACAGTCCATTGGTGTGATAAAAGAAAGTAATTAGGAAAAACAGAAATACTATTAAAAGTCCTACTAGACAGACTTCCTAGTTAAAAAGAAGCCACTAATATGTTTTATTGTGCTTAATTACTTTTTCTTTTCTCTATTTTTTCCTTTTTTTTCTCTTTTTTTTAGCTAATTATTTCATCTCTACCCTAAACGAGACTGTTCAATATCATACCCTTGGTTTATTGTTATTGCTATTACTGCATTAAGACTTGTTATGCTTATTCTGGACACATTTTTAACACCATCCCCCGGGTTTATTATCTGGGTGTATCATCTTAATACACTAAAATTGCTGAAGACTATATATATATTTTAAGTGCAAAATTCTTTTTTTTTTTTTAGACTATATTGGTAATAGATATCTCTATCTTTTAAACCCTAAAACGCCGCTGCATGGGGGCTTGTTTTGCTTTGGACGTGGTCTGTCTCTGGGTATGTCAGAGGACTGGGACTGTGTGAAGTCGGCTTTAGCCTCACTTGGGGAGGCAAAAAGGGAGGGTGGTGGGTTAAGGGGGGGAGAGAAAGAGAGCAGGCTTGATTTATACCTAATCTATCCTCTTAATCTTTATAATTATAACTACCAACGTAATAATAAGCTGCATGGCAACAACTCTAGGGGAAATAGGAAATTAAGGCCGAAGCTGTCTCTCTTCCAGTTAAGACTATAAAATGACATCAAAAACTCAGAATCAGTGTCTCCATGACAGGACAGTTAACTTCGTAAGCTGGAATGTTAAAGGCCTGAATCACAAATTAAAGAGAAAGTACTCTCTCACCTAACAGGTCTAAATGCTAAAATAGTATTTTTACAGGAGACCTACTTACTAAGCAAGGATTAGTTCCGGCTGCAAAAAGAGTGGACTGGCCAAATGTTCCATTCTAGTTTTACGAAGAAAACTAGAGGTGTGGGAATTCTTATACATAGAACAGTACCATTTGTGGCATCAGATGTAGTATTGGATCCTGAAGGGAGATATGTAATGGTCATGGGAGACTTATCTAACTGTAAAATGATCTTGTGTTTATGCACCTAATGTTGATGATAAGGAATTTATACAAAATTTATTTGCATCTATTCCCAATCTGAGCACTCATAAAGTTATAATGGCTGGGGACTTTAATTGCGTTCTAAATCCACTTTTAGATAGGACTTCCTCCACAGGGGGAACGGCATCTAACACCGCAAAGATAATTACAAAGTTTATAACTGATCACAACTTATCAGACCCCTGGAGGTTTTTAAACCCAAATTCAAGAACATATTCTTTCTACTCACCAGTAAGTACATCATTGCTACTCAAGGATTGATTACTTCTTTATAGACAATAACTTCTTGCCTATGATTAAATCTTGCAAATACAATGCTATTGTTATTTCTGACCATGCACCTCTGATCTTGGAGCTAAAATTACTAAGCCCCATACACTCACCCCGCAGATGACGCCTCAACCCGCTTCTATTAGCTGACGAGAATTGTATGGAATTTATATCCAAACAAATCAAATTCTTTCTAGAGACAAATGCATCCCCCGAGATCTCTGCAGGAATACTCTGGGAAACTCTCAAGGCCTTCTTAAGAGGACAGATCATCTCATATCTTTCCCACAGAAATAAATCCGAAGCCAAGAAAGTAGCAGCGATAAAAAGCGAAATTACATAGGAGAAGGCAGGCTCTACATTCAGAATTAAACCTCTTTACAAATAAAGAAACTGAACAACTAATCTATAAACCCAGACATCATTACTATGAACATGGAGAGAAAGCTAATAAGCTTTTAGCTCAACAAATTCACAAGCAAGAAGTGTGCAACGCAATCTCGGTAATCACCAACACGAACGGAGATAAAATCGTCGAACACAAAAATATAATGCACACTTTCAGAGACTACTATAAATCCCTATATAGAAGACAATACACAATCTAATGCATTTCTGGATACATTACGGATACCACAAATAAACACTTTTAGTGCGGAGGAACTTGATAAACCTCTGGTGTTATCAGAATGACTAGATACTATAAAGTCACTCCAAGGCAGGAAAGCAGCAGGCCCTGATGGCTACCCTGCAGAATTTTACAAGAAATTCTCCGCTCAGCTAGCTCCCCTCCTATTAGCAACATTTACAGAAGCCAGAGATAACCAATCTCTTCCTCTAACCTTTCGCCAAGCACTAATCACCGTTTTTCCAAAACAAAATAAGGACTTATTACAATGTGCATCATACAGACCAATTTCACTTCTGAATAACGACGTTAAAATACTCTCTAAAATCATAGCTAGAAGGATGGAGAAAGTGCTCCCCTCGGTAATATCACAAGACCAAACTGGATTTATTAGGGGCTGACACTTATCTTCAAATCTTCGACGCCTGTTTAATGTAATATACTCACCAACTAAATCAAACACCCCAGAAATAATATTATCATTGGATGCAGAAAAAGCATTCGACATGATTGAATGGAAATACCTTTTTACTACATTGGAGAAGTTTGGGTTTGGCCCTAACATTTGTGCATGGATTAAATTACTGTATACTAACCCAGAAGCTTCAGTTTGCATCAACAACATTTGCTCAGACTACTTTAAACTAGAACGTGGTACTAGACAAGGATGCCCCTTTTCACCGCTGCTGTTTGCGATTGCCATTGAACCACTGGCAATACATTTTCGAAATACTGATCAGATAAAGGGGATTAGCAGAGAAGGAGTGGAACAGAAAATTTCATTATATGCAGATGATATGGTACTGTATATATCGGACCTAGAAAATTTCAGTGCCTGCATTCTTAGCAGCACTCACAGAATTTCAAAAGATCTCTGGTCTCAGAATTAATATAAAATATAAAAGTGTACTCTTTCCAGTGAATTCTCAAGCATATAATATTAGATTAGATACCCTACCTTTTATCATTGCAGAACAGTTTAAATACCTAGGGGTAAACATAAAGCTCTATATCAACAAAATTTCGCTGTCTGCATGGAAAAAATTAAACAAGACTTGTATAGATGGTCAACCCTTTATCTCACACTAGCTGGAAGAATTAACACTGTTAAGATGAATATTCTTCCTAAGCTCCTTTTTTTATTTCAAAACATTCCAATATACATTAATAAATCATTTTTTAGGCAATTAGATTCAACAATAACCTCATTTATTTGGAATTCAAAACATCCACGCATCAAAAGAGCGACCCTACAAAGACAAAAGGCAGAAGGCAGCATGGCTCTACCTAACTTCCAGTTTTATTACTGGGCAGCAAATATACAGGCGATAAGAACCTGGACACAAATAGAAGAACATACACAGGCTTGGTCCGCAATAGAAGTAAAATCCTGCAGCACTTCTTTGTATTCCTTGCTCTGTGCTCCAATAAACACACGTTATCGGCAATGTACAAATAACCCAATTGTGCTCCACTCACTTAGAATCTGGAACCAATGTAGAAAGCATTTTAAGACGGAGAAGCTTCTATCTGTGGCACCTCTGCGAGAGAACCAACTCTTTCAACCTTTACAAACATATGCAGTTTTTAATATCTGTATTTCCGGCGCCGCATCCGAGTGGCAGCCTTTCCAGCAGCTCCGTGTATGACTTTTATCTTTTTACCTTTTTATCTATTTTTTTTTCTCTATTTCACTGATCACTTCTACCACTTTCTTTTATGTGGAATTGCTCCCTGGACACTTTTTACTATTTTTACTACTTGACATGGATTTTTACACTCCGAGACTCGCCTATTCAAGTAGTCAGCTTAAAGCACTGAGAAGAAATGCTCATGCCGGTGTGGTTCCTTATTTACCTGACGAGGTAAGGAGACGATATCGGGGCAGCCGAGCCGGCGCAAAGATAAAAGATAAGATAAAAGCGAGACAACTTGAGAGAAAATGGCTTTATAAACCGTCGGTGCCTTCTGTGATCCTGGGAAATGTGAACTCACTACCAAATAAGATCGACGAACTGGCTGTTCTGGTGAAAAATGTCAGAACCTACAGAGAATGCAGCTTGCTGTGTTTTTAGTGAAACGTGGCTAACAACTACCATCCCAGATGCTAACGTGACGCTACCCGGGTTTAGCACAGTTAGAGCTGACAGAGACGCAAGTACCTGCGGGAAGAAGAAAGGAGGAGGACTCGCTCTCTATGTCAATACAGTGGTGCAACTCAGGACATGTAAACGTTAAAATCTCCAATTGCTGCAGGGACATCGAACTGTTGGCCGTAAGTATGCGTCCCTATTACTTGCCCAGAGAGTTTGGACACGTGATTGTTGTTATTGTTTACATCCCCCCTCAAGCGACCGCGGAGATAGCGAGTGACGTCATCCATTCTGCAGTTGCTAAGTTACAAACGCAGCACCCTGAGGCACTTGTGCTAATCTCTGGAGACTTTAACCATGTGACGCTGGACAAAACATTACCTGCCTTCTCCCAGTATGTGGATTGTAACACCCGGAGAAATAGGGCTATCGACCTACTGTATGCAAACGTTAAAGACGCATACAGTGCCACCCCGCTGCCTGCGCATGGGAAAGCAGATCATAACCTGGTTCTGCTTCAGCCTCACTACAAACCAAGAGTGAGGGAACTACCTACAACCACACACTCATTCAGGAAGTGGTCCCCTGAGGCAGAGCAGGCTCTGAGAGACTGCTTTGGAATTACAGACTGGGATATATTGCTGGGGTCACATAGTGAGAACATTGAAGAGGCTGTTGAATGCACAACTGATTACATCAACTTCTGTATGGACATTGTAGTTCCAGTAAGAACAGTACGCTGCTATGCTAACAACAAGCCATGGATTACAAGTGACATCAAAGGCCTTTTGAACCAGAAGAAAAGGGCTTTTAAAGGCGGTGATCGGCATGAGCTCAAGCACGTGCAGAAGGAACTCCGAGTCCAACTCAGGGCGGCGAAAGAGCAGTACAGGAGAAAGCTGGAGTAGAAGTTGCAGAACAACAGCATGAAGGAAGTGTGGGATGGGATGAAGATTATCACTGGCTGTAGCTCGAAGCGGGGTGCCTCCATCGAGACAGACGTGGAGAGAGCAAACCCAATGAACAACTTCTTTAATAGGTTTGATCACCCTAACCCACTCTCACCTCGGAGTACTGCATCCTCCAACCATCCTTCTGCTGATACCAGCATAGGTGAGACATCCCCACCCACAATTACAGCATCCCATGTGAGCAGAGAGCTGAGAAGACTTCGTGCCAGCAAAGCAGCGGGTCCAGATGGTGTATCGCCACGACTGCTGAAGGCGTGTGCGTTGGAACTAGGGAGTCCCCTACAGCGCATCTTCAACCTGAGCCTGGAACAGGGGAGAGTCCCAAGGCTTTGGAAAACATCTTGTATCACCCCTGTCCCAAAGGTATCACGTCCTAGTGAGCTGAATGACTTCCGGCCTGTTGCTCTGACGTCACATCTGATGAAGACCATGGAGCGGCTGCTGCTTCACCACCTGAGGCCACGGGTCCGCCACGCCCTCGACCCTCTGCAGTTCGCATACCAGGAGAAGGTGGGAGCGGAGGATGCCATCATCTATATGCTACACCGATCCCTCTCCCACTTGGACAGAGGCAGTGGTGCTGTAAGAATTATGTTTTTGGACTTCTCTAGCGCCTTCAACACCATCCAACCTCTGCTCCTTAGAGACAAGCTGACTGAGATGGGAGTAGACTCACACCTGGTGGCATGGATCGTGGACTATCTTACAGACAGACTTCAATATGTGCGTCTTGGGAACTGCAGGTCTGACATTGTGTTCAGCAACACAGGGGCGCCGCAGGGGACTGTACTTTCTCTGGTCCTGTTCAATCTATATACATCAGACTTCCAATATGACTCAGAGTCCTGTCACGTGCAAAAGTTCGCTGATGACACTGCTATTGTGGGCTCCATCAGGAGTGGGCAGGAGGAGGAGTACAGGAAGCTAATCAAAGACTTTGTTAAATGGTGCGACTCAAACCATTTACATCTTAACACCAGCAAAACCAAGGAGCTGGTGGTGGATTTTAGGAGGCCCAGGCCCCTCATGAACCCTGTGATCATCAGAGGTGACTGTGTGCAGAGGGTGCAGACCTATAAATATCTGGGAGTGCAGCTAGATGACAAATTGGACTGGACTGCCAATACTGATGCTCTATGTAAGAAAGGTCAGAGCTGACTATACTTTCTGAGAATGTTTGGCATCCTTCAACATCTGCAATAAGATGCTGCAGATGTTCTACCAGACGGTTGTGGCGAGTGCCCTCTTCTACGCGGTGGTGTGCTGGGGAGGCAGCATAAAGATGAAAGACGCCTCACGCCTGGACAAACTTGTTAAGAAGGCAGGCTCTATTTTAGGAGTAAAATTGGACAGTTTAACATCTGTGGCAGAGCGACGGGCACTAAGCAAACTCCTGTCAATCATGAAGAATCCACTGCATCCACTGAACAGTGTCATTTCCAGGCAGAGGAGTAGCTTCAGTGACAGACTTTTGTCACTGTCCTGCTCCACTGACAGACTGAGGAGATTGTTCCTCCCCCACACTATGCGACTCTTCAGTTCCACCCGGGGGAGTAAATGCTAACGTTACTCAAAGTTATTGTCTGCTTTTTTATTTTTATTTTTTTCATTTTTCATTTTTATTACTATTTAATTTAATATTGTTTTTTTTGTATCAGTATACTGCTGCTGGATTATGTGAATTTCCCCTTGGGATTAATAAAGTATCTATCTATCTATCTCTCTCTCTCTCTGTCTCTCTCTCTCTTGAAAAAAAAAATTTGGAATTAACTTGCTTAGAGATCTTTATATAGACAACATCTTTGCATCCTATGAACAATTACATTCCAAATTTAACATTCCAGCTACACATTTCTTTCACTGTCTTCAAAGGAACTTTGTTAAACAGAACCTTCCAGATTTTCCTCATCTTGCACCCTCATCCATGCTGGAAAAAATATTGCTCAATCTCAAGGACTTAGACTTTATCTCTACAATATATAAAATCATTTTACAATCCCTCCCTTTCAAAGATCCAAGAGGACACTGGGAAAAAGATCTCTCAATTAATATATCAGAAAAGGAGTGGAAAGTAGCAATGCAGAGAATTCACTCGAGCTCCATATGCGCAAAGTATACAATTATACAACTTAAAATTATATATCGAGCACATCTGTCTCGACTAAAACTCTCCAAAATGTATCCAGGGCATGATCAAACCTGCGAACGTTGCAACCAAGTCCCAGCCTCACTGGGTCACATGTTCTGGGCCTGCACCAAATTAACATTCTGGATAAAGATTTTTAATTACCTTTCAGATAGCCTTGAACTCACAATCCCTCCTAACCCATTAACAGCTGTGTTTGAGGTTCTTCCAGAGGGGCTTAAAGTGGAGAAAGACAAACAAATTGTGATTGCACTCACTACACTTTTGGCATGCAGACTTATTCTGATAAACTGGAAGAACCCAAACTCTCCTCTTTTAAGTCAGTGGGAAACCGATGTGTTATACTATTTGAAATTGGAAAAAATCAAATACTCAGTTAGAGGATCCGTACAGACTTTTTTCAAAACATGGCAGGATCTAATCAGTAATATTTTAAAATAAGCTCATAAAGCACAGAGAATTTGTTAATTTAGGTATGTTTACAAGCCTTAAATTTCACGCCGTTTGGCTTGCTCTCTCTCTCTCAGGGGTGGGGATCGATCTGTTCTTAACTCAATTTTTCTTTTTGTAAAAACTTGATTGCTTTGTATGGATTGCAATAAAATTAATAAAAAGGAAAGAAAAAAAAAAAGCCACTAAAAGTAATCCCGCTAAACAGTTGGATTAAGAAATGAAATACCATAATTCTTCTTCTGTTACTGGTTCCACACCTTCCTCTCATCATCGTTTGAGGCGCGATTGTGAAACATTGTCTGTTTATTTTATTCCTTTCCAACACTGATCTCTCTCTCTCTCTGTCTCTTTTCTTCCATTTCCCCAAATCACAGGGCAATCATCTGTCCCTCACTTCAATGTAAATTGGGGACCAATTTGTGCCCTCTTCTCCTCCCTCTGCACAATATTGTTAAATGTCTTACCTATGCTGCATCTTTAACAGTACCACTCACTTTAATCAAGAGGCTATTATTCCTCTCCCACTAATCTTTACAGTAGATAGCATTCTCCTTGCATCTGCCAAATCTAGATTTGTCCATCAGACTGCCAGATAGTGAAGCTTGATTCTTCACTACAGAGAATATGTTTCCATTGCTCCAGAGTCCAGTAGCTGCATCCTTTACATGACTCCATCTGATACTTAGCATTGCACATAGTGATCTTATGTCCAACTACTTGGCCATAGAAGCTCACAGCACACAGTTTTTGTGTTGATTTTGCTTCCAGTACCCATTTGGAACTCTGTTGTGGATGAACAAAAAAGTATAGGCAATTTGTATGTACCTTGCGCTTCAACATGTAGCCACTGCATTCAGCGAGTGATGCTATTTTTACAAAGCACTCTTTATTATGTTGGGCCATTATCTGTCTATGTGCAAACCAGATTTGCTTCCTCTGTTATTCTGGCAGTGTTTAGGAAACATTTCATAGTATGAAAAATATATATCAATTTCAGTTTCTTTACAGTAGGTTTCTTTATAATAACATTCCTTTAGTGAAAGACTAATATATGTTGACAGGGGTTTTTGTATACTTTCACTTAGAGATGGTAATCTGCCTAGAACTTACCTACACATATTAAAATTGTTAGATCAGGTTGTACCACTGTTTCTTCCTTAGATTTTAAAGTATCCTTCTAGAGTTGCATGTTACATGCAGTCATGTGAAAAATGTTTTTTTTAACATATGTAAACATATCAAGATTTGATCTTTCTTTGAATAGTGCCTGTTAATAATGGTGATATAATATACCAAACATCATGCTAGATTTATATTATTAAATATACAAATCATTTACATTTCAAAACACATGTAAGAAAAAATAACTATTATAATGAAAAACCACAAAGAAATGCATACAAAAAGAAGTGGAAAAAAAATGCTTCCAAAAATAGCAATGAGATACCATGAAAGTCACACAGCTGTATAGTATCGTGTCAATCAAAAAAAATTATCCCAATATATATTTACCACGAAAGAAACAATTAAAAAATGCAAACATAAAACATGCACGTTTTAAATGCAGTTTTAACATTTTAGAGTAACTCCTTTGTAAGAAATTACCTTATATATAAAATCATATTGTTTGGAACAAATTCAGTGGATACGAAAAAGCTTAGACACTGTTAAATTATTAGCCAAAGACCTAGGATGAAAGCTAGTGGCATATACAGTAAAAGCATATTGTGGTTAGTAAGTTTCCTTTATAAGGAAAATTGAAAGACGTCATTACGAACATAAATAGTAATGTGAAGAAAGGAGAGAGAATTTACGTTATAATTAAAAGATAAATTAGAATTCCATTTAAATGTATTAACACCATGTGAAAACACTGTTAAGTTATCTAAAGTACCCTTCCAAATCAGAAATATATCATCAGTATAACAAACTCAAAACACTACAGTATATGATCAACAAATGGATTATTTGAAGAGTGAAGAAATTGTTATTCAAAAACTGAGACGTGTATTTGCAATGTGGGGCAAAAGGCTGCTCCCACAGTGTCTCTTCTATGTTGACAGTAAAAGCTTTTATTAACTCTTTGAGGGCTGAATATTTTTTCCAAAAATCTGTTTTCTGAAAAGCACACAAACCATTGATTTCACACATAAATCACCATAAAACATCCATTACTGTGCAGTGTGGTTGCTCTTGGTTCCCGTTTGGCGTCTCTGGCAGTAGCCAGCAGGAATGAACGACGGGCTGTCTGCCTGGCCGTCTTTGGACGGCAGGTTGGTGGTGGTGGTAGTTGCACTATGACAATCTGGTTTATACCTCTTTTCATCCTAAGTAGCGGTCCTCCCAGGTATACTTTGCTTTAGGTGCATAAGCTACACAAATGTATTCAGCATCACAATCAGCTAGGGACTGAGCAGATGATGCTGGTACCTCACTTTCGTTTTCAATCTCCATCTCCAGATCACTTGCATCAAAATTGGAGTCTGACAAGTCAGAGTCTGATTCGGCGATAATACACAAAACATCGTCCATGGAGTATTTTGCATTGCGCATTTGTTTTGGTCTCTCACTAGATGCATCATGTCAGTGCCATTTTAGATGTTGTTTGCTTTTAGCTATTCGTTCATGTGCAAGGAATCTTGGTCAAATCAACAAAGCTAACTTTCCTACTAGCAAAGAGAGTTGAACTAAAATGTAACTTCAAGTTTTGTCTCATTTTACAGCTGATTTATGTCTTCTACCCCTCCAACATCTGCCCTAAATTAAATACAGAAAAATTTCAATGTAGAACAGTATGCGTAACTTGGGCAATAAAGTCAATCAGATTTAATTGGTAACCAGAGAGTTGTAATAAAGTGTTTTGAACTATGAGTAGTGTACAATCTTCAAAGATATTTGTGTGCAATGAAGCTATATCTGTTGTGGCCATAATAAGGCCATCTTTATACTGAGTCTGCAGTGGATGACGTATGAAGTTTGCTAAATCTCTAATGTAGGAATGTCATAATGACACAAAAGGTACAATGTGGAAATCATTAACACTTTTATCATTGATAGTTTTAGTAAAACACAGCTTAAATAATTGTAGAATTGCTTAGAGAAAAAATGTGAGGTATAGTATCTCGTAACATGAAGTATTACTTAATTGCCTGAGACCTTTTGTGTAACTACAGTGATGTATCCATTACTACAATTGCACCACCCTTATTTGCTGGCAATATGGTAGTACCAGGATCATTCTTTAAACCACGTAATGTAATACTTTCCTCACTGCAAATGTTCACAAAAGGTTTATTTGCAGATTTTTCCAGATTCTCTATTGTTTTCTACTCTTGTAACTATTTATACACATCGCCCACAGTATAATCTTTAGTGTCTCTATCAGATTTCTTTTGTTTATGTGTTTTGAGATCCAGTTCAAATGATGTGACACATTTCTTACTGTCTTCCAAAATTTGGTTATAAGTAGTATTATCCATGGTATTATTATATTCTTTCTGCAAAACATCAGTTTGAACCCGCACATTAGTCATCTTATTATTTGCTGTTTCAATCAATAATAACATTAAATCCAAAGAACATTTATTTATTAGATGCAAAATTCTCATTATTTTTAAATACAGTGTGACCTTTTTGAATATGTAAACTTCTGGGATATGTTTATTCCTATAATAAAGTTTCAAGAATAGACCATGTAATTTTAGCCAGTATAGCTGTTTAGAGCTGTTTCATTAAGTGTTCTTTAAGCTTAGAAGAAAGGTTTTAATCAGATGATACAGTGTAGGGTCTAAAGTGTTGGGGTCACTATCCCATATTTGTCTTTGTCAGGTGATTAACTAAGGATATCTTTCCATTCTCAACACACATCTGTAGTGACTGTAAACAGCAATCAGCTGACCCACAATAGTAAGAATTGCATCATGGCAGGACATCTCTCAAAGATTAGTTAGTCATGGACATTATCGATGACAGAAGAAAATGAGGCCACCATGGAGATAATTGTAATGAAGAATAGGAGAGTGACAATGTGTGAGATAATAGACACTGCAGTGGTTAGTTGTGTGTCTGCTAAATCTCCATACTGTATTATTAATTAAACATGAGCAGGGTCTGTGCATGCTGCCTGCCTAAAATATAGACTTCTGAAATACAACATTGTGCAATCCCTGTCTCTTTTTAGCCACAGCGCACTCCAGCTGACTGATGGAAGATGTAATCCCCTCATTGTGTTGCTTCTAAAATCTATTGTGCCACTGAACTAACAACAGTGTTTACATTTGGCAGAAAGTATTGGTGTGATGAGGAGCCTCTTCTGGACATTCAATTCATAGTGTATATATATATATATATATATATATATATATATACACAGTGGTGTGAAAAACTATTTGCCCCTTCCTGATTTCTTATTCTTTTGCATGTTTGTCACACAAAATGTTTCTGATCATCAAACACATTTAACCATTAGTCAAATATAACACAAGTAAACACAAAATGCAGTTTTTAAATGATGGTTTTTATTATTTAGGGAGAAAAAAAAATCCAAACC